>CM062812.1:278051595-278601595 GCA_031772625.1 Pinus tabuliformis
CCCCATGGTTGACATCAACATCTTGAATCTTATTGGTTCTTATAAATTTTATTTTGGTTATACATTTTTCTTAGGAGGCCCATTTTAGACCTCAAAGTAATGTCTCCCCCTCTCAAGGTGAAGTAGAGAGTAACATAAAAGTCCTCAACGAAAAAAGGCTAAGGAACATTAAATACTAGCACAAATTTGTAAATCATAGTGCACTCAAAATCTTAGCCACTTAAAAATTCCACCACTTAAACTCAGCATCAAAAACTAATGTTTCGTATACTAATAGGACCCGAATAGAGAGGCACAAAAACTATTATGATCAAAATTTTAAGCAGGAGAATCCTTGAAATATGTGCAAATCTCAAAGCACCTAGAGAAGGCTGAGAGTTACTTGTGAACCCTAAACTCCTTTAGCTAAAAGAAAAATTTTACCACGTCTCCTTGCAAAGAAATGCTCTAGAAAATATTCAAAGCAAAGCATGTGAGTGGCTTCTTGGCATAAATCACTCTTTGATCAAGTGCTCAAGTTTATGCTCAAAAATCAAAGTGTCAGAATTTTGTCACATTTAGCTTTAGATCAAAGAGCTCGTCATTCTGAATTCAATGGAACAAACGACACTCAAATCCGAGCTCATATGTAGAAGTTAGAGAAATTCGAAGTTCGGGTTTGACTTAGACACGTCACAAGATTGAATGACATGGCAAAGGTCCAAGCGAATGGGGAACTCCCAAGCGGCAGGTTGCCACTGGGTCTCGCCTGTCACATATCTAGGAAAAATAGAGGATGCAGGTTAAAATCGGCCTCGACACAGACAGGTTGCAATGCGATCTTATCACAATCGCATATCGCAGGTGGAAGGTATTACGGAAATCAACGCCCAGCAGGTTGGGTTACGATTTGCGATAATCGCAATAACATATCACACAAAAACCCTGTTGATATTTATGTTACCCTTGATACTCTGCCAATTGTGAAAGGTCCCCAGACGCGATATGTTATACACTATATTTCATAGCCCGGCGGGTCCGCTGATATCGCAGTTGTATGGACTTTGATATCCACCGAGGGAAAACACCGATTGTGATTTACGATGGAGCTTTGGACCCGACATTTTATGGACTAGGTTTGATAATCCCGGTGGGTCCACAGTGGTATGGGTTTTGGTATCCGTCGATGGAAAGCGTTGATTGCAATTTTCGATTGGGTTCCCAAATGCGATAATTTATATGTTAAGTTTAATGCTCCCGGCGGGTCCGCCATATTGCAATCGCATATAACCCCGCCTAGTTCATAGTCCATAAGATCGTGGTACTCCATTGATTGCAACTTACCAAATAGACAATAGGTTATGGCCCTCAGCGCGGCCAAATTCTTGCTTAATTAGCGGATTTTGGAGCGAATTTTTGGGATTATGTCGGTTTTAGAGCATTTTGTGGAACAAATAGTGGGAGAACTAGAAGAAGTCATAACTTCTTCAATTCTTATCCAAATTGGATGCAAAAATAGGCTAGATAGCCAGTTTTTGGGTATTATGAACTCATTAAGACAAGTTTTAGAGGCATCTGAACATTGTAAACACACTTTTGTTGTAATTTGAGCATAATAGAAAGGCCCAAGCCATTGGAAGTTGGACCAAGGAGACATGGCCCTGGAGGGGTGAAATTCTTTATCATGTGCTTGTTGTGTGTTGTATTTTGATGGTATTTGTTGTTATTTTTCTACTTTTCAGCGTATGTTTTTATGTTAAATTTTTTCTAACATTTACATACAAAACTCTCATGGGAATCAGTTAATTAAGCAAAAAATATTAATCCTTAAGCACTTAATAAGAAAATGATAAGCATCTTGGATTTTATTCTAAATGGGGAATTAACACAGGTTTACTAATCTGCTCCATTTCAGATCAAGTTGGTATCAGAGCACTGGTTTTTTCTTATTAGATTTGCTTTGTGAAAGAAGAATTTAATTGTTTGCAAGTTTAGGTCATGCTTACAAAGTTAAAGCTCAAAAGAGGTGAAGGAAATCTGGTTGGAAGCCCTGAAATTGGGTCAAGTGGAAGAAGAGAAAGGTTTTCAAAGTCTTCTACACTTGTACATCCTCAAGTTCCAGAATTTGTAGTTGAGTCTTCAGAGATCATGTCTCATAAAGGAGAACCTACCATGACAGAAGATGAGAAGATCTTTAGTGTTGAAAATGCAACAAGATGATGGAGCTTAGTGGAAAGAAGTCGCCTTCACTAAGTGGACCCGCAGGGTATTTTTGGCGCAAAGTCTATTTTTAGACATATGGATCATGGTCTATGAGTTGCAGGATGCTATTTGTAGATGATTGGTCATGTTGGTAAAAATAGATGGACTTCTATTTTTAGACATATGGGCGGAGTCTATTTTTAGACTGCCAGGCTAAAAATAGAACAGTCGAATATTATTAGCTCTTAATAATATTTGGACTATAAACATTATCTTATCCTCTTGGAGCACTTCAGTTCGAGCTACGGATGTGGCACATGCAGCTGTCAGAAGGAAATACGCTTTTCTTATGGGTCAGTTGAGCTATTGCATGATGGACTTCAGTTAGAACTCAAGTGGTTGAGTTTGGTGGAGTTGATTGAGGAGTTGATGGATTTGTGTTCATTTTGACTTGGTTGAACTAGTTGTATTTAGTCTAACTGCAGAATACACTAGTGATGAGTGATGTGAATTAATTGTTAATTACTTCACTAATTATTAACTCATAAAGAAACTAAAGAATACATCAGTTAACTCAGTGCATAGACAGTTCAGTGGAAACAGGTGTTAGAGGTGAGTGAAAGGGCAAGACAGTTGTCAGTTGTGACTATAGTTGTGCATGAGATTTGCACAATCAATGGATTGAGTATTGCCAATGAGGATTGTGTGGTTCGGCTAAGGAAAATACGAGTTTGGATCAGCCACACTCATCTATTCTCATGCAGGATTGCGCAGTGGAGGTAGGCAAGCAGCAGAGGAGATTTGAACTTGTGATTGATTCAGATCTTAGCTAGTTTGTGTGTAACAGGTGGAGATAGTACTGAGTACTTGTTGTTGAAAAGTTTGCAACAAGAAATGCTTGTTGAGAATGCAACAAGATGATGGAGCTTAGTGGAAAGGAGTCGTCTTCACTAAGTGGGCCCGCAGGCAAATTATGGCGCAAAGTCTATTTTTGGATCACAGCAGGTGTGATCACGGCAGGGGTGATCACAGCAGGAGTGATCACAGCAGGAGTGATCAGAGTCTATTTTTAGACTGCTAGTCAAAAATAGAAAAGTCAAATATTATTGTCTCATAATAATATTTAGACTATAAACTTTATCTTATCCTCTTGGAGCACTTCAGTTTGAGCTACAGATGTGGCACATGCAGCTGTCAGAAGGAAATACGCTTTCTTTATGAGTCAGTTGAGCTATTGCATGCAGAACATTAGTTAGAACTCATGTGGTTGAGTTCTGTGGAGTTGGATGAGCAGTTAATGGAGTTGTGTTCAGTTTAACTTAGTTGAACTAGTTATATTTAGTCTAACTAATCAATAGACTAAGTGATGAGTTGTGTGAATTAGTTATTAATTAATTCACTAATTATTAACTCATAATGCAACTGAAGAATACATCAGTTAACTCAGTTCATGTACAGCTCAGTGGAGACAGGTGTTAGAGGTTGAGATTGCTATTAGTTGTGCATGAGATTGTGCACATGCATGGGATTGAGTTATGCCAATGATCTCTACGTAGTGTGGGCCAATACCAAGTGAAATATAGCTTTTGCTCACGTGATTTATAGTGTGGGTGATTTTCACAAGGTAAATAGGAGTTTGGATCAGCCATTCTCATTCATTCTCAGCAGGTATTGTGTAGTGGAGGCAGGCAAGCAACGGAGGAGATTTGGAGATCAGATCTGAGCTATATTGTGTGTAACAGGTGGATATAGTACTGAGTACTTGTGAGGAGTATTGTACTATGTTTGTTACATGTTATCAATCAATATAATATACAGATAGTTGGGGTTTTTAGCGAGATGCTTTCCCCGGAAAAATATTGTGTTGATATGTGTGATTGATGCTTCTATGTGCGCATGTTATTGTTTTTGCTTCTGTAAATTGATGATCAATGTAGAGGAGGTTATGTATTATGCATGTTTTCCACAATAGTGTGTAATCGGGATAATCTCTGTCGAATAAGTGTCATATTATTCAAAATTTCTACACTTGTGAGGAGTATTGTACTATGTATTGTTACATGTTCTCAATCAATATAATATACAGATAGTTGGGGGTTTTCAGCTGTATGCTTTCCCCGGTTACATATTGTGTTAATGTGCGCATGCGATTGATGTTTCATTGTTTTTAATTTCACAAAATTGATTATCAACATAGAGGAGTTTATGTATTATGCATGCATTCCACAATAGTGTATAATCAGGATAATCTCTGTGAATAAGTGTCATATTATTCAAAATTTCTACATAGTATCGGAGCAGAGTTGATATCAAATCTATTATTCAGAAAGTGGTTACATTTTATTTCTTCAGGCAGAGTCTATAATTGGGCCAGGTGGCCTCTGGATTCATCCTTCTTTTGGAAGGTGAGATATCCGGTAAAAGCCCATACAGTCAATCTATGTATGAGAAATACTTTTTTCTCACGAATTTTAGATCAGAAGCGGTTGATTTTTGAGCTGGTGGAATTCGAATTTGCAGCAGTGTTTTCTTGGTGTCAAAGTTGAAATGTCTTTCAACGGATTGCGATTGGAGTATGCTCTTGAGGGCAGCTCGAATTATATTGCATGGAAAGACAGGATGGAGGCGGTGTTAGATGACAATGGGCTGAAGGAGTTCATAGAGGTTGAGGTCCCAAAGCCTACTGATACTGCTCAAGTTGAGGCTTGGCAAAAGAAGACAGCAAAGTGTCGAAGGATTCTATTGGAGGGCGTGAAGGATCTCATTGTGTCCAGCCTGCATGGAAAGGCTTCTCCATACTTGATGTGGAAAGCATTGACATACTTATTCCAAAGCAAGAGCGACCAGAGGAAATTGGCGCTCAAGGATAAACTCAGAAACATTAAGTGTGAGAAAGGACACAGTATGCCCAATTATCTCACGAAGTTCACTCAATGTCGGGATGAGCTGGGAAGTGTGGGGGTGACTGTCGATGATGAGGACTTGGTGAGCTTGGCTCTCCTTGGTCTTCTGAAGAGTTGGCATTCCTATCAGGACTCTGTCAATGGTCGGGAGAAATTGCCAGGATGGGAGAGACTTTGGTCAGATCTTGTGCAGGAGGAGATCAAGCGGAATACCAGGGATGGATCTTCATCAAAGGCACCTGATGAAGAAAATTGTGCTTTGGCTGCCAAAGCAAAGAAGGGGAAGAACAAGAAAGCTTCTCATTCCAGTGTGAAAGGCAAGAAGCAGGACATGTCCAAGGTGAAGTGCTTTCACTGTCACCAGCACGGACATTATGCCACAAATTGTCCGCAGAAGAAGAAAAATAAGCAAGCTGCTGGATCTGCAGCGGGAGAGGCCTTAGCCTCGCAGTTTGAGCTTGATTTTTCGTTGATCGCATGCTTGGTATCAAGTGTGATGGGATCGGTATGGTTCTTGGACAGTGGTGCGTCTTTTCACATGACAGGAGATCGAGATTTGTTTTCTGATCTGGAGGAGAAAGATCTTGGAGTGCACATCGAGATGGGCGATGATGGTAGATACAGTGCGACTGGTATCGGTACCATTTCCTTTGAGAGGGAGTCTGGTAAACCCTTCGTATTGAAGGAAGTGATGCATGTTCCAGGATTGAAGAAGAATCTTATCTCTGTGGCGATGTTAAAAGTCAAGGGATATGATGTTGTTTTCAACGAGGGAAAGGCTTTCCTGCACAGTAAGACAATTGGAGAAACCCGGAAGATAGGGGTTTGAGTCAGGAACCTTTATCAGTTGCATGTAGATGGTTGCACAGCAATGGCATGCAAGGCAGAAGGATTGGTGAGCCGGGATGATGGCGAGCTGTGGCACAGGAGATTGGGCCACCTTCACCATGGAGCCTTGAAGATACTGTAGCAGATTACTACTGGGCTTCCTAAAGGCACTCTTGCGCAGTCAGATCAGTGTAAGGGGTGTACTTTGGGAAAATTTGTGAAAGCCACCTTTCACAAGAAGGATAGTCACGCCATGACAATCCTTGAGAGAATTCACACAGATGTGTGTGGACCTTTTTCAGTAGCTTCGAAAGCGAAGCACAGGTACTATGTGATCTTTGTTGATGATTTCTCTCAGAAGTGTTGGATCTTCTTCATGCAGAAGAAGAGCGAGACATACTCAAAGTTCTGTGAGTTCAAAGCACTGGTGGAGAAGGAATCGGGGAAGAAGGTGAAGGCTCTTAGGAGCGATAATGGTGGTGAATTCATCTCTGGCGAGTTCAAGGACTTCTGCAGCGCAGAAGGGATTCGAAGAGAGCTCATAGCTCCCCATAACCCACAGCAGAACGGGGTTGCTGAGCAGAAGAACAGAACGATCGTGGGTGCTGCACGGGCGATGTTGCATGATCAGGGCCTACCCCTTCACTTGTGGGCGGAAGCATGCAATACTGCAGTATATGTGCAGAACCGTTGTCCTCACAGGATACTTGGCATGAGTACACCCGAGGAGGCTTATTCTGGTAAGAGGTCTGATATTTCTCATTTGAGGATTTTTGGTTCTAACGTTTACATGCATGTGACGAAGGATGCCAGGAAGAAGCTGGAGCCGACTGCAGAGGTTGGGATATTTTTGGGGTACACTGATACGCTCCATAACTATCATGTGTATTTGTCTGACAGTCGCAAGACTATTGTGCGACGAGATATAAAATTTCAAGAGGAGAAATCCATGAAGTGTTCGCTTGAGAGGGAGCCACACTTGCATGCTGATGAGGAGCTATTAGTTCCTAAGGAAGAACTTTAGGACATGGATCAGCCACAAAACGAAGTTCATGGAGTGGAAGAGACCACTCATGCAACGCCAACCATCACAGGGCAAAAGCGCATTACAGAAGCTGAGCGACTGGCTCAAGATGCAGAGAAGGTTGTAGGACCACCTACAGCTCAACGCAGACAGAGACAGTCACCTGATCGGTACACTGGATACATGGCTCTTGTGAGCAAATGTGTCGTGACTGAGCCATCCTCTTTCGAGGAAGCTGTGGAGGATCCCGCATGGGTAGATGCCATGGTGGAAGAGTATGATTCGATTGTCAGAAACAGTGCATGGGAGATTGTCCCAAGACCGGAGGGGAAATCAGTGGTGGGTTCGAGATGGATCTACAAAGTGAAGCAAGCAGCTGACGGGAGTGTGGAGAAGTACAATGCAAGATTTGTTGCCCAAGGCTTTTCATAGATAGAGGGGATCGATTATGAGGAGACCTTTGCACCTGTCGCAAGGTATTCTTCCATACGCACGATTCTTGCTCTCTCAGCGCAGATGGGGTGGCACATTCATCAGATGGATGTGAAGACTGCGTTCTTCAACAAAGTCATTGAGGAGGAGGTGTACATAGAGCAACCCGAAGGTTTCTAGATCTTTAGCAGTGAGTCTCATGTGTGCAGGCTCAAGAGAGCGCTGTATGGGTTGAAACAAGCACCACGTGCTTGGTACACACGGATAGACAGTTATTTCACCGGACTTGGATTCTCCAAGAGAGGCGGATCCTAACCTATACCAGATTGTGTTGGAGGGTAAGTTGCTTATCATTATACTTTATGTAGATGATTTGATTCTGACAGGTGATGAGCTGTTGATACTTTCATGCAAGGATGATCTTGCTAGGGAGTTTGAGATGAAGGACTTGGGCCTCCTTCATTATTTTCTGGGATTGGAAATTTGGCAACGCAGTGATGGACTATTTGTTTCTCAGGGTAAATATGCTCGGGAGATATTGGAGAAGTTCAACATGCATGGCTGCAAGCCTATTGATACTCCTTTTCCTGGAGGTTGGAGGAAGGAGGATGCTACTTCAGCGGAGGTAGTGGATGCCACTGTTTATCGATAGTTGGTGGGGTCGCTTATGTATCTGGTCAATACACAACCTGATATATGCTATGCTGTTAACCAGCTTTCACAAGCTGTGGTTAAGCCAACCAAGCTCTTCTGGAAGGCAGGCAAGCATGTATTGTGTTATCTTAGAGGCACATCGGGATATGGATTGTGGTACAGATAGGAAGATGAGGTGAAGTTATGTAGCTTCACGGATGCAAATTGGGCAGGGAGCCCAATAGACAGAAAGAGCACATCTGGAGGGATTTTCAGTATCGGGTCGACAGCAGTTTCTTGGTACAGCAAGAAGCAGAGATCCGTGGCATTCATTTCAGCAAAGGCCGAGTATATGGCAGCAAGTTTGGCTTCATGCGAGGCTATATGGATGAGGAAGATCCTGGTCGGGTTGTTCGGTTCATACTTGGAGTCTACTGTGATTTATTGTGATAACCAGAGTTGCATTAAACTCTCGGTTAATCCAGTATTTCATGATAGATCTAAGCACATTGACATCAGGTACCATCATATCAGAGATTGTGTGCAGCGGAGAATCATGTTACTTTCATACATTCCAAAGGAGGATCAGGATGCTGATATCTTGACAAAGGCGCTCACCAGGAGCAAATTCGAATACCACCGAGGCAGGATAGGGGTTGCAGATAATCCATATCTTGTTGAGAGGGAGTGTTGAAAATGCAACAAGATGATGGAGCTTAGTGGAAAGAAGTCGCCTTCATTAAGTGGGCCTGCAGGCTATTTTTGGCACAAAGTCTATTTTTAGACATATGGATCATGGTCTATGAGTTGCAGGATGCTATTTGTGAATGATTGGTCATGTTGGTAAAAATAGATGGACTTCTATTTTTAGAAATATGGGCGGAGTCTATTTTTAGACTGCCAGGCTAAAAATAGAATAGTCGAATATTATTAGCTCTTAATAATATTAGGACTATAAACATTATCTTATCCTCTTGGAGCTCTTCAATTTGAGCTACGGATGTGGCACATGCAGCTGTCAGAAGTAAATACGCT
This sequence comes from Pinus tabuliformis, assembly GCA_031772625.1. Classification (NCBI taxonomy): domain Eukaryota; kingdom Viridiplantae; phylum Streptophyta; class Pinopsida; order Pinales; family Pinaceae; genus Pinus; species Pinus tabuliformis. The sequence goes on from CM062812.1 coordinate 278,060,632, forward strand.
TGTCTTATGGGTCAGTTGAGCTATTGCATGATGGACTTCAGTTAGAACTCAAGTGGTTGAGTTTGGTGGAGTTGATTGAGGAGTTGATGGAGTTGTGTTCAATTTGACTTGGTTGAACTAGTTGTATTTAGTCTAACTGCAGAATACACTAGTGATAAGTGATGTGAATTAATTGTTAATTAATTCACTAATTATTAACTCATAAAGCAACTAAAGAATACATCAGTTAACTCAGTGCATGGACAGTTCAGTGGAGATAGGTGTTAGAGGTGAGTGAAAGGGCAAGACAGCTGTCAGTTGTGACTATAGTTGTGCATGAGATTTGCACAATCAATGGATTGAGTATTGCCAATGAGGATTGCATGGTTCAGCCAAGGAAAATACGAGTTTGGATCAGCCACACTCATCTATTCTCATGCAGTATTGCACATTGGAGGCAGGCAAGCAGCAGAGGAGATTTGAACCTGTGATTGATTCAGATCTGAGCTAGTTTGTATGTAACAGGTGGAGATAGTACTGAGTACTTGTGAGGAGTATTGTACTACGTATTGTTACATGTTCTCAATCAATATAATATACAAATAGTTGGGGGTTTTCAGCTGTATGCTTTCCCCGGTTACATACTATGTTAATATGCGCATGCAATTGATGTTTCATTGTTTTTAATTCTGCAAAATTGATGATCAACGTAGAGGAGGTTATGTATTATGCATGCATTCCGCAATAGTATATAATCAGAATAATCTCTGTGAATAAGTGTCATATTATTCAAAATTTCTACATTTAGAAAGGCTTTCTTTGATATGACAGAGATGGTGACGATCTTCTATGAAGAGAGGAATAGCAGATTGCAAGGAGAAATTTCCAAACCTCCCAAAGGATAAGGCTCTTCAGGAGGAGGTAATGGGAATGGAGACAAGCCTCCACCATCTTCTTCATATTCTACTTCACAAGCATCTTCACACTCTTCCACTAATACAATCCTTACTCATATTCATCATCATTCTCCAAAATGAACTAATAAATCACATTTTCTAAAGCTTGATGTTAAATTTGAGTTGCCTATGTACAATGGAGAAGTTAATGCAAAAAAGTTGGATAACTCGATTCATCAATTGGAGGTGTATTGTATAATTCAAAACCTTCAAGAAGATGATATAAAAATTCAATTGGCTTCATTGAGAATGGAGGGTGCAACACTTGTATGGTGGGAATCAAGGACTCAAGACGAGATCAAAAAACATGGTAATATCTCTATTAGTTGGTCTGATTTCATTGTTGCTATAAAAATAAAATTCTACCCTTTAGCACATATGCAAAAATCTTTCATGAATTGGAAAAATTTCATAGAAATAAAAGGTCAAAATGTGTAAAAGTATACTCAAAATTTTAGCAAAAGAGCTCTTATACTAGGAGTAGATTTGCAGTCACAAGATACTTTACTGAAATATATAAGAGGTTTGCAAAGTTATCTTCGACATATCGTTTTTATGTTTAATCCCACGAATCTTGATGAGGTTTGTGTTCAAGCTACACACCTCGAAGAAAGAGGGAAAAATGTACAAGAAGAAGGTAAGAATAAGCCATTCTAGAGTAGTGGAAAAGGAAAAAAATTTAAAGGAAAGAAGAAGAAAAATGCTTCTGTTAAGAAAGAAAGGGAGAAACCTATGTGCAAAAATTGTTCCAAAGATGGTCATGATGAAGTGTATTGTTGGAAGCTTCATCTTGAATTAAGACTGAAGAAATTTAACAATAAAGCGAAATAGAAGACAAACATTGATATACAACAAGACTTGGGTTCTGACTCAGGTGATGAATCAAAAATTGCAGCGACAGTTACTAAGGGAAAAGTCCTAGAAAAAGCAAGCAAAGAGGAAGTCGTGGAAATCACCAACGCAGCGAATAACTCCAATAATGTTTCAAATGAGGAAAACAAAATTGAGTTGTTCCATATCCAAGTTATTTCCAAACACGCCAAGATTGATATGTTGTTTGACAGTGGATCTCAGGCAAATTTAATTTCTAAAAATTTGGTTAAGAAATTGAATCTGGAAACCGCGCCTCATCATAAACCGTATCTGTTGGGTTGGATAACCAACGACGCAAACCTTCAGGTTAAAAGAAAATGTTTTTTCATGTTTGTTATTACTACCAATTTTGTTGATGAAGTCAAATTAAATGCAGTACCGCTGGATATTTCTGGAACTGTGTTGGGAAGCCCGTATCTGTATGATAGGAAAGATGTTTTCCATAGATTTGAGAACAAATATCATTTGTTCAAAGATGAAGTGGAGTATATTGTGAGAGTCCATCGTAGGAATCTTAATTTGCCTTTGGCAAGCGCAGGGCAAATGAAACAATTGGCCAATTCCAACAAGAGTCTCGTGCTCCTTATGATCAACCAGAAGAATGACACGGAGCACAAATCTTTTGCAAGTTGTAACGTGAAGCTGAAAGCTGAATTGGTTGATGTGGTCAATCAATATGGAGGCATGTTTCAAGAACCAAAGGGATTGCCACCAAAAAGGGGAATTCAGCATGAAACTCAGCTACAGCAAGACTATCCACTCCCAAATATCGGCATATATCGAATGCCAATTATGGAAAGTTTAAAAATTAAGAAACAAGTCCGAGAATTGTTAGATAAAGGTGTAATTTGTCCCTCTACTTCGCCATGTGGTTCACCAATTGTTTTGGTACCCAAGAAATATGGAACCTGACATATGTGTGTAAATTATCGAGCTTTGAATAAAATTACCATAAAGAATCGATACCTACTGTCCAAAATAAATGATTTGCTAGATCAATTGAAGAATTTGAAGAATGCAAAATATTTCACTAAATTAGACTTGAGAAGTGGATATCATCAAGTTAGAATAACTGAGGACGATATTTGGAAAACTGTTTTAAAACCAAACAGGGATTGTTTGAGTGACTGGTTATGCGTTTCGGACTTTGCAACGCTCCAGCGACATTCATGAGAGTTATGAATGATGTTTTAAGATCTTTCCTTGATGAGTTTGTAATTGTCTATTTAGATGATATTTTGATATTCAGCGAATCATGATAAGAATGTGTCAAGAATGTAAGGAAAGTGTTGGATGTCTTGAAAAAAGAACAGTGATTTCTAAAGATGTCTAAATGTGAATTCGAAAAAACTTCCTTAATGTATTTGGGCCACATAGTTGGAGGAGGTGAGCTGAAGATTAACCCCTCTAAAATTTCAGTCATTGTGAATTGGCCAATACCCAAATCAATCACAGAAGTAAGGAGTTTCCTGGGAGTAGCGCAACACTGGAGGAAGTTCATTTCCAATTTCTCTTCCGTAGCAGCGCCACTACATGCTTTTACCAACGTGAAGTTGTCTTCATGTGGGGAGGAAAATGACAAAAAGTATTTGATGCTTTAAAACAAAAGATCAGTTCAGCCCCAGTTTTAGCATTGCCGGATTTGAACAACCATTTGAAATACAAACATATGCAAGTGACTACGCCATGGGTGCAGTTCTTTTACAGCATGGTAAGCCCATTTCATTTCATTCTGAGATTTTTAATGGTGTTGTTATTAATTATCCTACATATGATCAAGAGCTTTACGCATTGGTGAAAAATGTGAAGAAATGGAAGCATCACTTGATGGGTAAAGAAACTATTATTTACATTGATCATCAACCTTTGCAATATCTACAATCTCAAAAAACATTGCAGCAATCAAGGCACTTTCGTTGGATGGGATTCTTACAGCAATTCCACTTGGTAATCAGGTACAAGGAAGGTATTCATAACAGAGTTGCTGATATGCTTTCTAGACCTGTTGTTAATGTAGCCATTTTACTCTAAGAATAATTTTGTTTTTCCTAAAAGTTATGTTGAACGATACACAAATGATATTGACTTTCAGGAGGTACATTCAAACTTGAGTCAAGGCCACCAAGTTGAGGAATTAGACTACTATGTACATGATAATCTGTGGTATCATTTGAGAAAACTTTGTGTTCCACAGGGAGAGAAAGTAAATGTCACAAGGGAAGCGCAAACTTCTCTTATTGCTAGACGTTTCGGTGTAAGTAAAACAGCGGCAAATCTTCAAAGGTATTTTTACTCACATCATATGCTTGAAAGTGTGTCACGTTTTATCAGAGGTTGTTCATTGTGTGCAGTCAATAAGCCTAGTAATATGTAACTAGGATTGTACACACCACTTCTAATACCTTCACGTCCATGGGAAAGTGTTTCTATGGATTTTGTAGGAGATCTTCCTTTATCAAGAAAAGGTCATAATTATTTGTATGTAGTTGTGTATAGGTTCAGTAAGATGTGCATATTAATGCTTTGTAAAAAACAACTTACAATTGAACAAACAGCTCAACTTTTCTTTCAAAATGTATGGGTTCATTTTGGATTACCTACTTCTATTGTAAGTGATCATGATTCTCGATTTGTTGGGAATTTTTGGTCAAGTTATGGAACTTGATGGACACCAAGTTGAAGAAAAGTACAGCCTTCCATCCACAAACAGATGGTCAAACTGAAGTGGTTAACAGAACAGGGATTCATTTTCTAAGAGGATTTTGCAGCGAACATCCTAAGTTGTGGCATGAATAGTTGCATTATTTTCAGCATGTTTACAACCGAGCAAAACGCTTTTCTACTCTAACTTCGCCCTTTGAGGCATGTCTTGGTTATTTGCCTAAATCGCCTTCGGATTTCATCTTTGAGAAAGATGTAGTTGTAGATGGACATAGCGACATAGACAAAGAAAAGTAATTCATTGAGAAAATTCAGTTGATTCACCATACAGTTCAAGAACAACTAGAAAAGAATCAAGGAAAGTGTAAGGCAAGACATGATAAGTATCATGTGGATCACCAGTTTCACATAGGTGATGAAGTTTGGCTTTAGGCTTCAAGGTGAAGGTAAAAAGCTTAAACCAATCCGTTATGGTCCATTTAAAATTATGGAAAAGATTGGTAATAATGCTTTCAAGCCTATTTTGCCTTCATATATGCAAATTTATTCCGTTGTTAATGTTGAAAATTTGAGATTGTATGAACCTCCTTTGATTAAATATCAAGAGAAAGTGTACAGATTCTATCAATTGAAGATTTTTCTCCAAAATTTCTTGATGAGCTTCAGCAAGACACCATACTTGACAGAAGAACAAGGTCATCAAAGAGGGGAAATTTTGATTATCTTCGAGTGGGTCTCAAAGGTACAAATCCATCAAAGGCCAAATGGATTAAAGAGGGGAAGGTGAAGAACAATGCCCTCACCTGTTCAATAATTGAATATAATCTTTTGGGGTCCAAAATGCTTCCAATGGGGAAGAGTGATTAGGTGCTTAAGTTTATGCTCAAAAATCAAAGTGTCAGAATTTTTTCAAACTCAACTTCAGATCGAAGAGCTATTCATTCTAAATCAAACAGTGTGAACGGCACTCAAATCCGAGCTCATATGTAAAAGTTAGAGCAAGTCAAAATTTAGGTTTGACTGTGACACGTGGTAGGATTGGATGACATGGCAAAGGCCCCAGCGAATAGGGAAGCGCCAAGTGGGAGGTTGCCACTAGGGCCCGCATGTCGTATATTAGGGAAAAACAGAGGACGCAGGTTAAGAATCGGCCTCGACACAGACAGGTTGCGATGCGATCTTATTACAATTGCGTATTGCAAGTGAAGGTATTACAAAAATCGCCCCCCGGCAGGTTGAGTTGCGATTTGCAATAATCGTAATCGTATATCGCACCAAAACCCCATTGATATTTATGTTACCCCTGATACCCACCCATTGTGAAAGGTCCCCGAACGCGATATGTTATACACTATATTTCATAGCCCAGCAGGTCCGCTGATATCGTAGTTGTATGGACTTTGATATCCGCCGAGGGAAAACGCTGATTGCGATTTGCGATGGGGCTTCGGACCCGATATCTTATGGACGGGTCCACAGTGGTATGGGTTTTGGTATCCGCCGATGGAAAGCGTCGATTGCAATTTGTGATTGGGTTCCCGAATGTGATAATTTATATGTTAAGTTTAATACTCCCGGCGGGTCCACCGTATCGCAATTGCATATAGCCCGCCTTGTTCACAGTGCATAAGACCGCGGGACTCCACCGATTGAGATTTGTGATTTGTATGATAGGTTATGGCCCGCAGCGCGGCGAAATTCTCACTCAGTTAATGGATTTTGGAGCAAATTTGTGGGATTATGTTGGTTTTGGAGCATTTTTTGGAACAAATAGTGGGAGAACTAGAAGAAGTCATAACTTCTTCAGTTCTTATCCAAATTGGATGCAAAAATAGGCTAGATAGCCATTTTTTGGGTATTCTAAACTCATTGAGATAGGTTTTAAAAGCATCTGAGCATTGTAAACACACTTTTGTTGTAATTTCATCATAATATAGAAGCCTAAGCCATTGGACGCTGGACCAAGGAGACGTAGCCCAGGAGGGGTGAATTCATTTATCATGTGCTTGATGTATGTTGTATTTTGATGTTATTTGATGTTATTTTGTTGTCGTTCAGCATATGTTTTTATGTTAAATTGTCTCTAACATTTACATAAGAAACTCTCATGGGAATTAGTTAGTTAAGCAAAAATTATTAATCTTTAATCACTTAATAAGCAAATGATAAGCATCTTGGGTTTTATTATGAATGGGGAATTAGTACAGCGTTACTAATCTGCTCCATTTCATCACTCTACGATTAAGACCATATAAACATCCGATCATAATACACTATCAAAATCTACCATTAAGACCATACAAACATTCGATCATAATAAACTGGCTCTTGGAAAGAGGAGTCAAGTTTCTCTTGAAGAAGACCAAGAGTCTTCCCCTTCTTCAACTTTCATTCGACTGCTAACACGACTTCAAAGGTAGAGGGTCATACAAAGGGGAGACATCTCAAGCGACATCGAAATAGGAGTCACAAACAGGTTTTCCTAGCTTATTTGCTTGCTGACCATGAACTATCTGAGAGGGTACAGGTCAAAACTCTGGTCCAAACTGACACAAACTTTTAATCAAACTCATATGAAATGAACCATCGCATCACGGCCTTCAAAGCAAACTCAATGCACAACATTCAATCATAGTACCATATAAGCCTTCAACAATATTTGATGGCACCCTTCAACACTTCAACTCCATCGTATATAACTCAACGCAACTGACGAAAACCAATGCAGAGTTTAAATATTTAATTCTTCACCATAGTGCAGGATATAATAATAACCCGACACGCTGGACCAATTTATGTTGCATTCCTTTATCTCTATAACTCACCAATTCACCTCTCTACAAACATGGCCCGACAAACTTACGTTTTGTTGGCGCAACGACCTATATACAATCCTCAAAGCATGATCAAATTTTTTTTTTGGACTCGTCGACAATGATCAGTATCAAACTTTGCCTTCTACCATCTCCTTGTTTGGACAAAATTCGCTCCCAACCAATGTTGGAACAATATTGATCTCTTGCGAAAGCACAAAATCTTTTAAAGAGAACCTACAAGACTTCATAGAAATTCCTCGAACCAATTCCAGCTATTTACAACCACAAAATATCAAGTTGCATCAACCATTGCTGCTAGCAACAACTTTCATCAAACAATGGGAAGGGAGGGCCACCTCGAGCTAAAGTTGCAGAATAAATGGAAATAATGAGTCAAGGAAATGGCTAGCCGAGGTAGAATGGTTGAATATTTTTTCTTTGGATACCACTCACAGAGAAGCTCAAAGTAATTTTGATGATTAAGCTCTCTGTAGAGATGCCACTACCACATTTCCATGGAATCATGTTTATTTCAGTATGGTCAAACTAGGTAAAAGATAACATCCAATACGAATTTATTAGCAGTAGACCTTTGGGCCAAGCTATACATTATAACCGAATATGTAGCGTAAGTGCTTGAATCAACACACTAATAGGAGAAAAGATGCATTGTAACCATAACAGATAGAACAAAATGTAATGTTACAATGGAGGATGTAACGTTGGACATGCAAGTAATGACACATACGACCGAGCCAAAATGAGAAGAGATTCGTTATGACACCCTAAGCGTATGAGTAATGTCTGAGAAGTAGTGACTGCTTATGGAACACTGGCACAGGGAAACAACATTGAATAATTGTACAAACTATGCATGACAGGAACGTAGGAAATCAACAAAGAATAGTAGACATAATGGTATGGTGCAGTTCAGAACCTGAAAAATAAGAAGGTAGGGCTGCAATTGAAATGCCTAAAATCACTGGATCACAAAACTAATGGCTTAAATTGAAGGAGGGCAAAATTCTCTCGCTCTGATACCATGTTAAACAACACAAACTTAATGGACAAATATGAAAAATAAGCATGAATCCATATTATTCACAAGATATACATTTATAATACATTCTTGTGACCCTTCGTTTTCACTATATACCAAGTGGTTTCTTGGGCTCTAGTGACTGTTCACATTCCACACCAACCCTTAGAGGATTAGGTGTCCAACATTCTTCATCTACTTCATTTGAATCATAGTCATCATGAACATTTTCATCTTAACCTGCATGCTTCTTTGATTTGATATCATGGAGCTTCTTCCAAAGCCTTTTGGCTGATGAGCATTGATCTACTTTGGCTTTCACAAATACTAGTAGAGCACTAAGAATGACATTCACAGCCTTTGTATTGTACCTTTTAGATTTGTCGGTAGATGTGTCTTCAGACAAAACAAAGCACCATACATCACATCCATGAGCTTTCAAATATGCTCCCATTATGGATTCCCATATTTCATATTCAGATTCATCGAGCTTAGGAGATGGATAACCAACCTAACTCCCTTCATTCGTTGTAATATATTTGGAGACCACTGCAAAATCAGAGACTTCCTTTGATCATTTGGATGCATGCTTCTTTGACTTTCCCATCTCTGCACTTTTGAGATGTGCCTTCCAACTATTAAGCTGCAATGGAAAGAACCTGCTTTGATACCAATTATTGGAATTATGATCGTTATTAGACCAAAACCTGTAGGCATTAGTCTTCGCTATAATTGCTAGAGTTAAGATCCTGAGAGGTGGTTAGTCCATGTTGTGAAACACATAGGGTCAGTTGAAAACAATGTCTAACAATATATTATGTTAAATCGTGGTTTATGAGTTTTTATTTCATTTTTCTATATTTTGTGCATAATTTTAATTTGTATGCATACACAATTGACAGTAATATACAGATCCATAAATCTAAAGAAAAATAAAAACCTAATACTGTAGATTTTAGATTTTTAAATATAGTTTTATTAGATCTATTGTGATGAACTATCCGCTGGAATGTCTATGATAATTTACACATCATATTGGTATCAAAGCATGATTCTTTAGGTATATTATAGAAATTTGTTGGGGATTTTGATCAACTAAGTGAAAAGTCGTAAAACCCAAGTCATGGCCAAGAAATTTGTGAATAACCATCTTGATCTTGCAGAGGAGAGGTTCTTGCAACTAGAAGCACAAGTTGCAGATATAAACTATAATGTGAATCTCCTCACGCTAGCCCCAAGCAATAATATTTGGCTACTTGGAGAATATGGGAGTTCTAATGTAGAGGAAAGATCCAAGGGGAGATCACGAGATAGGGAAGAACAGAGAACTAATTGAAGAAAGGACCCAAAAAAGGTTAATCCAAGTAGAGTGTCATGAATCATTCACATTATCTATTCAAAATGTAAGTGAAGGTCGATATCAAGTTGTACTAAGGTGAGATCGAGACTCTAAAGATAAATCACTAGTTGCAACATTTACAAGTGTATTTCAATGTCCATCATATTGAGGAAGAACAAAAGATTTCATTTGTGCTGCCGAAATTAGAGGGCCATACCCTGACTAAGTGGGAAAGCCACAGAGACCTTAAGGATGAAGGGAGATCCTCTAGTGATTAAGTGTTAGGACTTCCCTTGTAAATTCACAATTTTACCCTATTGGGTATGTAGATGACCAGTGGGTCTAATGGCACTACTTGAGGCAAAAGTCAGGGCAGAGCATACAAGGGTACACCACAAGAGTTCAGAAAAATGGTCATAATGTTGGGTATCTTCACAAAGAACCCATATACACTCCTCAAGTATTTGGGGGGTCTACACAACCATCTGTGAAAGCAAGTGATGTTGTTTAAGCCTAGATTGGTGGATGAGGTTTGTATACAAGCATAATACCTAGAGAACATAGGTCTGGAGAAAGGGAAATCAAATGGATCAATGCAGAGGGAGCAACATGATTCTTCTGAGGGGAAGAAGAAGTGGAAAGAAGGAGAAGATAAAAGACGACAGCCACAACAAACCAATGAAAATATCCCAACAACCACTACCACCATTGGAACATTAATGACCATACTTGGGAGAAGCGTTGAAAGTCGCATCCAAAGCTTAACCAGAGTAATAAACATATATATATATATATATATATATATATCATGACCACCATTTTGAGCAACCAAGTTGAAAGAAACTTGGATATGGCTGAGAAAATTGTCAGTGCATCAGTGTAGAAGGAGGTGAATCAGAGTAGACTTCAACAACATGAAGAGAAAGAAATGACCAAACTCTTTCACATAAAGATATAGGTCAAGAAGACAAATATTGACTCTCCATTTGACTTAAGATTATAGATAAATCTCATTGAAGTAGAATTGGTCAACAAATTGGGATTGGAATTTTGTGATCATTTGAGCCCATATCGATTAGGATGGGCAAATAAAGATGCAGAGTTGAAAATAACAAAATAGAGAAAAATTAGATTTACCATTAGTGATTTTTTTATTGATGAAGTAGAACTAGATGTAGTTCTCCTTGATGTATGTGGAGTCATGTTTGGAAGTCTCTACATGTACATGTGAAATGCAATATTCATGCGGAGAGCCAACCAGTGTCGACTTGTCAAGGATGGAAAATCATTCACCATCAACACACAAAGGCAAGTTGAATATTTCACTGATAAGTGCCAACCAAGCCAAGAAATTGATCAATTACAAGTATGTTTTATTGTTTTTAAAAGAAAAATAGTTTGTAGAAAAGTAAATAAGAGGCATGGCATCCCTAAAGGGGTGTACTAAAAAATTGAAACAAAAACTGGAAGAGTTGTTATAGGCATATAGGGACATGCTCCGAGAGCCTAAAGGATTACAAACCAAGAAGGAAGTGGAGCACAAAATCCAACTATTTCCAAACTCCCCACTACCAAACATTGGGTTGTACAAATAATCTAGCATAGAAGCAATTGTGGTGAAGAAACAATTGCAATAGCTATTGGAACAAGGTGTCATTTCACCGAGTACATGACCATGTGGGCACCCATCATCATTGTGCCAAAGAAATATGGGTATTGAAAGATGTGTATTTATTATACGGCATTGAGAAAAATCACACTCAAGAACAAGTATCCCCTTCCCAAGATGGATGATCTACTAGATCAATTGCAGCAAGTGAAATAATTCACCAAGTTGGACTTAAAGTTTGGATATCACCTGGTTTGAGTCAAAGAAAAAGATACCCATAAAACCACCTTCAAAACTAGGAAATGTTTGTATAAGTGGTTAGTAATGCCATTTGGCTTATGCAATGCACCAACTACATTTATGAAGTTATTGAATGACATACTATGACTTTTTATATATTTATTAGTTAATGTCTATCTAAATGATACACTGGTATACAACGCTACTTGGAGGGAGCACATCACACATTTGACATAGGTGTTGGATACATTAACGAAGCACCCACTGCTAGAAAATATCAAGAAGTGTGAATTTACACAACATTTTTTTGTGTATCTAGAGTATATGGTAGGTGGAAGAGAGATAAGGATAGATCCTGCCAAAATGGAGGGCATCATGAAATAATCATTGCCTACTAATGTTTTTTATATTAGGAGCTTCATTAGGGAAACATAGTACATGAGAAAATTCGTATCCTTGTTTTCAATGGTAGCAATGCCACTCCATGTTATAATAGCAAGTGGCAAGAGTTTCAATGGAGAAAGGGTCAGTAAAGGGCCTTTGAGGAGCTAAGAAGAAGATCAATAAAGGACCAGTTTTGGCATTACCAAACTTGCAGCTTCCCTTCGAAGTGGAGACAGATGTGAGTTGGTGTGTTATGAAAGCGGTCTTGATGCAAAGAGGAAGGCCTATATGCTACCTTGCTAAACTATTTCATGGGTTAGTTCGTAACTACCCTACCTATGACAAGGAGCTCTATGCCATCGTGCAAGATATGAAAAAGTGGAAGCACTATCTGATGAGAAAAAAGACAAAAATCCACACAAATCACCAACCATTACAATACCTATAGGCCTAGAGTAAGCTACAATATACTCGGCATTACCAGTGTATGGGGTTTGTATAATAGTTTCATTTAGTGATAGATTGTAAGAAGGGCAACACAAACAAATCGGTCGAGATGCCTTCAAGGCCACCCACATCAAAGATCGCATCTTTGGGAACAATAATGCACATGGAGCCAATCACCCATGACGTATATAGAGAGACATATTCAAAGGATGAGGACTTAAGGAGGTGTTTCAGTGGTTGTAGAACCAAAGTCATGTGCATTATGCTGATAGCACCATTCACTACCATATCTAAGACAAGTTACTCTACAAGTTGGATAAGTTATGTGTTCCTAAGGTGAGCGTTTGTAGTTGATCAGAGAGGCTCACACCTCCAAGGTTTCAAGGCATTTTAAGGTAGGGAAGACATTAGTAAACTTATAGAGGTATGTGTATTGGCCCAAGATGCAAGAACGGGTAACTAGGTTCATAAGAGGATGGATGTTTTGTTGTACCAACAAGCCTAGTAATAAGAAACGTGGCCTATAGCATCCCTTACCTATACCCACTCATCCCTGGGAAACATTTCCATGGACTTTGTGGGATATTTACCAACAACTAGGAAGGGAAATGACTATCTATTCATGGTAATTGATAGGTGTTTTGATATCATGTATAAAGACCATCATTGGCTAAAAAGTGGGTTGGTTGCCAACAAGTCTCCCATCTTCACATTTCATTGGGACTACCTCCCATAGCTTGTTGTAAGGAGATAGCTATAACAAAGAGGACTAAATCAGAGTGACGACCCTCGCCCTTTACGTTGTTACATTTTGTCTGTACAATTTAGGCGATAACAATGTTTAAACATAACATTATTATATTAGAGATCTTATAATTTTGTAATAACACAACACTGTTTTTTCCAAACTATAAGAATCAATAATTTATAAAAGAAAACCTTTTTTTTTTCCAAACTATAAAAATCAACCCTTTATAAAAAAAAATGACCTAAATTAAACTCGCATCAAATTTATTGACCATCGCTATACACCCTATAATATATGCAATAACATGCATATCATCTATGCTAAAATTCCATGACTCAACCTTGGACAGAACCATCTCAATAGAAAAGTGGTGACTATTACTCAATGAATTCATCTAGTTCATCAAACTAACACATTCTCAAGTTTCTCCCCATTAAGTACATGTTTTTGATAACATTCAAGCAAAAAGCAAGGAAACATAACAAAAAAAATCAAACCATCCTTCCTTCACATTTTGGAAGGAAAAATTTTGAAAGGTATCAAACAAACATAACAAAAAAAAGTCAAATGCATATCCTTCCTTCACGTTCTGGAAGGAAAAATTCTAGAGGGTATGTAGTATGCTATATGCAACAGCATGCAGATCATCTATACTAGGAATTTCGTGATTCAACTTTGGGCAGAGGCATCTCAATAGAAAGGTGGCAGCGATTCCTTAATGAAATCATCTAGTTCATCGAACTAACCCATCCTCAAAGCTTCTGCCCATTGAGCATATGTTTTTGATAACATTCAAACTAAAATTAAACCAAAAAAAACAAAAAATCAAACTATTCAATCTGTGCTTCTTTAACATTTTGGAAGGAAGATTACTCAAGTGTATCTACATATAATATTTTTATGTATCCAATACCTATGCTTCTTTCACATTTTTCAGAGGGAAATTCTCAAAGGTATCTAGTGTATCTAGATATCACATCTTTATGTATCCAATGTCATAGTTTTGTAATGATTTTGTACCAGCATAGATCCATTTTAAATAAGGATCTAATATGAGCCGATAGGGATACAATTTCTTCATGTGCAAATTTTTTTATGAGTAAACATTATTTAAATAATTTGTATAGTTTTCTTTTTAAGATTTTTTTTTAAATCTTTATTTTCGCCAACATGAGCAAAATTTCAATTTTGATGACAGACAGACAGCATTACACATCATACTAAGCTGTAGAATAAGCCTCTTGGCTCAACAAGGCCATTTTTTCCAACTACGTCAAAAGAAAATAATATAACATTTTTATGTATCCAATATTATAACTTTTGTAACCGCTATTTTTTCTAAACTATGAATAGAAAGAAAGTGATACTTGTTACACTAATCAAATTTATTAACCACCCATATAAAGAAAGTGACGTTTACACCAGAAATCAAAATTATTTACTTCCAGAATACTAAAATAGAATATAAAATATATGCAAAAATCACATCTCAAAAAAACGGTGGATACTCTTTCAAGCAAGCCAGCTTGAGCAAACAAGACCATTATTGTCATCACTCTGGGCCAACAAAACCATTGCTGACATGGCAGAAGAAAGTGACGTTTACACTAGAAATCAAAATTATTTACTTCCAGAATACTAGAATAGAATATAAAATATATGCAAAAATCACATCTCACATCTCAAAAAAACGGTGGATACTCTTTCAAGCAAGCCAGCTTGAGCAAACAAGACCATTATTGTCATCACTCTGGGCCAACAAAACCATTGCTGACATGGCAGATTTGAAACCCAAGGGAAATTAACAAATTCACACCCCAACATTCAAGTAATACGACCACTTTAAATTCAAGCATTGAATAAACAATTAATAATAAAATTGAAGGTAGCTTGGGTAATAAGCCTCATTCAAAGCGTCGAACGAATATTTTGTAAATGAACTATTTTATTTTTAAACACATTAATGCCTACCAATGACTCAGCCTATGGAAATTACCAAAAGTCCTCTCTTCCAACGACTCAGCTTATTGAAATTATTAAAAGTCATCTCTAAGTTAATAAGAAGTAGAACATTAATGACTTAACCCTATATTAGTAGAAAAGTATTGAAAGTATTATCATATGGTATTATGATAGGTCTACCAACAGAAATCTTCCGTCACTAGTACTCAATCAATTATATTATTACAAAGTTGTCAATCACGAATATTCTTTTCCCACGGAAATATCTACAAATTGCATATGCATTTCAATTTTTAAATGTGCCCCACACCACTTTGTTCCTTTTACCAAGTATGCTGGGCACTTCAGTGGTTAGCATGCACAAAAACTATGACAGATAGATAAACCTTCAAGGTCTTAAATGAATACATTTCTGCAATGTTTGCTAACCTGAACATTAAACCAAATGTTCAATGAACATCAACAACGCGACACGTTCAAGCTAAAAGTCAACAGTGTAAAGAAACAAATTATACCTCTCCCGTACCCAAGTTACCAAAGAGATCTTCGCGAGGGCAGTAAATGAATCCCCGTGATTAAACAGACGGGTATAACAGACAAAGACCTTGTATGTACGGAAATAACCAAAACACAAAACAATAATGACATGGTAGTAAAATTGGTATTAACGCATAGGTCACGAGTTTGATACACATTTAACTCGTGCTGGGAGATTATTGAGGGAGATTGTTGGACATTGGATAAGTTCTCTCCCCCTGTTTAAAGACATGGAATAACTTAGCTCTTGTGGATCTTCATCTCCGACAATCAACTAACACTTTAGGGTTTTGGTTTAATGACAATCATGATTCCCGACAAGGGGTTATGGGTCTGTCACACCTCTGTTGTGCAACTCTTGTGACAAGGGGTTATGGGTTTGTCACACCTCTGTTGTGCAACTCTTGTTACAAATCATGATTGTCATTAGACCAAAACCCACAGGTATTAGTCAATTGATCACATCACTAGAGATAAGGATCCACGAGAAAAAGTTAGTTCATCTTGTCTTAAAGTAAAACCATAATGATTGCCTAGCAACAAAGAAACGTGAGGGCAAATTGTAAAACACGTCCGCAAAAGGCATAATAATTGGAATTTCAATTGTAATATTGCAATAGCATTGGAATTTCAATTGTAATATTGCAATAGCAAGGATCTTAACAGAGCTGCAGAGCCCTAAAGTAAACAGCAAGTCTGAAAGTAAAACCATGGCGATTGCCTAGCAACAAAGAAACGTGGGGACAAATGGTAAAACACGTGCATATGCAGCGAAAGGCGTAAAATTGCAATAGCAGGGAGCTCATCAGAGCTGCAGGGCCCGAAAGTAAACAGCGAACACTAGATTGCAAAAACCATGGCAAGAAATGAAGACGAATGTCCACTCTAGTGGATTCAGCAAACAGGAATAAATTATTATAGGCTAAGACTTTTGGAGAAAAACAGAGGAACTTAAGTTTCAATCTGAATATTATAACGAAGCTGTATATGTCTGAAAAGTAAATAACAAAATAACTATCTGGCATTGGAGAAAAGACACTGCAATAGGTTAAAAACACAAGGAACGTGCAGAAAAAGCATAATAATCGAGTACAGAGATGTAGTTTGACAGTACTAAAACAAGAAAGTTTTGGCAAAGAAAATTTGGCATTCATTTTCAAATTTTCATTTAACCTAACAACTCACTTCCAATTCTTCCTGCTGGTTAAACTTAAAACCTCGAACAATCACCCTCTATTACATATCTAAAAAAATCACCTAAAGAACAACAGAAACTGTAAAATCTGGCAGAAATTTTGTAAAATCTAGATTACAGCGGTCAAGCTTCAGGATTTTAGATGTCCCATGGGTTTCTGGTGATGCTGAATCCATTTCCACCATCAAAAAAATTATTTAAACATTCCTATGACTGGATTTTTTTGTTTAAAAAGAAAACAAAAACAAATTCTGACCAAAAAAATGGCTTTCTAGGCAAAATTAATTGTGCCCTCAGTAGACAAAGCCTAATTTTAATAACAACAAAAACAAAACCTAAATTTAATAACAACAAAAAGCCTTATTTTTTAGTCTACTGTGGAAACTAAAGACTTGTTGAGCTATCTCTCTGCTTTGTAATATTTTTCAAAACACGTGCTTCAGAAGGATGTAAATAACGAGGGCAGATTTAAAGAAACATCACAAAACATTCACAGGCCGGAACAGAGCCATTGCTCTTATGTTACAAGTACACGAATATAAAACACCTCCATTCACATGCATAAATTCCATATATCCACTGCAGATAACAAGTAATAAATGATTGAATGACATACAATTTCTTTTCTTATTAGCCTTTCCATCACAGTGCATCTGGAACACATGAAAAACTGAAACATTACACCAAAATAATCTCCCATCCCATATGCATTCATGAGACTTGAAATGTACATAAAATATATTTTTGCAAGACGGTCTCAACAGAATACAAGAACGTATCGAAATGTGTTTGGCATGAATTATTTTACACACAAAAACTGAAGGGCAGTTGATCCGGCGAATACAAACTAATAGACACTTGATTATGAAACTTAACTCCTTAAAATTGGTGCAAATAATCAGGGCAAAATTGTTTGGAAAAAACAAACAAAATTTTAGCACCAATGATCTTGTGCTTGCCTTTAACATAAACTCCACAATATCTAACCAGCTAAGCAAAAGATTTCACAAACTCCACAATATCTAACCAGCTAAGCAAAAGATTTCACAAACTCCACAATATCCAACCACATAAGCAAGAGCATTGAAAGATCCAAACCAATACTGATTTCTTGTTTTAACCTTTTTCAACTCTTGCCTCGGTAAGTACATCTAAAATGCAAAAATGAATAATGTGAAATATTACACCAAATTGAAAACCCTCCATTCCACATCTGTCTTGTAAGACTGGCCTGTACATAAACTGGTATTCACGAAAATTCTTCTAAATAGAAATCCACAAATGCATAAAAATTGAAAAAAATAGAAATCCACAAATGCATAGAAATTGAAAAAATAGAAATCCACAAATGCATAGAAATGTGTTTCAAAAGAACACATATAGAACAGAAAGACCAGTACATCCAGCCTCTAAATTTCAGACATGCAACCAATGTAGACACTTATTTATGACAATGGACTGATCACACTGCACATTAATTACAAGTAATCTACCTTTATCCAGTTAAATGCTGTCACCTGGAATGGACTGCTTAAAATGGTAAAGAACAGATATTGAGGACAGAAGTAAACACATCCAAAAAAAAAAAACATTGGCACCATTGATCTTGTGCTATCTGCAAGGAATTGCATGATAACTTTCACATCACCTAAACGATATTTAATAACCTGAGAAAGAATTAAGGGAATCCACACCATACTACTTATTTCCTGTTTACCCTTTTCATCTCTTGCCATAGTAAGTACATCTGAAATAGTAAAATACATGAATAAAGAAGGAAAATATTACACAAAATAAGAAAAACTTTTGATTCCGCATCTGCTTGTAAAGCTGACATATTAAAATTGGCTTTCTTGAAAATCCTTCCCAAATAAAAATTCACAAATGCAAAGAAAAATGATTCAAAAGAACATTTTCTTACATATAAAACACAAGCAGTACAGTCCAGCCTAAATAAATTTCAGACATACAATCCATACAGGCACTTATTTATGACTGGACCTATTAGTTTAGACATATGTTAGAAGATCACACTTAGGATTCTTTACCTATTGGTTTAGACATATGTTAGAAAGAATTCTTTTCTTAAGTATTGCCTAAATAAATTTCAGACATACAATCCATATACACACTTATTTATGACTGGACCTATTAGTTTAGACATATGTTAGAAGATCACACTTAGAATAAATTAGATGTGACCACCTTTATCCAGTTAAATGATGTCATCTGCAACAGACACTCGATTATGATACTGGACTGCCTTAAATGATGTCATCTGCAATAGACACTCGATTATGATACTGGACTGCCCAAGAATGGTATAAATTTTGAGATAAGTAGACAATTCAAACAAAGTTTTCATTGTAAAATCTAGCACCATTGATGTTGTGCCATCTGCACAAAAATGTACTACAACTTTAAAAATAAGCTCCACAATATCTACCGGACTGAGCAAGAATTAAAAGATTCCACACCATATTACTGATTCTGTTACCCTTTTTTTCTCTTGCCATAATACGTACAGCTAAAATACATCCATATAGAATAAAGAATATTACATCAAATTAGAAAACCTTCATTTCACATCTACTCGTAAGACTGACAGTTACATAAAATAGCTTTCGTGAAAACTCTTCTCTATTGGAAGCTCAAGAAAAAGGTTCTAAAGGCTCATCATATTACATATAAAACAGAAAGACCAGTACATCCAGCCTAAATAAATTACAGACATTCGCCTATTTATAACAGTGGACCTCTTAAGCCTAGACTTCCGCGTTAGATGAACACGCTTTACATTTAATAAAAAGTGATTCACTTATATACTGCTGAATGATGTCACCGTGAATGGCATCCCTGTAAAATATGGCAAGCTGCTTCTTCAAAGATCACATGCAGGACTTTATTTAGAACATTAAAACCAGAGGTGAAAAAGTTAAACCTAATCCAAAATAAATTTGCAGATTAAATCACAGTAGCACCGTCAAACTGAATTTTTTTTTTTTTAACAAAGGAAAATTCTAAACAAGTTCCCTATTAGACGAAGGCATACAAAACGAAGCCATAACAAGTCTCCTTGATTCTTACATAATTACTAATTACTGTTTACAGGCAAGAGATTCAAGGCTAATTCAATAAGCTGAATCGGAAATAGGCACGGCATCAAAACTCCAAAGCTGCAAGGCGTTCTCACCGTCCGGAAACGAAGCGTCACCAATACCCACACCCTGCAACGACTGATCCAGGCCCTCGAAATACGGCATCTGGAACAACCAAGGATATGATTCCAAAGAAGGCAAGTCCTCAGAGATCTCCAACTGTGAACTTTCCTCCAATTTAGGGGATTTTTCGGCAGCGACGCCATCTTCAACACTAGGAGATTTGTTCAAACCATTATTAAATGGAGGAAGCAGTACCTCAGGGCTGCCTGCTGAAACACTGGTCGCAACCGGCGTAGACATATCAGCAAAATCATACTGATCAGAGTCGGCTTCGGCTTTTGGTACAGAAGATATTTCAGGGGTTTTCACTTCTGTAACCCACGAGATATGGGATCTATCAGCAGACACGCTGCTGGTGTCGGACTCGAAGGAATTATACCCTTTTCGTTTATGTATGTTTTTCATCGGTTCGAAACTCGCAGGCTGGGGTACCAGATTATCGACCTCGGAATCATCGAAATCAGAAAACTCAGTGGAGTATGCAGGCAACGCTGAACTTGACTGTTTGGCGGCGAAGTTTCTATTGCAGATGGCATGTAATGGCGATATGGGGTTTTGATACCCTAGATCATCATAGCTAGGGTTTGGGGATTTCTGATGGAAGTTGTATTGGGCAATCGAAGGGTTCGCCGTTTTGAAACCTTGGAAAAAGTCAGCCTTTGGGGTAGTACATGATTTTATTTTCTTGCTGGACTCTTTCTTCGAACCCTTGGCATTATTACTTTCCTTCTTAACGGAGGGTGGTGGCTCATCAACAAAATTAACTTTAGCCTTCTTACCTCTGATCTTTCGTGCAGCTGCATCATAAGCCCGAGCAGCTTCCTCCGCCGTATTAAAGGTACCAAGCCAAACCCTAGCGCCTTTTCTCGGATCCCTGATCTCTGCAGCCCATTTCCCCCATGGACGTTGCCTGATCCCTCTGTACAAATTCTTCCTCTTTCTCCCCGCGCTCTTGGCCGCCGGTCCATCAAGGCCCCGAGCTTTAACACACGATACAAACAAAAATCAATAAAAAATTGCTCTGAAAATTAACAGAAAATTTATAAATAAAAAACGGAGAAAAACGTTCAGCTGGCTCGCCTAAAGGAAGCTCGAAACCCTTGGTGGGGGATATCGGCTGCTGCTGCTTCTTCTTCTTGTTCTGATAGCTCTCCTCGAAATCGAGGAAATCGTCATCGTCGAAATCCTCCTCATCGTCATCGACATTAACGCTGACATCAAAGGACTCCACCGCAGCACCTCCATTAATAAACTCAGAGAACTTATCAAAATCGGGCCATATATCCCTGGCAGTCACCCGGCGGCCTCGGCTCGCAGGGGGTATTATGAAGTCCGAGATGATAGCACCTCCACACATTCTTCTTTTCTGTTAAACTCTAAAGCAAAACAAGCGTCGTTGCCTGCTTACAGCACTCGAAATCGCAACCAAATAGCGTCCTCTCTCAATTACGTGAACCCTCAAACTTCCTCACTGGAGAAAACGTTGGAGTTGGGCAGCGATTTTGTAGCCGCTTCCAGATTCTACGAATTACGATCGACGGCGGGAATCGTCCCGTATACTCAAAGACTTGCGACGCCGATATTGGAAATCTCTGGTCCGTGATGGATTTCCCCATCCTCGGGCAACGCCGGTGAAAGGGTCTTTTCTTTTAAAAAATAAAAAATAAATTAGAAAAAAATAAACAAAACGCATCTTTAATTAATATAAAATAGACTAGAATCCACGTCTTTTTGAGGTCGGAGATCGACTGATGTCAGACTAGGGTAAGATACCTCGTGCCTGACAGACGCCCCTGCCATCTGGCATCTACGTAGATACATGCATCTCCTGCGGGACCCAAGCCCCTTGCCACGTCAGCATACATCCCAGGCCCCACCGTCGGAGCCGTACTTGTCGGTGGCCCGCTGCCTTGTCGTCATGTGTTGCGCAGTCGCTTTCGTATTTTGTCGTTAGCTGGGTCAGCGAGAACAATAATGGGAGGTAACCGAGGCAAGTTGACACAGGCTCTGTTTCTGTGACGGGATTCACTGAACAATCATTCATTGATTTCCAATCAATGGGGATTGGGTGAGGGTTTCCCCTTGCGCGCCGGTGCAGAAAAAAGGACAGGCGTTTTGGTGGGGCAAGACCCCACCCACTTTTGGCTCCTGTCATGCATATCAGGTTCGACGTGGCCCTTTTCTGGGTATCGATTTTTCAAGGGTGAGCACCTACCATACGCGTAGTTTAACGAGGTTGCAAATTTGCCCATAAAACAATGGAAGTCTCGCACGATTTTGATAAAATCTAGTAGAAATTTTAGGAAATTCTTGTTTGTGATGGTGATAATTCATTTCCACTATCAAAAATAAGATTCAGTTAGGATCTCAAATTTTTTAAGAAAAATGAATCAAATTCTAGTTATTTTTTTTATCGTCCGGGCAAATTTCCCGCCTCGATTGACACGAAGCCCCTACCATATCTCTAACACTTGTCTCCGCCTTTTCTTTTCATGCATGCATTGCTTACGAGCGATGGTTGATTTTCTAGGGCGCGGTCTAATTAATAAATGAAATGGTTTTTATTGTTTGCACTAAGCTCCGCCAATCTTGGTGATAGCATTTCAATGGTGGGCAGCGCGTTCCTTCATTCAATATCGGCGTTGGTCATGACCCGGCCAACGTAATTCAAAAATACAAAAGAATGATATTTTCTTTCCATGGAAAAAAAATCATACTTCTATTCATAAGTATGAAAGAAAATATGTTTTGTATATACACACTAAAGTGTGCATTCACTAGGATATTAACCAGATCTTGTAGTGGCATTTATAGTGTCAAAAAAACAAAATAGATAACCTTATCCTGTCATAACAAGTTCTTACATTTTTTGTACATTAGCGATATAAATATAAAGTCTGATATAGTGATGTCAAATCCAACATCCTCTAACATTGACAAAAGTATAATACAAGATACACAAAAAAAAATGTTGTGAAGCATCCAAACAAAAATAGCTTTGAAAAGTCTCAAAAATTAAACATGATATGCAAGAAGGAAATCGCCCACGTAAGGCCTGTCGAAAAACTA
This sequence comes from Pinus tabuliformis, assembly GCA_031772625.1. Lineage (NCBI taxonomy): Eukaryota > Viridiplantae > Streptophyta > Pinopsida > Pinales > Pinaceae > Pinus > Pinus tabuliformis. The sequence goes on from CM062812.1 coordinate 278,083,707, forward strand.
GTAATGCTCCACTCCAACTATTTCAGTTACTTGCCATAACCCTTTATCCATATGCAAGCCCTCTTTAGAAAGCATGTCAATGTCCCCATTTTGTTCTTGTAAACATACATGCATGTAAAGAAATTAAAACATGATTCAATCTTAAGATCCTCCAAAATACAAACAAGGGATATGTTCTAACACAATGGAGTCTCATTGACCCAATTCACCACTAGCAAAGAGCCACCAAAAAGTTGAAGTTGATCACACCCTTTCTCTTGAACAAAAGCAATAAGAGATTTGCATGCTAACAGCTCTGCCCAATTATTGGTACCCTCTACCCAAGCCCCATCTTGACATAAAAAGAAGGATGCTTTGTTAAATGAAGAACAACCCAACCCCCCGTCCTCCCCACGCCACAAAGTGAATCCTCCCCTTGAGAGGCCCCATTGAAATATCCCCAAGGGATATTGACATTCGGGTTTTCTCATAACATAGTTCTACCACAAGTTGGCACTTTTGACAAAGGGTAATGTGAAAGAATAACTAAACCCTCGACAACTATCTTTTTTTGGATAGAATGATTTATTTTTGAAAATTTCTTTATCGTTGGCTAACCATAAGCCCCAACTAATAATGAGGGGAAGGGCTCTAAATGGTTTTATGGCCCTGGTCTGAACCCAAGCTTTCCAAATCTCTTCAAATAAGATACCCTCTCATTTGCAATTGTGGCCTAGAAGTGTACAACAAGTCGACCATACTTGTCATATGAAAGAGCAATGTATGATCAATGATCTCCTCACTACCTTTACACAAAGCACATCATCAAGGACCAATCTTATGTCTATGAACTACATTGCATCCCATGTAGGAACTTTTTTCCCCAATGATACACTAGACCAATAAGTGAGACTTTGAAGGGCATTTCAACTTCCAAAATACGCTCCACCACCAAAGAATCTCAACATTTTGTGCTAGAACATTTAAATGAATATTTAACCCAACTTAGGTGTATCTATGCCATGCGGAGCTCACGCTCAAACCAACTCATCCTCTTTGTCATTTAATCTAATGTGAAAAGAAGACAAAGCATCCAAGTATCTAGACCATTCCAACCGAAAAAACACTTGAAGATTTAAATTTGTAACAGTGAACCAACTTTGATGCCAAAGGGTAGTCTCAGCACGGTTATTAATAGGAGCAATTCTAAATATCCTTGATCTCTATTAATGAGAGTTTGTGACATTATATGTCTATCACCACTCCCTAGCCAAGGATATGAGCCCAGCCTTAACTTCCATGCCACAGCCAAAGCAATCAAAGCAACTCCATTTAAAACAACCATCCAAACAACTAATATATTTTTTTATAGTAATTTTTAGAGTTTGGTAATACAATTTCTAATAAAATTATGATTTCTTATTATTAAAAATACATTTTTAAATATAAAATATATTCAACCCACTAAAAAACTTAAACTTTTTAAATATTTAAATTTAAAAAATTAAACAAATTTAAATTTATTATTCTTAAAAATTAAACAACATCACTAAAACAAATTTGGTAATACAACTTTTAATGAAATTATCCTTTCTTGTTATTAAATATATAAAGTAACTCAACTTTCCAAAATAAAGCAAACATGACAAAAAAAAATATCAGGAAAAAAAAATTCATCTATTAGTTTGATTGGTCAATCTCTCTGAACCGTTACGGTTCAGTTGAAATTAAGAATTTTAAATTCTCGAATAATTTTTTATAAATCAATCGTGACATTTTACACAGGGAACGAGCTCTGAATTCATTATTTATGGATTATCAAAACATTTTTTTCCCAAAGGACCAATTTTATAATCTATTGATTCCAAATATGAGCTGTATCATGATAAGGGAAATTTTCCAAATAACCAAAGGAATCTCCTACTAACTCTGACCGGCAGAGGAGATTGATGACAGTCGCCATGAATGCATGTATACTTCGCTTTTGGATCAACTGGTCCCTTCACACCTATTTTACCTCCATAAAGTTTTTATGATATGATAGCTTTTGGCACATGAAAAGTTCGCTGGCCGTTGAAACAGCTGCATCTCATGATGTCAGCAATAAGTAAAAACTGTGACGATGGCTTAACACTGTGACATTAGCAATTTGGAGTCCATACAGTGATAGCTCAATACTGTAACAATAGCTCAAAATATATGACTTTGATGCCTGAATACTGTAGCAATGTCTCTAACAAAAGTTCAAAATTACTGACTGTGATATCCGAACACTTTACTAATATCTCAAATCTATCTAGGTTTCAAATTTATGTAGGTCATGTGGTTCAAGTGAGCGAGGATAGTTTGTTGTTTTCTGAATATCGTGTTATGATATGTTTGTCTATGTAAAATAATTATCTATTTTATTTTTTCAGAATAACAATTTGTTGTTTTCCTATTTTCTTCTTTATCTAAATTTGAATATCGTGTTATGATATGTTTGTCTATATAAAATAATTATCTATTTTATTTTTTCAGAATAACAATTTATTGTTTTCCTCTCTATCTAAATTTGAATATTGTATTTATTTATTTATTTATTTATTTTTATTTTTTTTTTTTTTTTTTTTTCCGAAGGTGGCAAAACCTATCAAACTCAGGTGTCAAACCAACAGTGAGGACAGCCATCTCTGGCTGCTATCCGCGAATGTCGGTTTGACTCATCACTGTTATCAAGGAAAACCACGCCACCTGTAATAACCCGCTGGTGGTCCGTAAGGGAGCAGGCTTTCACTCCTGCCAGATGCCTCTGGGTCTTGGGCCGTTAACCTGTTTCCTTACGTCGAGCTCTTAGCCAAGCAAAAGCAGTTTTACGGCATACTCCAGGCCGAAATTTGAATATTGTATTTTTTTTTCCGAAGGTGGCAAAACCTATCAAACTCAGGTGTCAAACCAACAGTGAGGACAACCATCTCTGGCTGCTATCCGCGAATGTCGATTTGAATATTGTATTATAACATATTTGTCTATATAAAATAATTATCTATCTTAATTTTTCGAAATAATAAATAAATATTATTGATAAACATAACTAATAACAACAAATTAGTACAATAAGTCACATAAAAAAATCTTAAAATCTATAACTTCAATCGTATCTCAGAATTGTTTTCGAAATAGCAAATAAATGTTATTCATAAAGATAATTAATAACAACAAATTAGTACAGTAAACCACATTAAAAAAACCTCAAAATCTATGACTTCAGCAATAGCTCAGAATTGTTTGGACCCTCATTTACAACACCTGTAAAATGTTTGCAATCTTATCTATACGGTAATTTGATCTCAGGTACAATTTACTTTTAATTATATATATATATATATATATATATGGGAAATTTATTCCTTAATAATTATGAAGGAAAGAAAAAATGCAGGAGAACAGGCCAGATGAGGTTGATGCAATCGGATCTTTATTTGTCCTATTGGGATTTGATTTCTTGTGAAGTAGGGTCACTGGGTTATATGTGTTCAATTGATGGATATCTTTTCCTACTTCTTCACAATCAGTTAAAGTTATTATTAAAGTTTTAAATAGTTTATTAAAATTATTATATTTTATATTTTAAAATAATTTAATAAGTAAAGTGAATAATAGTTAATTGAAAATATGTGTTTTTTTAAAAAGTTTGGAGAAGGATAGGGTAAGTATATTTTAATAATATTTTTATTTTAATTATGTAGAATTAATAATATTTTGGAGTAATTTACATGTCTAGATCAAATTTTCTAGTTGTCACTATAATACCAACTATAATACCAAGAGTACATCTATTAGCTTACAAGTTATTTAGATTTTAGTCATTAAATTACTACATACACTAATTTGGCCTAGGTCTTGTTTATTGGATGGAAGAAGACCAATCCACCCACAATGGGATGTTGCCAGTTTATTAGATGGAAAGTGTCATAAACAAGGGGATCTCATACACTAATCTGGCCTAGGTCTTGTTTATTGGATGGAAGAAAACCAATCCACCCACAATGGGATGTTGTCTATTTATTGGATGGAAAGTCCCATAAACAAGGGGATCTCATACACTAATCTAGCCTAGGTCTTGTTTATTGGATGGAAGAAAACCAATCCACCCACAATGGGATGTTGCCTATTTATTGGATGGAAAGTCCCATAAACAAGGGGATCTCATACACTAATTTGGCCTAGGTCTTGTTTATTGGATGGAAGAAGGCCAATCCACCCACAATGGGATGTTGCCCATTTATTGGATGGAAAAAGATCGATCCACCCGCAATGGGATGTTTATCACTAGGATTGTGCGAGCTTGGGAAATTTAATTCCCCCAAAGTGGCTTCCATCCTCAACCACTCTCCACAAGGTTTGAACCTATGACCTAGCGGGGACTAAATCCCACGCAAACAAACCAGTCTACACCTTATGGGTTAAAATTAGATTATCATTTTAATATGTGTTATTAATTGGGTTTATTTTTATTAATTGTGAGGGATGATTTTTTTTTTGTAAATAAGCTTATTTCTATTAAACAAATACCATATTACATAATTTTTTAAAATCCTTTTGTCGCAGTCTACTAGATTGGAAACCAAACCAATGGAAAAAGTTAATGTCTTTTGTCCCAAATGTCCATATACTAATCAGATACATACAAAAAGGTCTATTGACCAAGACTTCATTATGCAAGACATTATGCCACATTACTAGTAAATTCCAAGTGAAGTAGAAAAACCATAAGTTAACTGAAACCATCAAGAGGATGTGGAAATATCAATGGTGCCTGGAATGGTTGGATTGACTAAAGGTGCAAGATTTGGTTTGTTGTCGAGTTATTCCTTGATGCAAACTAGTTCTTCATGTTCTTCATCCCTAGTGGGGTTTCTCGATCTTCGTTTATTAGATTGATAAGTCACAGTCTCCAATCCTCCATAAGTGTTTTTTCCGGCTTGCCAAAGATGAAGTTGAATGTCATTGCATCCCAAGTTGGCCAAAAGGTTCACTATCTTATTTCCTATTCTCGTGACGTGAGAGGGCATCATGACTGGAATCATATGGATCAGATGGTTAATATGTGTGATATATTTTCCCAATCTCCAGTTGTGGCAATTTTTTCAGGAGAAGCTTCATTGATAAATTTATTTACTGTTGAGATGACCAACTAAGAATCACCCTCCACAATCAACCTAGAGAAGCCTTGCGATGATGCAATAATAAGGTTAGCCTTTAAAAATGCAAATATGGTTGCATTGTTACTTGAATGTCCCATACTATCTGTGAATAGAAACATTGGTTGCCCATAGTTGTAACAAAAGATTCCTCCTAGACCAACAAAACTTAGATTTACTTTAGATGCCCTTTCAAAATTAATTTTAAGGAATCCCTGTGAAGGAGGACTCCAAGAAGTCGAAGGATTAGAAGATGGGCTTCTTGATGGTAAAGAATCGATAGAAAGAATTGAATTTGGGTAGGAAGCATAACAATCATTCCGTATGATTGGAGATTATGCAAAATCACAAGATGTCGAATGACTTGGAAATGGATTTCTTGAAGGTAAAAAATTGATAGAAATAACTAAATATGGGTTGGAAGCATAACAATCATTCATCACAAATTGTGGTATCCAAACTGTGAGGAATGATTGTTATGCTTCTTACCCAAATTCAATTACAAAAAGTAACATAATAAGTTAATATCAAATATATTATTCTTATAACTTTAGAACTTATTGTTTTACATCCTTGAATTCTCAAAAATATCTTACAAGAATGCTTTGTTACTTGAAAAAAATAAAAAAGGGAACAAGTAAATAATAGTAAATATTATTTATAAAGGGAACAAAGTAAATAATAGTAAATATTATTTATAAAAAAAAATTATGATTATGATAATGGTTAATATACAGCGGAACCTCTTTTAATTAGCGGAACCTCTTTTAATTAGCGAAAATTATAAAGAATTAATTGATTTGATGTTTTTAATTTTGTTTGATTTTCCTAATTTAACATTATCTCTATTACAGATGTTTTAAAATTAAAATTTAATAAGAAATTTGCACATTCTTGAAATGAAAGTATCGAGATCATCATGATTTTAGTAAGGGGCCAACTTTATAGTGGGGGGAGACCTCACTTTTGACCTTTCTCTCATGCATTTCTTGTTCCACATATGCCTTGTTATCTTCCCATTAGGATTTGATTTCTTGTTAAATGGGGTTATGAGGTCATACATCATTGATAGATACACGTACTTAGATTTGATTCTTTGTTAAATAGGGTCATTAGGTTATGTGTAAATAATTCTCACATGGATATCATTTTTATTTTTTTATTTTTTTGGTTATAACTAGTGCATGATCACTATTAAACTTTGAAAAAAACATTATTGAAAACTAATATGAAAGTGATAAGGTTTATCTTTTTAAATATTTTTAAGAGTTATTTAACCAATAAAGTGAATCATAATTAAATATCATTTTTATGATAATAATTAATATTTATTAAATCAACTAATTTATGACATTTTAAGAAATTGATAAAAAAATAGATATAACTTTTTCCATTTTCATTAGGTTTCCATCATTAAATATTTGTAAATATTAAAAATGTTATAAATATTATACAATTTAGATTTAATAACAAAATATCAAAATCATTGTGGTTTACATAGAATTAAGAAATAAAGGTCATAAATGTTCTTATAAAACCTTAGACCCCACTTTTGCCACTTTTTTCATGCATTCCTAGTGTAGCATGGTTATTCACAAGGTTAATAAACATTACTTCATCAAAATTTGACCCCTGGTTAAGTGGGGTAATTGGGTTATATATTGTTAAGTGATAAGTGGTGGGTGTCCATTATTAAAATTTAAAAAGTATATTATTAATTGATAAAAGAAATATAGATATGAGTTTTTCTATTTTCATTAGGTTTTCATCATTAAATATTTGTAAATATTAAAAACGTTACAAATATTATACAATTTAGATTTAATAACAAAATATGAAAATCATTGTGGTTTACATAAGAATTAAGAAATAAAGGTCATAAACTTTAGACCCCACTTTTGCCACTTTTTTCATGCATTCCTGCTGTAGCATGGTTATTCATAAGGTTAATAAACATTAATTCATCAAAATTTGACTCTTGCTTAAGTGGGGTAATTGGGTTATATATTGTTAAGTGATAAGTGGTGGGTGTCCATTATTAAAATTTAAAAGTATATTATTAAAATTAATATTATGCTTATAGTGTTAACCATCCCCTAAGATCATTAAGACTTATCTAACAAACAAAGCAATTAATAGCATATGTTATTTCAAATGTCATTTATCTACTAAATTAACTTCGGCTTATAGCTTATGTTATTTCATATATCATTTCTCTACTAAATTAACTTTGGCTTATAAAGCTTTAAGAAAATTTACAAAAAATTGATTGATTTGAGTTTTCCTAATTATATTTGATTGTCATGAGTTAACAATATCAATACAAAGGTGTTACAAATATTGTGAGTTGAGATGATAATAAAGAACAACATGGTGGAAATGCAAGTACCAAGGTCATTATGGTTTTCATAAGGGTGAATGACGCAGGAGGTTGAAAAAATGAGGTAATAATCGGAAAATAGTCTAATGGTTAACTTTATAACCAATCAGCTTCAATTAAACTAATTTTGTATGTGGCTTTCTTTTTCCTAAGGGTCCCGCTTAACTTTCTAATCACCACCAGTCCCACTTAACTTTTCCTCAGAAGCGAACGCTTTGATCTGCACTGTCGATTTCACCTTCCAGATCCAATGGCTATCGTGTCGTATCACACGCCAACTAGCCGTTCAATCACCACAGTCGATTGACCCCGCTTGATCCAATGATCATCGCGCAATCTCGCGCAGACTCTAGCACGGTCGCTACCAAATTGAGAGCACGTGAGAAAAGTTGTTTTGGCATGCTACGTGTCGAGTGCTAAGGCTAATCGCGCGGACTCGGAACAATACTACTTACCACCTTTTGAGCGCGTGAGATACCACTTCCCACTCATCAAATACAACCCACGTGCTTATTACTTAACTTTAAGAAAGACGCTTTAAGTAAGGTTTAGCGCTTTAGCCCCAATATTAACCTTAAACACGAATCAACAACGATTAACGATAAAACACATAAACAACTATGATTTATAAATAATACATTTAAACAGAGGAAAATACTCAATGAAGTCTTTGAACGTCGATACACATATATAAATGACCTTCTGCACCAGGATTAACACGCAACACCACTCTTCATCCTTTATTCAATAAAATATAAATTATAGAGTCTTGGCCCTCTCGGCCCGATTACAACGGTTTCCTAACCTCTGTTCTATCTCAAACCCTATCTCTGTCACTCAAAACTCTCGCTTACACACTCTGTTCTCAATCATCTCTATCCCCATCATTACATTCTTTTTCTCTTTTATGAATCGAATCCTATCCTAACTGCATTAACAACTCAATCCCTATTTTAATCAATCTAACAATTAAATCTCTATTCTCAAGCTTTGTTACACACCTATACTAACAACTTATCTCTTAGTCTAAAATAATACAATATTCCAATTATTACAATAATGAAGTAAAGATCATTTTCGAGAGGTCCAACCCTCTCTACTAAAACTAACTATGACCACTGAGGTCAATGATATTCATATCATTTTAGCCACAACATGTGAACATACAATCACATTGCTGGCTAAGTCCAGATGCTCTTGCATTAGACTCCCGGGGAAGAAAATAATCATCCCTCAGACTTTCAGGGTTTACTCCATACTTTTGCAACTCTGCTATTGTTAACCAACTAGCATCCTCCACTGGTTGTCCCTTCCATTTGACTAAGTACTGAAAATAAACCTGTCCTCTAGTTCTTTTGGATACTCTTTCCTCCAAAACAGTTTCCACCTCTTTCTTCACTGTCTTTGGCATTTGTTCTTCCCAGTTTAAATTTTGAACTTCATCTTCTATAGGTTCCTTCTGTAGTTCTGACTCGGTCTCTTTGTATGGATACAAATCTGTAACATTGAAAATAGGTGATATTCCAATTCCTTCTAGCAATTCAATTTCATACGCATTAGTTGAAAACTTCCTCACAATTCTGCATGGTTCTATCCTTTTCATCTTTAGTTTATTATAGGTCCCAACAGGAAATATTTCTTTTCTCAAGTATACCATCACTAGATCTCCCACTTGGAATTCATTTTCTCTCCTCTTCATATCAACTCTTTGTTTATATTTACCACTGCTTTCCTGCAATCTGTCTTTGACATCTTCTTGTAGTCTCTGCATCTACTCTGCAAACTCTTCAGCTTTTGCACTTCTTGTCTCCTGTTTACCCAAATTTCTGAGTTCATACACACCTCTTGGATTCATTCCAAAAACAATATGAAATAGACTCATTCCAGTACTTCGGTTTGGAGTGTCATTATAAGCAAACTCAGCTTGAGCAAGTGCTAAATCCCACTGCTTAGGATTTTGAAACACTAAACTTCTCAATATGTTTCCCAAGCTTCTGTTTACCACTTCAGTCTATCCATCTGTTTGAGGGTGATAGGTTGAACTAAAACTAAGGTTGGCACCTAGTTTCTTCCAACGATTTCTCCAGAAATGCCCAACAAACTTTGTATCCCTGTCAGACACAATACTTATAGGCAATCCATGTAACCTTACTACTTCTGAAAAAAACAGATTAGCAATATGTGTTGCATCACTAGTCTTTTTACATGCAATGAAATGTGCCATCTTGGAAAATCTATCTACCACAACATAAATGGAATCATTCCCTCTTTGAGTTCTAGGTAACTGTAAAACAAAATCCATACTAACTGCATCCCATGGTCTATCTGGTATTGGAAATGGTTGGTACGATCCTGTATTTTGGCTTCTCCCTTTAGCATGCTGACATATCCTGCACTTCTCAACAAATCCCTTAACATCAGTTTGCATCCTTGGCCAATAGTAAAAAGCATTTACTTGAGCAATGGTTTTGTCTTGTCCAAAGTGACTAGATAATCCTCCACTGTGTTTCTCCTTGTTTATGTTTTCCCTCATAGAACATTTGGGAATACACAATTTGTTACCTTTAAACAATAATCCTCCTTGGATAAGATAATCTAACCACTGACTTCTGTTATGAATTGCTGGATTTTGTACAACTGCATAAATATCTTTGAATTCTGCATCTTCTTTATACATATCAACCATTTCTTCAAATCCTACAATACCAACTCTTAATTCTTGTACAATGAAATTTACCCTTCTCAAGGCATCAATAACTTTATTCAACTTACCACTTGTGTGTTTGTTAGCCTCACTCTCGCATTAAAAACAATTCTAAGTCCAAATAATTAAATTAATTAAAATCATGAAAGTTAGGATTTAATCCTACCTTTCTAGATTGAGTTTGTTCCTCATGGTTAGGAGTCAGTTTAGGCTTAGTTGGTTAAGAGACTCTCTCCAACTAGTTAGGCTCCTAGATTAGTTTTTTCTTGAGATATTTTCTCAACCATAGTGTCTAAGATAGATGTACTATCTTGAGACCAACTTCCTCATGTATTTATTTGTACTATTATCATTCTTTCTATATTGGATTGATTAATAATGAGAATGTGAGGAATGTTGTAATGCTGAGGCCTTTTTCGCCATGTCTGGTTGTGTATTATTTTCTTATTAATTTTCTTTAATTAGTATCAGAGCTAAAAATATCTACGAAGCATGCAACCTATTGTGTGAATACCTTTTGTGTGTGGGAGGAATGTCAGAGCACAGAACTCTTATAAGGGCTTGGAAATCTTGATCTCGGCAAAAGTTTAGCAGTGCAGAGTAGGTTTTCATGTGGGTGATTGATTTAAGTACATATAACGTCAGGCCATTCAACCTGGCGAGGCCAGCTAAGGCCACCCAGATGACTTGCGAAGCCTTAAAGATCCATTGGTTCAAGGGATGGTTGGTGTAGTAATTTGGGGGTTTATGTTGAGAATTGTGAGGGGAATATGTGTGCGCCATTGCTGCTTTTGCTTCGTGGGCCTCTGATAAAACAAATGTGTCCTACTGCCTGTAACGATAAGGCACATGGTGGCACATGATTCTGGACTTGTTTAAACAAACCGTATTTGTCCATTCCCATGTGATTCTAGCTAGCTCTGCTATGCTTCAATCTGTGCATGGGGTCGTCAGCGTCCTCATGTGTGTTGCACACGCAGCCATATCGATATGTATTATATAGGATCATTTTGTTTGTAAGAAAGCTGCTCTAGTGAAGAAAATGCCAGCAATAGCAAAGAATGGATCAGTTACGGTTTGGTGCATATGACTCTATCCGGGCTTGTCTTTTCAATTTCGTATTTATTTGGCGCAACTGATTATTTAGCCGTTCTAGTTCAAATCTTATTTGTCTTGCAATCAAGCCTCCAACAGCAGCTCCTATCAGGGCTATACCAAACAATATAGGCATGCTGAACATTGACGCAGTATAATCTGTGCATGTTTCAGCCAATGCATCATAAGGGCACAGTAAACCCAAGATGAGTGCAGCTAATGCACTGAATCTTTCTTTAGTAAATATTGACAATGATGTAATCTCTTGTTCTCCTTGATGTCTTCTATTGCATTGGATAACTGGCAATTGCTTGTAGAAATTAGTTCTTTTGAGCTCCAAAAACTCTTTTCTGGAAATTTTTGAAAACTTAGGCAACCTGAAATTGGAGAATGGATGCAATCTTGTTTTATGGGCAGCACCAACACACTGGTGATTGAATAGAGAGCTGAAAGGTTGACGAGAAACCCATCTCCATTATGTACGGTGACATTATTCAAACCATCAATAAAGTGTTGAAGTAGCCGCAACGCAGTGGAAGCGTGCTGGAGAGATTTGTGCATACGAAGCCAAGGCTTGCAACTGTCAAGTGCATTTGAAAAATGTCCAACACGTTCCAGTGCCCTTTTAGAAGCCTTTGCCCAAACAGCGTTGTCAAAGTCATGGAGCATCCAGCAAGAGTAGTTGTGACAGCTGTCCTGCCGCCGATCCTGCCCACCATTTGTACGACCCCGCTGCTGGCGAAGTCATAGACTCCACTCCCGAAAAGCAAACCGCTGGCTTTGGAAGCGCTGAGCCAACCATCTGGCGACCACACCCAATGCGATACCATAGGGTAGACGAACCCCGTGAGAATTGAAATTGGTAATTTTTTGTCCCGCACCCATTACGCGTGAATTTTTTTATAAATAGCTAGTGTTGTTTTGCAAGAGAGATCCCATCTTGGTCTCATAGAACAGTGAGTTAGCCATCGTGGAGGAATCCAAATCAATGAAATAGAATGTGGTCTCAAATTGTAAGTGATATGGGCATGTTTTTAATTACAAGTATTTTTTATTTTGTAAGGGTGGGATAAATTTTTGGAGTGATAAGTGAAGATTTTTAAAAGGGAAGCTCATTGTTGTATTTTAAAGAAAGTTTTTTAGCAGAGTGTACTTTTATTTTTGAAGACAAGTTGCTTCAAGGGACTATGAGCTTGGCATTCTCATTGTTGGAGAAATTTCATTCATGATGTTGTGAAAGTGAAGGTTGATGTAATTCACTATTTAAATAAAAACATATCTTTTTGGTGGTGATTGTGTCCTAGATCCGCCCGAAATTGAATAAGGGGATCTTAAGTACACCATGTGTATGTTTGTGATGGCACATGATTCTTGATATTGTTTTTGTTTTGTGTCTAGTTTTGATACTAACCTTCATGTGGTATCTTTCTAACATGGTACACATGTAGTATACAACACATGAACGACTTGCATGCACATAATCAATTCCATTCAAGCTTATGTAATCAAGCAAACTACAAGCAATCAAGAAGCACCAATACATAACCAAGTTGTCAAAGACATTTCTACATCAACATCCAATCAAGCTGCCATCTACATCAACAATTTTTGCAGCCATTCAACAACAGCTTTTTGGAAATTGCACTTGCACCATATTTTTTTAATAAGCTCAATACAAAACTGTAACTTGCAAATCATAATTTGTAAGTTGGATTGTAATTAAAGTCAAAATTAGTTAAATTGTAAGGGTGCATTCTCAGTTGAAACTGACACCCATGCTTTGAATTGATAGGGAATCAATTAAACAATTGAATCCATTGTTTTTTAACTGAGTCATTCAAATCATTGTAAGTGTTTCTCTTGGGTGCATTTTTCGATAGTATTTGACACCCTTCTTTTGATCAATCAAGAGTGTGAGTTCAAGCAAGTGCAAATCTCACAACATCAAGCGAGCGTGAAAGCAAGCACGTGTGAGTTCAAACAATCAATTGTTAAAACAAGTTCAAGCGAGCGTGCAACAATCAATCAAACATCAAGTGAGCGAGTTCTACAAATCCAGCAAGCAAGCGAGCGTGAGTTCCAACAAGTTCACATGGCGAAAAGCATTCAGTTGTTAAATATTCTTAACAATTTGATCCTCTCAACTGCTGAAGACATGGTACAAATCAGCAAAGAAACTCTTGTTGATATTTCAATGAATCTACAACAAGCACATGAAACAATTGAGTTCCTTCAACTGGAGTTGCAACTTCAAAGAGATGAGTTGCAATAGAAGAGTGATGTTTCCAAGTCTTTCATCCATACAGATGAAGATAAAGATGTTGATTCCAAGTCACTGATCCAACCAACTTCAAGTGTCGAAGTGGTCCCTGATCCAATTTAACTTTCTTGCAAACTAATCATCAAGCCATGGGAAGAAATCCAAAGTAACTGAAATCGACGAGGCTTAGAATGTGTCAAAGATGATGCCAAATTGCATATCCCAGATTATTCGAGGCCCATTAAGTTTGTCAGTGTAGGGTTTCTTGCACAAATCACATCAGCTAGTTCTGAGAAAGTTGAAGCCAACTAGAAATACACGCAAACTGAAGTTGCAGTCAAACCAAAAAGCCTTCATTGTCAAAGAATCAGTGATCTGGAAGATCAGTGTTTTGATCTCCATCCTTATCACCATTGTGGCAAGTCCAATCATTCATCGCCACAATGCAGCAAACAACAAAAATCAAGCAGATTGAAGATCGATTATTCATGGATTGATCCCTGGGAATGGTCATCCACAGTCAGAAGATTGTATAAGTTTTACAATCGAATTCACTCACACATATTGCATCCAACAATAAAAATTAAGATGGTACTCTCATGTAGTTTAACGAGGGAGTACACCAATGAAGCACTCCTACACCTAAAGGGAGGCAGTTCAGAGATAATTTGAAGAAGATTGTCTCTCCTTTCAGCTGACAAAGGGGGGAAATGTCAATGAAATTGACAGTGGTTGTCAGACTGAAAGTCTTGACAACATCAGTGAAGTAGCCAGTGAGCATTTTCATCTACGAGTGAGCATCAACAAATTCGCCAATGGGTGATTGACAACAAAGTTAGGAGTGAGCAGTTTTCAAACACAACAAAAGCAAGAGTGAGTTGTTTTTCAACGTCATCAGCCAGTGGGCGTTCTCTATATTTTGTCAGTGGACAAAGGATGCTAATTGAAAGCAAAGGACAAATGGATCCTTTTACAGCTTGGCACATGATGGAGTTGTCAAGTGACATTCAGAGATGAATCAGACATGTAGCTGATTCATGTTCTCTTCAGATTTGAGTTTTTTTAGCATCCAGCTTTGGCCATTTTTCAGGTAGTGTTTTTTGAGGATCAACTTGATAACTTGGAAGAGGGTTCCTTGTTCTTAATTTGGACTCATCATTGAAGGGGGGAATGTTAGCCTCACTCTCACATTAAAAACAATTCTAATTCAAAATAAATAAATTAATTAAAATCATGAAAGTAAGGATTTAATCCTACCTTTCTAGATTGAGTTTGCTCCTCATGGTTAGGAGTCAATTTAGGCTTAGTTGGTTGAGAGATTCTCTCCAACTAGTTAGGCTCCTAGATTAGTGTGTTGTTGAGATATTTTCTCAACCACAATGTCTGAGATAGACGTACTATCTTGAGACCAACTTCCTCATGTATTTATTTGTACTATTATCATTCTTTGTATATTGGATTGATTAATAATGAGAATGTGAGGAATGTTGTAAGGCTGAGGCCTTTTCCGCCATGTCTGGTTGTGTATTATTTGCTTATTAGTTTTCTTCAGTTTTTTATCACAAAAGTGAAACTCTATAAAAACTCTACCCACTTGGCATGTTTCTGGTTCAATTTTGGCTAGTTGTTTATGAACTGCAATGCATGATTGTCGGAATATAATACAAACTCCTTTGGTAGCAAATAACGTCTCCATTTTTTTAAAGCTTTCACAATAGCATAGAACTCTTTATCATAAGAAGAATATTTCTTCTTAGCTTCATTTAGTTTCTCACTAAAGTAAGCTATTGGTCTCTGTTCCTGACTCAAAATTGTTTCAATTGCAACTCCACTAGCATCAGTTTCAACTTGAAAAAATTTCTCAAAATCAAGTAAAGCTAAAATTGGTTTCTCCGTGATTTTCTTCTTCAACAACTTAAAATTTCTATCTGCTGCTTTTGTCCACTTGAATGGCTTATTAGTCTCTTTGATTGTCTCAATAATTGGTGCACAAATTTGACTAAAACCTGTAATAAATTTTCTATAAAAACTTGCAAGACCATGAAAGCTTCTTACCTCAAATATGTTTCCTGGAGTAGGCTAGTTCCAAATTGCTTGGACTTTCTTTGGATCCATTTTCAAGCCTTCTTTAGAAACTACAAATCCCAGATAGATTAATTTTTCTTTCATGAAACTACATTTCTTCAGATTTATCAGTAGTTTCTCTTTCTACAGAGTTTTTAAAACCAACTTAAGATGCTCCAAGTGTTCTTCTTTACTTCTACTGAAAACTAAAATATCATCAAGGTAAACAATAACAAACTTGCCTGCATATTCCTTCAAGACTTCATTCATTAATCTCATGAATGTGCTAGGTGCATTAGTGAGTCCAAAAGGCATCACTAACCACTCATACAAACCACTATTTGTTTTAAATGCAGTCTTCCATTCATCTCCTTCTCTAATTCTTATTTGATGATATCCACTCTTCATATCTATCGTAGTAAAATACTTTGACCCACTCAAACAATCCATCAAATCATCCATGCGTGGTAAAGGAAATCTATACCTGATAGTAATCTTGTTTATGGCTCTGGAATCTGTGCACATACGCCATTCACCTCCTTTCTTTGGATTGAGTACTGTGGGTACAACACATGGACTGAGACTCTCTCTGATCAATCCCTTATCCATCAATTCTTGCACTTGTCTTCCAACTTCTACATTCTCTTGAGGATTTAATCTGTATGCTGCTTTGTTTGGCAAACTTGCTCCAGGTATTAGATCAATATGATGACTAGTACTCCTAATTAGTGGTAATGCATTTGGTAACTCATCCACAATAATATCAGCACAATCATTCAACAGAGTTTTGATTTCTTCAGGTAAATCATCTAATTTTGTGGAAGTTAAAATTACCTTAGGTCTCCCTATGATAGCAAAATGCATTTCTTCACCTTTTCCAACTTCTTGCAACAACTCCTTTCCACTCATCAACATAACACTGTTTCCAGGTGCCTCTTTGCCTGCTTCATCCTTCAATGGCAGCAATGTGTGTTTATTTCCATCCTTCTCCAAAGTGTAAGTATTCCTTCTCCCATCATGAATAGCTTTTCGATCAAACTGCCAAGGTCTTCCCAGCAACACATGGCATACATCCATTGGCATTACATCACACAATATCACATCCTTATAAGTACCAATCTGTATCTCTACCTTGCATTTCTCTCTCACAATAATCTAATGTCCTTTTTGTAGCCATGACACCTTGTAAGGAGTAGGGTGTGCTGTCTTCACTAATCCTAGCTTGCCCACCATTTCTGTAAAACAAGGTAATTAGTGCTTCCACTGTCAATTATCACTTTGCAACATTTTCCCTTGGACTTGCAAGTAGTTATGAATAAACTCTTTCTCTGAGTTGGTTCTCGTGTCTCTTTATATGCCTTAAGTAATACCCTTTTCAACAACAAGGATTCTCCTACTTCAGGTGATTCTTCCTTGTCTGCAATTTGAGGTTTTTCTTCCTTTTCCTCAACCACATTCACATTTCTCTAACTTGTTTCTTTATTATAGGACAATCCCATGATCCATGTCCCCATTCTCCACATGTATAACACCAAATTTCTCTTCCTCGACCCCTTCCTCTGGGTGCAAATCCTCCTCTATTAAAGTCTCCTCTTTGTGGTGGTCTACTACTTGAACTTCCTGCTTCACTCTGATGGTGCTAAAATCTTGGTATAGTAGTTCCTCTACCTCTTGTTGAACTTTTTCCTCTGTTCCTTTGATTTTGTTTCCTCAACATCTTCTCTTATGCCTTCAAAGCTACTTGATAGGCATCTTCAATTTTCTTCGGACTCAGCAAGCTGATTTCATCCTGTATATCATACCTTAAGCCATTGATATACCTGGCTACCTTCTCTTCATCATCCTCTGCATGTCCTGCTCTAATGTTCAGCTTGTAAAACTCTTCTGTGTACTCCTTGACAGTCATGCCTTTTTGTCTCAAGTTTTTCAATTGTCTAAAAATATTTAACTAATATTATTTGGGCATAAATTTGGCTTTCAATTTACTTAGCACCATTGTTTGATCTTGGGCTTCCCTTTTCTTGCTCTGGATGTTTGTAATTCATCCCACCAAATAGCTGCATGACCCTTCAATATGGTAACTGCAAATTTCACCTTCTTTTTGTCATCAACCTCCTCCTCATAGTCAAAATACTTGTGTAATGAATTGATCTAGTCCATCAACTCTTCTACATTGAAATTCCCAACATACAAAGGTATTTCCATCTTTGGTCTTCCACTTGCTTTGGCCAACACCTTGAGAACTTTGGCAGCTTCACTTTCAAGCTCTTCTTCTTCCTCAGAAGATTCTTCTATTGCACTGGCATCTCCTTCATCAATTTCTCTCCTCTGAGTAGTCTCCATTGTCTCCATCCTTGTATGCAGACTTCGGATCTCATCCAGTAGAACTGCATTTGCTACAGGTCTCCCCCTACCTATGCTAGCTCCTCTCCTTGGTGGCATGTTTGTTGTAGAAAAACTCAATCTCTGTGCTCTGATACCAAAATGATGCAGGAGGTTGAAGAAATGAGGTAATAATTGGAAAATAGACTAATAGTTAACTTTATAATTAATCAGCTTCACTTAAACGAATTCTGTACGTTGATTTTTTTTTTTTTCCCTGAGGGTCCCACTTAACTTTTTAATCACCGCTGGTCCCACTTAACTTTTCCTCAGAAGCGAGCGCTTTGATCTGCGCCGTCGATTTCACCTTTCCAGATCCAACGCATATCGCGTTTTATCATGTGCGAACTAGCCATTTGATCACCACCGTCGATTGACCCTGCTTGATCCAACGATCGTCGTGCAATCTCGCGTGGACTCTAGCACGGTCGTTATCAAATTGAGAGCATGCGAGAAAAGTTGTTTTGGTGTGCTATGTGTCGAGTGCTAAGGCTAATCGCATGGAATCAGAACAATACTACTTACCACATTTTGAGCGCTCGAGATACCGCTTCCCGCTCATCAAATACAACCCATGTGCTTATTACTTAACTTTAAGAAAGATGCTTTATGTAAGGTTTAGCTCTTTAGCCCCAATATTAATCTTAAACACGAATCGACAACGATTAACGATAAAACACATAAACGACTGTGATTTATAAATAATGCGTTTAAATAGAGGAAAATACCTGATGAAGCCTTTGAACGTTGAAACACAGATATAAATGACCTTCTACACCAGGATTAACACACAACACCACTCTTCATCCTTTATTCAATAAAATATAAATAATAGAGTTTTGGCCCTCTCGGCCCGATTACAGTGGTTTCCTGACCTTTGTTTTATCTCAAACCCTATCTCTGTCACTCAAAACTCTCGCTTACACACTTTGTTCTCAATCATCTCTATCCCCATCATTACATTCTTTTTCTCTTTTATGAATCGAATCCTATCCTACTGCATTAACAACTCGATCCCTATTTTAATCAATCTAACAATTTAATCTCTATTCTCAACCTCTGTTACACACCTATACTAACAACTTATCTCTTAGTCTAAAATCATACAATATTCCAATTATTACAATAATGAAGTAAAGATCATTTTCGAGAGGTCCAACCCTCTCTACTAAAACTGAATTTGACCACTTAGGTCAATAAAATTCATCTCATTTTAGCCACAACATGTGAACATACAATCACATTGCTAGCTAAGTCTGGATGCTCCTGCATCACTGAAGAAAAAAAAGGACAAGCGTTTTGGTGGGGAAGACTTCACTTTTTCCCTTTTGTCATGCATTTCTTGGATGACGTGGTCATTTACGAGGTTGAAGAAAACAAAGTCTTGTTATTTCTCTATTAATATTTGATACCATTTTAAGTTGGGCCATTAGGGCTTATGTCATTAATTGATGAACATCATTTCTCACCTCATGATGAGTGGTGAATTCTCATTAGTAAAGTCTTACAATAATAATATTATAACCAATATTATGGCGATGATGTTTGTCGTCTCTTACAATCAATAAGAATTATTTCACAAATAAAGTGAATAATAGTAAACATTAGTTAGAATGTTGTTTATATGACAATAGTAATGATGAATAAGATACTCTAAACAAATTTTGTTTTATGAGACCTTAAAAAAATTGATAAGGAATCAATTGAATTGAGCTTTCCTAATTCTCTTTGGTTTTATTTAGCTTTCATGAATTAACATTGTGAGTGTTAAAAGTGTTATAGATATTATGAAATTGAGATTTAATGACGATGAAAAACATGGTGAAAATGAAGTACCAAGATCATTATGGCCTTTGTAAAGTCGAAGAAAAAAAGACAAATGCTTTGGCGAAGGTAGACCCCACTTTTACCTTTTTGTCTTACATTTATTGTACAACATAGACATTTTTTAATGCATCCATTTTTGAAAAGTATCACAGGCTACCACACATCTAATATGTCCCTATCTATGCATATGCATGCATTATTTACCATGCATAGTTAATTGGTTTTATATGAAATTTCCTATTAATTATGGTAAGAATTCAATTAATCAATCAAAATTGATTAGTTTAATTTCATTAATAATTATTTGTGAATTAATCACCACATTATTCTTAATTAAAGCAATTTTATAATCTATTAATTTAGAAAACTAGCCATATCATACTATTCTTTTTAGGGGAGGAAATTCTTAAAAGAAAAAAAAATCAATTTCCATAATGGAAAAATGAATAAAAGGAATATTGACTCTAACCATAAGAGAATAAGGTAGTTTTCATTAATGCATTCTTACTTTGATTGATGAATTAATCTTTCACGTCTTTTTTTCCTCTATCACACCTCCATAAAGTTATGATATGATAGTGTGGGCACATGAAAGGTTGGTTGTTGAAATAGGTAAATATATGATGTTAACAATATGTTAAAATTGTGATGATAATTTAATGTTGTGACATGAGCAATTACTTTGATGTTAATAATAAAATATGTTGAGTTAAGTGAGTGACACTTCAATATTATAGTAATAATTCAAAATTACTAATTTTGATGATATCTAATCACTATCACAATATCTCATGATTTTAGTTTCAATGATAGCTCAACACTTAGTAACATAGAAACATATATAAACGATTTGGATCTTACAACATCCATAAGCAATTTGAAATTTGATCTACGAGGAAATTTGATTTAACTAGAGGATGTGATGTGTAATTTGTTGAAATATAACATGTGTGTATGTGTAATATAGACAAAAATGAAATTAGGAAAATGTTTTACTTGTTTACTATATAGAAAAATATTCATGGTAACTAAAGTTAATGTGGTAGATGAAAGTAGAGCCTTGTTATCACCCCATTAGGATTTGATTCCTAATTAAGTGGGGTCACGAGGTCATGTGTCATTAAGTGATGGACATCCTTGCCCAATCCTTGATAAGTGGTAGATGCTTATTAATAAAGTCTTAGAAAATAATTGTTATAATTAATATGATGGTGATAATCTTTACTACTAATAGATCAATAAAATCTATTTAACAAAAAAATGTGGGAGATAATAATTTTTATTTATAATATCATTTCTATGATGATAATGATCATAATTTTTTTCCAATAAACCAACTTAATTTATAGGACCCTAAGATGATTGATAAGGAATTAATTGATTTGAGCCTTCCTAAATTCGGTTTGGTTTTCATGACTTAACATTATGAACTTTTCTAAAACAAAAATGAGTATTTTTTACATTAAGAGAAACAATGTGAATGAACCATATAATAATGTATAAAGCAACAAAAAATTAGCCAATTCCATTAGTTCAAAATGTTCCAAAACCTTAAAAAGGTGATACAAAGTTGAAGTTATACTTGTTATTGTATACCTAGGACTATTTGTATCACTGGTATAATGTTTAATATTGTCTTAATAACAAAACTGCATTAAAAAATATAAATAACACTGACAACGACATAATATCTCACTTGAATCTTCTTCCTTGACACCAACTTGATATTTCACCCCTAGCACAAATGATTGACTAAACTTCTATGTTAAAATGTTGAATTGATTGTACCTAAAATAATATTTTGATAGGGTAGATAAAGATAATGATACACAATATTTTCCTCTCTTAGATGAGGCGAAAAAGGATGAAAATGGCTATCAACAAAATTTTAAAAATAGGTAGAGGATTGTGATGGCTTCATGACATGGAAATAATTTTGTACAATTTTAGCCACTAAAGAATATAAAATGTCCAATTTGGCTTCCATAACTTCATATTTTTCTTGATGACTTTTCACGAATAGAGGAAACTCCTTCTCAGTCTCTCAAATTTCAAATGTTGAGCAACAAGAATTGATGCTTGTTGGGCTTGTGATTGTTTATCCTTTAAATCCATGTCTCCCACTCCTCTTGCTAGTGTGACCAATTGTCGGTAGTTTTTAGTAGCTCCACTTCTATCTCTGTCACTTGCCACCCACAACATTAGATTCCCCTTGTAGTCTCCACTAACTTGCACCACACATAATGATTAGGTTGATGATGACACCCTTCCATCTTAAATTATATGTTAATAACAACTCAAATCTTCATAGAAAATGAAAATCTTAATGTTACTTGTCCCATTATGCTCCCAATGAAGAGATTTCTCCCCAAACTTCCCTTAAGATAATTGAAACTACCACAAATAAAAGAAGAGGTTGCAGACCCTCTTACCCATAAAAGGATGAAGGAGTACAAACTTCCTTCAACTATAGAGATTGCAACCTCATTTGCCAAGGGAATGTAGAATTTCCTGTAGATTCACAAGCTCATGCAATTTACTAAAGCACATGACAAGAATATACTTCTACTATCAACCAGCGGAAGCCAATAGATTGATGAAAACAATAATCGACAAGAGGATGAACATCAATGGCACATAACACAATAAGTTTTCCCAGGGAAAGCCACAGCTCAAAACCCCTATTGTCTATATTGCATTAATCATAAATCCAAGATGATAATACAATGCTTGTTCTCACAAGAACAATCCCAACACTCAGTAAAATAAATCTCCAACTCACAAGCAAACTCTTGGCCAACACTTAGCCAATTCTCCTGCTCTCCAAGTCCCTATTTCCTTGCACAATTCCTATGGCTGATTAGCCCATATTAATGGGAAACCAGTGCATCCAAAATTGTGCAATCCCTTCTAGGTTCAGTTCCTGATTGCATGCACCATTTGTACAACTTAGAAAATTATACAACTGATAGTACACTGTCCTTGCACTCTAGTCTCAACTGGGTCTTTCTCAGAATCGACATGCATGAGTTTCTGATGAGGGAATATTCAGTTAACTGGAGTAGCACTAGTTAGTGCATTAGTGCACCAACTAAATGTTAACTCACTATTAGTTCCTTAAACTGTTCGAAACTAATTTAACTGAACTTAACTTAGTAAACTGAGTTATCTAATTACAACTCACAATTTACTCATCCTGGACCCTTATAATATAGGGAGAACATATACATGACTTCAGAAAGACTTCCAACTCAAAATGCTAAGCTAATTAAGTTAATTAAACTTAATCAGCTATTTACAAGTTGCTATGAGAATAGAATTCGATTTTAATTCTTAGTTTAATTCAAGGACAAATTAAACTGGAATTTCTGGATTCTATTTTTATCATTATTTGTTGCTATTTTCAACACTCCCTCTCAACAAGAAAGGAATTCAACTCGATCATGATCCTGAACCTTTGGAATGTTTTGCATGCAACACTTGTCTCTAGTGTTGTTGCTACAACAACTCCAAAAAAAACATCCAACCTGAATCAAAATGATGCCTTTGTCATCAAAGTCTCTAACTGTTATTGCCTATGTTGACTGAAAACTCTACGCTTTTGTTGACTATGCCTTTCTACATTGTTGACAACCCTTCTCTACGCTTCTTCAATATCTGACTGCTCTAACCTTTGTCACTTTGATCTCTGACTGCATCAATCCCATTGATTCCTCATGCTATTATGGACTTTGGGCTCTCGTAACAAGGTATGATCAATGAGATAAAACCACTCAATGGACCCTGCCCAATTTCATCCCTCTTGGGACTATAACTTCACATCGCTCCACATCACACCTAGATGTATGGCTGCATGTGATCCCTTTGCCCACTTGGCTCGAAATTTCCCCCTACTGGAGGTCTTTGCATGAGTGGATGCCTCCACTCGGTCTCCTCTCGGCTTATCCAATTGTGGCTGCTCCACAATTGTCTGAGACTGCTTAAGTGGATCTCTTCACTTGGTCTCCTCTCAGCTTCTCTAGTTGTGGCTGCTCTACAACTTCCTGAAGTTGCTTCAAAGGCTTCTTCTAGGTTTGTGTTCAATCAATTTAATGTATTAAATTGCTAACATAAATTATCGACCAGGGTTAGTAAACTGATGAAGTGTGGTGCACAATATGTGCTTAGTTAACCTTGTTTCTTACTTCGTTGAGTATGTTTTTGTATTTTTTTGAGGGTTTTGTCTTTTATGCCTAATGATTTTAATGGATTTTAAGTGTCAATGATCAATTAAATCTAATGGATATTTAATATAAAAACTAATTTCTAAGAAGGAAGAAAAGGAAATGTACTTCAACTAACTTAATTTGCATAAAATCAAATAAAAAACTTGAATGGTTAGTCTAATCTAGGATGACATTGTGTCTATGAAAAGCAGAGCATTATTCTAGATACAATTGTATTCATTGATAAGATGAAAATGAAATCACTTCCTATCCTATCCTTGAAAACTCTTGATAAAAAATAAAACTAATCCTATTCTATGAAATGAAAGCAAGCAATATAAAAACAACTATGATCTACTGCATGCTCAAATACTATTGTGAACATTCAATATAGGAAGATGTTGAAATCATCTTCTTGAAATGACTTAAGCAATTGAGTATACATTAGATGTGATATAAAAAAGCATCATAAAAGCATGGAAAGGAAAACTTGCAGCTACTATGTGATTTAATGCCTCTTAGGCAACCCAAATAGATGAAAGCTTAATCTAAAAAGCATGAAAAAAGCATAAGGAAATAAACTAAATCACTGTTTATTCTTAACGCCTCAAGCAACCAATATTGGAAAATAGCCGAATTCTACCTTCTTGAGAAACTCTTTGGAAACCATAGGGTTAAACATTGAATGTAAAGCTGAATCTAAGAAAGCATTGTAAAGACATGTGAAAGAAAACTAAGTCACTGTATGCTCTAATGCTTCAAGCAATCCAATTCTAGAAAATAGATCAAACACTACTTTCTTGAGATGCTCTTAGGAAACATAAAATTACACAGTGAGGTAAATCCACATTTGAAAAATAAAATAACATTTGCAATGGAAAACTAAACTATTTGCTTGAATCAAAGTAAAACAAATTAATTAATCTTACAATTTTACAAAGGAATGCACATGGTTGATGGGGACCTTTCCATTGTCCAATAGTATTCCAACTCGCAAAACTCACATTCTAAAATTCAATAATAGAAAATAACCTTCTTTATTGATAAACTCACAACTTTACACAATGGAAATCTACACTCCTAATCTCATTACATCAATAGCTCTTCACTTTACATCCCATTCCATCTCAAGCCTTGTTACAAAACATTCTATAATTCTTTCTCTTCTTTTCCTCCTTTTACCCCCATGATAGGAGAAAACTTCCCCTATTTATACAAAAAGATGAGAAGCTATCTCATTAATGAGAGTCCATGAATCTCTCCCTATATCTCTAGAGTTATAATCAAAATAGGAAATGATAAGGCACATGTCTTCTTAGAGTTTCAATACAAATAGAAAATGAGACACATATCTTTATGATCCCATGATCTTCTCCACTCAAATTCGAATTTGGTTTTGGGAGGCAACATAAAGGTCTTTTAGAAGCTTCCTTTTGACCTACACATGTCAGCAATCTCATCCCACTTGTTAGGTATAAGCATATGCACATTATTTTCCAATTTTTAACCATAAATTCATTTAAAAATGCTAAGAATTAATAAAGTTTGTAAAAACATAAACGTGATCCAATAATGATAATGGTAAGGTAAATGTAACGAAATGGAGATAAATGTAATGAAATAGAGGTGGAGTGAAGGTGACAATATGGAAATATAAGTGAAAATGTAATGGAAGTGAATGATAATTTCAAGGTCCAACAGTCTGCATGTTGAGAGGTAATTTACTCTCCCTCTTAACCACCAAGTCTATAACCTTTGCCTTGCTCCTCAAGGATTTACATGCATCTTGAACCTCAAAAGCATACAGGTTCTTGACTCGTGCATCGATATGTTTCACCTGTCCCATGGTGATGTGTCTAAGGAAAACCTTTCCCTTACTAAAAACCACATCATAGCCACGGTCTTCCAATATCGCGACTGAAACAAGATTCTTCTTTAGTCCTAGAACATACATCACATATGTGATCTTGAGAGGGGAGCCAGACTCCCTTTGAAATGTAACAACACTGATCCCGATAGCTCTATACCTCTCGTCATCTCCAAACTCTATGCTCTGCTTGAGGTCTTTCTCCTCAAAATCACTAAAGAGATCTCTATTCCTCGTCATATGGAATGGGGCACCGATGTCAAGATACCACACGCCTCCCATGGCAGTGCCGACCATGCATACAATGAGAGTGAATTAAGTTCGAATTATGAAGTTAGAGATTCACTTGCTGTCGCTATTGTCGGCTCCTTCTTGCTTGCTTTCTTCTGTGGGCAGTTCTTGGCATAGTGCCCATGCTCGTGACAGTGAAAACACTTGACTTTCATTAAGTCCATCTTCTTTCTACCCTCCTTGCCTTGGGACTTATTTCCCTTGGCCTTCTTTGCCTTACTCGCTAAGGAAAAATCCTCTTCCACTTCCTTGGAAGAGGTCCCATCTCTAGTGTTCCTCCTGATCTCTTCCTGCATCAAATCCGACCACAGTCATTCCCAATCTGGCAACTTCTCCTGACCATTGAAAGAGTCCTAATAACTATGCCAACTCTTTGGAAGTCCTAGAAGAGAAAGACTCATTGTATCATCCTTGGCAACCGTGATTCCAACACTTCCAAGTTCATCACGACATTGAGTGAACTTGGTCAAATAATTTGGAATTGAGTCACTTGCCTCCATCTTGATTTTTCAAAGTTTATCTTTAAGTGCCAACTTCCTTTGGTCGTTGATGTTCTGGAAAAGGTCCTTCAATTCTTTCCACATAGCATGCATAGTTTCCTTCCCATGGAGACTCGAGACAATGTGGTCTCGAACTCCCTCAAGGATTATTCGCCTCGCCCTTGCCACACACTTCTTCCATTCGGCCAGATTCTGAGCATCCGATGTTGGTGGCTTAGGAATGTCCTAATCAATGAATTCCTTCAAGCCATTATCCTCCAACATGGCCTCCATCCTGTCCTTCTAGGCTATATAATTTGAGCTGCCATCCAAGGCATACTCGAGCCATAAACCGTAGAACGCCATCTGTCGATCCTGAAGTATGTATTGCAAATTTGAATTTCGCCTGTAACCCAAAACTCAAAACTTTGAAATCTCCTCTAGTATATTGTCCTCAGCTCCGATACCATGTAGAATTTCCTGTAGATTCACAAGCTCATGTAATTTACTAAATTACAAGACAAGAATCTACTTCTACTATCAACCAACGGAAGCCAATAGATCAATGAAACCAATAATCGAAAAGAGGAAGAACATCACTGGCACATAACACAATAAGTTTTCCCGAGGAAAGCCACAACTCAAAACCCCTACTATCTATATTGCATTAATCATAAATCCAAGACGATAATACAATGCTTGTTCTCACAAGAACAATCTTAGCACTCAGCAAAATCAATCTCCAACTCACAAGCAAACTCTTGGCCAACACTTAGCCAATTCTCCTTCTCTCCAACTCCCTATTTCCTTGCGCAATTCCTATGGCTGATTAGCCAATATTAATGGGAAACTAGTGCATCCAAAACTATGCAGTCCCTTCTAGGTTGAGTTCCTGATTGCATGCACCATCTATACAACTCATAAAATTATACAATTGCTAGTACATTATCCCTGCACTCTAGTCGCAACTGGGTCTTTCCTAGAATCAACATGCATGAGTTTCTGATGAGGGAATCTTCAATTAACTGGAGTAGCACTAGTTAATGCATTAGTGCACCAACTGACTGTTAACTCACTATTAGTTCCTCAAACAGTTTGGAACTAATTTAACTTAACTTAACTCAGTAAACTGAGTTATCTAATTACAACTCACAATTAACTCATCCTGGACCCCTATAATATAGGGAGAACATATACATGACTTCAGAAAGACTTCCAACTCGAAATTCCTAAGCTAATTAAGTTAATTAAACTTAATTAATTATTTACAAGTTGCTACGAGAATAGAATTCGATTTTAATTTTTAGTTTAATTCAAGGACAAATTAAACTGGAATTTCTGGATTCTATTTTTATCATTTCTTGTTGCCATTTTCAACAGGGAACGCTCACAAAACCACATGCATGGAACACAAAGAGCCAAACTATAATAAAACTTTACATTGCCTTTAAGAATGAATGTGGATCAAAGGCACATCAATGCTTTATCTTCCTCCTTGTCCTGTCACATGCAATATAACGCTTAACAAAATTGATCAATACATATGTGAATAAACAAACAACTAAAGCCATGGGATGGGTACAAGAGTTAGCACCCACCCCCCAACTTACCCCACGACAATTTTTTCTATAGGTCCCTTCCCTCATATTAACACCGTCATTTGCCTTGGCATCAATGAGGTGATTTTGCCTTGTTCAAACTTGGAGTAATTTAATTTCCTCAAAATATTCAATAAAAGCTTGAGACTTAAAAATATGGCTTGCTAGGAGAATGTCTTACAAAATTATTTTGAATCACATATCTTATAATGACGATAAAATCTCTAACCACTGTAACATTTTGTAATCCTTTAGCCTTTTCCAATATTAATCCATAATAAAGAGCCAACTTCTCTTTAATGTTATTCATTGTAAACATATTTCCATACAAAACTTGCTTTGAGATTTCCTTCAGAATTAATGCAACACACCCCCTTCCTCTTCCCCTTCCCACTTAAACTTCCACCCCTTGTGATTATTATAAATGTTATAAAAATAAGTGAAATTAATAATTATCGATCATATTAAAGAACATACTGGAAATCAAAAGGCAAAGATCATTATGATTTTTATAAAAATGAAGAACCCATCACAATAATAGCTATCTTACACCACTAATTAAAATTGTCTTATAAGTTAAAAAGTAATAGTTTTCCATCCTCGACATCATTTATATCATATATTATTTTATTTAACTAGATAAACATAAACCAATCTTATACCATCTATCAAATTCATATTAATATTTTAAACTTAAAAAAACAAACACTAACCAAACTATACTTTAACTATAAAAAAACACTAATGAGACTATTCTTTAACTATAAAAATACATTTAAACACAAACGTACAATATATTTATAAACAACCCATACACATAAACATATGTCCATCTTTAAAAGCATCCCACTTCTCCATAAATGGTGGAGGTTTAGCATTAAAGTATAAGGTCCATCTTGAAAAGCATCCCACTTCTCTATAAATGGGGGATTGTTAGCATCAAAGTATAAGGAAAGCATATGTAAATAAAAAGAATCTCCATATTTAAAAGGAAATGGTTTTCCATTCTCAACCTCATTTAATATATCACATATTATTTTATTTAGCATTTATATATAAATAAACCTAAATCAATCTTAAACAATCTAACAAATTTATATTAATATTTTAAATTAAAAAAAAAGAAAAACTAACCCAACTATACTTTAACTATGAAAAAAACACTAATCAAACTATACTTTAAGTATAAAAAAACATTTCAACACAAACGTCCATCTTTAAAACTATATAAAAAGAACCTACATATTATCTATATATGTTTTACTAATATATATTTAAACAATTCATACACATAAACATATGTCCATCTTGAAAAGCATCCCACTTCTCCATAATGGTGGATGGTTAGCACTAAAGTATTAGGTCCATCTTGAAAAGCACCCCACTTCTCTATAAATGGTGGATGGGTAGCATCAAAGTATAAGCAAAGCATATTAGAAACTAAGGTAAATAAAAAAAAATGCTTTATTATTCGTCTCTGTTTTCTACGACATGGATTATTAGTAATTATTTACATTAATATTACTTCAAGGAAAAACTTTAATTCATTAATAACAAAGCACTAAATTTTTTTTTTGGAGCTGCCGCGAGCCGCTGCCGAGAACCCTTGCCTGCTCAAGCTGCGCGCTTCCGCCCTGCCCCCCAGGCTTAGCCTGGTCGGGCTCCCTCGCCCTCGCCCTAGCAGAGCCTTGCTTGGACCCCCTCGGGTCCCTCCGTCGTCGCTGCCCTGAACCTCCGCTCTCCCAGCGGGCCTGCCATGGCAGGATCCGCCTCCCCTTCTCTCGGCCCTGAGACCCTCGAAGAAATTTTTGACTCTCTGCTCTCTGAATCTTCAGATCCGAGACCAAGGCCTTCTCAAACCAAGTTTATCAAAAAGCTGGATGAGATTCCTGAGGTGGATTTGCCCCCTGCTCTGCCAAGGAAATCAGCAATAGCTCTCGCTGAAAGAGGACTGGTTGGCCAGTTTACTGGGCTTTGGCCATCACCAAGAACGGTTCAGAAATGGGTGGAACGTAACTGGAGTCCAATGATACAGGGCAAGATCGCCATAAGATTTTGTGGACGTGGCTTTTTCACCTTCTTGTTCGAATCAAAGGAGGATAAGAACCTCATCTTCCGTAATGGGCCCTATTTCATGGACACAAGAGGCTTATACCTGAACAAATGGACCCCGGAATTTGATCCGGAAATGGATATCCCAAACGCTGTTCCTGTTTGGGTTCGTCTCCCCCATCTCCCACTTCACTGCTGGGGGGATGAATCGGTAAGAGCTATAGGCAATGCACTCGGGAAATACATTGACAGATCGGAACCAAGAGAAAACATGCACGCATGCGCAAGAATCTGTGTTGAAGTTGATCTCGGGAAAGGACTACCAGAAGCCATCAAAATCAAGGTGGACAAGTGGATGCACATTCAGCAGCTGGACTACGAACAACTCCCCTTCAAGTGCAAGGTATGTCATGAGTATGGCCATTTTGCAAATAGGTGCAGTAAGTTAAAAGCAAAAGAAATAGATATTAATGAGGAACACACAGAGGGACCATGGGAACAAGTCAAAAGAAAGAAATCCTCTCAAAACCAGGGCCCCAATACCTCCGTCCACCCAGCTTCAGGCATTCCCCCCCCCGCCTCATCCCCCTCCCATCTCAACTTTCCCTTCGACCTCAAACCCCTTCGAATCTCTAACTGCCGAAACTCCCCCTTCGCCTCCTCAATCCCCTCGCCCTGCCTCTCCTTGCACAAACCTCCCCCCCTCCCCTCCTCACACAGTTGAAAGAATTCTTACCAGAAACAAAGCAAAAGAAACCAACCAGCAATCAGATCCACCAAGGAAAGTGGGCAGGAAATCGAACAAGGAGCTCAGGGATGAGACGGCAGCAAAAGAAATGGCCACAGGGACTCAGCAACCTCTGGACTCGTATTTGGGACGGCCAAAAGGCAGCGGCGAGAAAACAAAGGAGAAAGCAGGATCCCACCCTTCAGCGGGTAAATAATGAATTTGGTCTCCTGGAACTGTAGGGGGATGGGCACCCCTCCAAAATTAAAAGCCATCAAGGACCTTCTTAATCAGGAGCAGCCAGATATCCTTCTTATTCAGGAGACCAAACTCACTAATCAGGACTTTCATCAACAAACACAGCGATTCAAAAACTTCTCAGGACTATCCAATGATTCAGATGGAGCATCAGGAGGGATTGGAACACTATGGAATAAAACAAAGTGGGAAATCTACAACTCTCATCAATGCACAGGGTGGATTAGATCGGATCTTAAGAACAAAAGCTCACAGGAAGTCTATCATATCTACAACATCTACGCCCCCAACCACTACAGGGACAAAGCATGTTGCTGGAACTCTTTAGAAGAAGACATCTCCTCTATACAAGACAGCAGATTGATTCTTGGAGGAGATCTGAACCTAATAAGGAATGTGCAGGAAAAATACGGAGGGAAGTATCATTCAGACCCCTCAAGAGACAAACTAGAAAATATAATACAGCTCTTCAATCTGATTGACACCCCTCTCTCAAATGGAAAATATACCTGGTCTAACAAAAGGATAGGCGCTCACAACATTAAGGAACGGCTTGACAGGTTTCTAATCCAAGAAAGGGTAGCCGAAAGCTACTCAATCAGAAGTAAACTAATCCATGGATCAGCATCGGATCATAAACCGGTGGTTCTCTCTATGGACAAAGGCCCAAACCTCGGCCCTCTTCCCTTTAAGTACAATAAAAATTGGGATCTTAATAAAGATTTCAGTCAACTTATTCAAACTCAATGGGCAAGAGAAGTGATTGGGTCGCCATATTACGTTTGGGAAACAAAGCTGAAGCAGCTTAGGACAGCGATCAAACAATGGGCACGGGACCAAGCAATAATAGATAAGAGGGAAAAAACAGCTCTGATAAACGAAATGGAGCGTTGGCACATTCAAATGGAACAAATTCAATACAAGGCAGAGGATATTGAAAAAGAAAAGACACTCTACAAAGAGCTTTACCGGCAAAACCGCGCAGAGGAAGAGGAACTCAGAATAAAATCTCGCTGTCTCTGGTTAAGGGCTGGAGATAAAAACACCTCCTTTTTTCATAACAATATCAAGCTCAGAAGAGCTTGTAACCAAATAGACAAAATCGAAGTAGCGGGGGTTGAGCTGAAAGGTCAAAATGAAATAAAAGGGGCAGCATACAATTACTTCAAGGATCTCCTAACAGCAGACAATCATCATTATGACAGCGAGACCTTCCTCAACATTCTCAAAGGCAAAATCACAGAGGAGAACAATAAGGAGCTGGAACAAGAACCCTCAGAAGAGGAAATCAGAGAAGTCATTTTCAGCATGCAACAAGACAAAGCCCCGGGGCCGGACGGCTTTACAGTTGCATTCTACAGGCGGCACTGGGAAACTATAAAAAAGGATCTGGTAAGAATGGTAAAGAACGCCTTCAGAAATCAAAAAGTAGGGGAAAATACAAAGTCCACCCATATAGCTTTAATCCCTAAGGAGGCAAACCCCAAAACCTTTGATAGATTTCGTCCCATCTCGCTTTGCAATGTCTCTTACAAGCTCATCACTAAAATCCTTGCCAATAGAATAAAGAAATTTCTTCCTTTAATAGTGTCAGAGAATCAGGGTGGGTTTGTCCCAAATAGACAGATCATTGATAACGTCATCCTAGTCCAGGAAGCCATTCATAGCAGTCTCAATAGAGGAGAAAGGGGAATGATCATTAAATTAGACATGGCTAACGCTTTTGATCGAGTGGACCACTCCTTCCTTACAGCAGTCCTTCTTAAATTTGGCTTCTCCCCCCTTTTTGTAAACATCATTAAAGGATGCATTAGCAATCCTTGGACCTCACCTTTGATCAATGGACGGCCAAGTAATTACTTCAGAAGTTCAAGGGGGCTAAGGCAAGGCTGCCCCCTCTCCCCCTTTCTTTACATCCTAATGGCTGAGACACTGAGTGCTCATCTAGAAAATCTCCGAAGTAAAAAAGAAATTACGGGTATCCGCATTGAAAGGGGAACAAAAGAGCTCAATCACTCCCTCTTCGCGGATGACACTCTCTTGATAGGAGGCGCATCAAGCCTGATGGCCAGAAGATTTAAAGGAGTTTTGGATGCCTTCCTTCTAGCCTCGGGAGGAAAGCTAAACAACAGGAAATGCAAAATTTATACATGGAATGTCCCTCTTCTGATTCAACAAAGGATTTCTCAAATCTTAGATATTCCCCTCCAAAGAAGCTGGAGCTCCTTCTCCTACTTGGGCCTCCCTCTGGCCAAGGAGCACATTAAAGCAGAGGTTTGGTCTAAACATATTGAGAAGATGAGAGGCTTATTGCAGAGCTGGGGTGTTTCCTGGTTAAATCTGGCAGGTAGAACTATTCTTATCAAAGCGGTCCTATCCGGCCTTCCTATCTACCAGTACGCAATAATAATGGCACCTGCAAGCATTCATAAGCATATGGAAATCATCATGAGAAGCTTCCTCTGGCAAGGAGGAAAGCAGGACTCAAAGAAGTTCAGTCTTGTTAATTGGGCTCAAGTCACCCTTCCGTATGTCAAAGGAGGTCTGTCAGTTAAACTCCCAAGTCTATCCAATCAGGCTATGGGGCTCAAATTACTCTGGAAGATCATCTCAGGACAAGGATCTTGGTGGGTCGAAATCATCAAAAGGAAATACCTTAATGGCCCAAACTCGAACATCCTCCAAGAACCAATCGCGGATAGGCAGTGCACCCCAATGTGGAGATTGGTCAAAAAAGTTCTCCCTCACTTTAAAGAGCATGTCTCTAAGAAACCGGGCAGCGGAAAGAATGTCAAAATATGGCTGGACAGAATCATGGGATCAAGTCCCAGAGAATCTCTGCAAGAATTAAGACCCCTTCAAATTTGGATGGAGAACCACAACATATCCTCCTTATACGACATTTCTATATGGTCCCAAAACACATGGTCAGATTGGAAGGTCTTGAACCTGCCCCTGGACCTCAGAGATCAATGGCATAAATTAAAAATCTCTCTAGCCGGAGCTGCGCCAATGAATAAGGAGATGGAGGACAGTTACATATGGGACACCTGTGGGGGCAGCTTCTCAGTGCGTGAGGGCTACAAATCATTGCAAGACAAGACTCACAGTACAAGCTGGAACCTTCACAAGGCAGCCTGGAACAATGAGTGCATACCCAAGATAAAGCACTTTAATTGGGCCCTTCTAAAAGGGAAAATTCTTACTGCAGAAAACTTGAGAAAAAGAGGAATACAAGGTCCCTCAATTTGCTGCTTTTGCCAAGCTGAGGAAGAATCCATTCTTCACACTTTCCTCCAATGCAATTTCGCTCAAAACTGCTGGAACCAGATCCTTAGCCCGTTAGAAACCAGAAGCAGGAATGACCAGGTAAGCAACCTACAGAGAAACTGGAAAAAAGACTACCCTCTGAGCAGGAAAGGGAAAAGAAATCTTCTCCGAATTTGGAATTGTATCCCAGCAACTCTCTGCTAGAATATCTGGTTGGCAAGAAATCACTATATTTTTAACAACGAGCAGATCAAAATTGACAAGATAATTGCAAGGACTATAGCTGGGATCTCTGAGGCAATCAGTGCGAATCATATAACTCTCCCTGATCAGCAGGGATGGACAAAAGAGGAGATGGATTGGTACAAAAGATTCAACCTTAGCCACTCCCAAAATCTTCCTCCTCAGATCAAAATCAAGCAGAAGGGGCAAAATTGGAAACTCAGGGGAGACAAAGAGGAAGTAAATAAATGGATCACAGCCCAGAATCGCCCCATCCTCCTCTTCGATGGAGCATCAAAGAGCAATCCCGGGAAAGCAGGCGCTGGAGGAATAATAAAAGATCAGAAGGGAATCACAGTAAGCTGCTACGAATGGGGTCTCGGGCAAGCAACCAACAATGAAGCGGAAGCCTACAGCTTACTGTTAGGCACGTCAATCCTACACAGGCTCGGTCTACAGGACGCCTTAATCATCGGGGATTCCGCTATAATAATAGCAGCTATAAACACAGGTAAAGACTTTGGCAAAGCCTCTCTCAACCGCATCCAAGCAAGGATAATTGACACCCTCAGCCACTTGGGAAAAACTACCTTAAAGCACGTGCTGAGGGAACATAATGCAGAGGCGGATAAACTCGCAAACAATGCGGTCAATCGCAAGCAGGGACAGGTCAGAGATAACACTAGAACATATGAAAGATCCATTCCTTAAGGACGGCAGCTGCCAGCCTGATCTCAGTGCAGAGTCCATCAGGGAAAGTCAGAAACACAATCCACACTCTCGTGACCATCAAATCCACACCATTATGCCGGCGTTCCCATCCCCTCTCAACCTCAAAACCTCCCTTCCCACGCTTCTCCTGGGCATACATCATTTCGATCTCGGTGATAGGAGATCCCTAAACCTGCTACCCGATTTCCCCTCTGCAAAACTTCGGAAATATCTGAAGCATCATCATTATATTAACCCTTCCTCTCGCCCTTATATTCCCCCTCCCATTCCTCCTCTCCACCATCATCCCGAGAAGCATTTAAGGTGTGAAGCTTTCTCTGAGGCCAATCGACTCCGAGGAAGCAAGAAGTGGAGCCCCGCTCCAGCTCACTCAGAAAGCAGCCATCAAAAAGATCAGCAAGACACTACAAGCAAGCCGACTCTTCAAGAAGATAACAGGTATATCAAAAGTCATTTGCAAGGTTACTCGCTTCTAATCTGTTTTGCAGACATGGCAGAGGGACGGCAACCGGAAGCTCAGGGAAGGAACGGCCCCCGCGAGAACCCTCTCGAAAGAGTCTTGGGAAATGATGCATGCGCACTGTGCAAAGACCACTGTTTTTTGATCTCCCGTTTCATGAAGCACCATAATGACCTGCGTGAAGACTTCATCGCGGACAGCCGGTCCAAACGCAAGAAATTAGAGAAGCGCAAGAAGGAAATCGAGAACCTCCAAGACAGATGTGAGCACCTAGAGGAGGCACTCAAGCACATTCAGTCCATCACAGCAAGTATGCAGGCAGAAGCCTCTACTAAGGAAAGCCAGAAAGAACAGCAACAAGAGGACCACAAGGCGGACCACATGGAGGAAACCGTCAATCAATTCTGGTGTTAATCTAATGACCTGTAAAGTCTGCCTATTAGATGGCATTTTTGTAAAACAGTATAGCAGGCATCTTTTTCAGTTTCTCTTTTTCAAGCTAATCTATAAAGCTTCCAGGGCTGCGTCCCACCTCAGTTTCTTCTCTATCACTCTTCTTCCAGCATATATGTATCTTTCTCTACTTTCTGCAGTCTTTTATAATACATAAGTACTCGATCTCGTTAAAAAAAATATTACTTCAACATCAAATTAACCTATAGTTTTTGAAGTTGTTTATTGAGGTGGAGGAATTGACTGGACGGTCAAAAGTGATTAGAATTCGAGCAAAAAAAATTTCAAGAAATCTTGCAGTAGCAGTGTTTGAATCATGTTTTTGATGGTGAAAATGGATTTAGCACCATCAAAAACCTCAGGGGCATCCATAATCTTGAAATTTGATAGCTGTAACTTGGAATTACAAAAATCCCTACTGGATTTTATCAAAATATGGCCAGAATTTCCATGATTTTCAGTGCAAAAAAGTAGTATGGTTAGACTACGACATAGTTTTTTAGTCCCACTTCATAAAATAATGTCGCTCAACCTATCAAATTGGTGCAATGATTTTCCTAACCAATAGAATTTTTTATCATCTTATTTGGCCTCTTCCCCAGGGAGCACTCTATATTCTTCACATAATTTCCTAGTTCAAACGATTTAAATCATTCTTTTTGGGTAGCGAAAGTAATGTTAACATTACATCATTAAAATTAAATGTATGTTTGGTTTGCTAATGTTTAGTTTCAAAATATATATTTTCACTTGTCACACCACATGGTTATTCGTTATTTGCATGTTGACCACCCATCACTACCTATCTACTACCTGTGAACGGTTTGTTTATCGAGACATGAATCGACTTGTCTTTGAAGTACTATCATGATTCTCCTCGTTCATTTGCGCCTTGCAACAACTCCTTGCAATAGCTCTAGAGCTGCACCTCACTTTCTAATTATGATGTCAGATGACTAACAAGAAAGATCTAGTGTGCTTGACCTACAATACTTCCATAGAGTTGTGCCTCTCTTTGTGATTCTCTAATATCTAGGATAGGGTAACCAGTACCTGGCTCTTCTCCTACTCTTGCATATGTAACTGCTTCACTGACTGCTCTTGAGACTGTATCAACTCCCTTTGTTCCTTCCACCTTCACTTATGTCTCTCATCGGTGCTACCAGAATTCCCTTGCATAATCCTACATAATATATGTGGGGAAGTATGTGTTATTACTCTTTAATGGTAAGCCCTAGCATCTTAGTTCAAAACTTGCAATGAAACTATTATTGTACTAGCAATGAAACTTTTATTGAAAGCATTATATTGTACTTGCAATGAAACTTTTATTGAAAGCATATTTGTATTCACTATTCAATATACAACTTGTTGGGTCAATTATGTACACAGGAAATTCTTGATTTGAAAATATTTCATTGAACCTTGCGAGTAGAAAGGATTGAAAGAGCTTGCTTAAGTTTTTTTCTAAAAGAAACGAAAAGAGGTTTTTTCCTAAAATAAGCATGTTTAATTTAAGCTTTTACCACTTTCTCTATTTAAACAGGAAATAAAAACCTTCTTTATTGAGAACTGCAACTATGTTCAGATGTCATTGCCTGAAACATATAATGGTAGGACATATGTTGGTGCCTACGGATTTGTGTGGTTTAACTAAAACATTATGCATATCAATTGAAAAATAAAGAAATTTATCATATTTGTCCACAAGATTCTATGGAATCCAAAATCAACAAATATGCATACAAAATTCAAATGTAACTATAATTAACTTTCTTAGTTGCTTCTGTAGTATAGTACAATCACAAGCGGGGACCTCTCGCTTACTCACTAGACTCTTTGTACAAGCAGCCTCTTTGAGATGTTGAATATGGAGTTTTAGGAAACCTTGTAGCGGCCTAGCCCCTAGACATGCATTTACCAGTTAATTCATGGATGGTTCTCCCCAAGGGAAGAGAGAGACTTTCCTCTACCCCGCCTGATTGGATGCTCTAAATACCCATCAATTTTTACCCCTCCATTTAATACAACCTAGGGTATTGATGGAAGAAAGTTAGAGCAGGACCCATCTACATCTCATCTAATGCAAGTAATGGCGACACTATTGCTAGCTTCGGACATGATGTAACATAACCTATTTCCTTCCTGGCCTAGTGAAGCATCAAGATTACCCCTAACTGATGGATGGGTTCTCTGTTGGCCTTCCTGGTAGGAGATTGATCAGTTGCCAGTAGGGGATTGAACACATTGATAGATGCAACTTGGTTGGGCACATATATTTTCTTCCACTCCTTCTTTGAAGCGTATCATAGCTATAGATCTTAGTCTTTATTGGGGCTAGAAAGGTTGGCAGAGTAGGTTGGGCTCCTTTGAACTGGACCCTTCCTTTGATCTCTGAATACAAGCCCTTAAAAGCTGCTACAAAACCTGAATAGGGGGTTCTTTACTCATATGAAAACTTAGTCCTTATAGTGTGCTTGGAACAGGTAAAGGACTTCATAACCCTGGCCTCCACACATAGACTACCAACCAAGAAGCTAACAAGAAACAACTTTGGAAGTCAAAATTTATGCTAATGATTTAGTGTGTGATTTCTAAAGGGTGCATGTAGGCGGCATGCAAGCCTACGTGCCTATATCGTACGTTTTTCATATTAATTTTACTTATTGTTTATAATATTTACTTCTTGCTTTTAATTACTTTTTTCATATCCAATTTTATTTATTATTTAATTTTGAGAATTGAGCAAGGGTGTTCCTCTTGCATAAAATTTAGCTCCAAGTTCATGGTGCATAGACTTTTCATGGCATTGGGAACATCTATGTCACCTTTGTCTCGGAGGGTTTGCCTTCTGGAAGTTTCCATAGAATCATAGCAAGGAGAAGCAACACCCAACTGTAGTGAAAATACTTACCTTGTTCCTCCACTTCTAAACAACCTACTACAAACTTGTCATGAAGATAGAGTTCCAAAGACATCTTGATGCCCTGTGTGCACCTCTCGGAAGCATGGATGAAACCTACAGGGCATTCGTCTTTCCGAAATATATCTTTTTAATTAGTATTTAGGTTTTAGTTTCAAGTTATCTTTATTAGTATTTAGTAAGATTGACTCATTTTCACTCATTGAGTGTATTAGATCAACTTATGATCTTGTCACTAAAACAACAATTGAAGTTGTCATACATGAGCATGCCATTGCACCTCTTATTGCAAATTTAGGGAAGGTTGTTGCTCAAATTTCCTAGGTAAGATTATTGACAAGAAAGAATGGTTAATTGTGGCAGATATTGTGAGTTCTAAATATGTGCATAGGCCACTTGACTATCCATTTGTTCAAAGCATCTTCTTGGTTTCTGATTTGAATTGGTCAATCCCTTATTATATATGGCTGCTACTCACACCTACTATCACTTTAATGTCTCTATTTTAATCATTGTGCATCATATGCTTTATTAAAATATATGTAGAGATTCCTCTTTCCACTCCATTTTGTATTTATACAATATGCTTAGGGTGTGTTTTACTTGTATATGCTTTATGAAAACCAGATGGATCCCAAGCATCAATTTGGCACGCAGTTCCAGGACAATATCCAATGGTAAAAGAAGTAGTTGAGAATGTTGTGAAAATTATACAACAGAGGTCCAACTCCTTGATGCCTTATGAACTTCAGGAGATAGTTCGACAAAGGAAAAGGTCTTTGTTTCTGGTTCATTGCAGTTTTAGATTTTTTCATTGAGCACTTTTTGGTTGATGAAAACATTTATTTTCTAATAGCTCTACTGTGATTCCAGGTAGTTAATGTTCTGAAGATTTTTGACTTGCTTCTGAAAATTAAATGGGAAAATGAAGTAAAAAGCTACGAGGTTGAAATGAAGAGAACCCTTGAGGGCAAATGGACTATGAACCATATGCAATCTGATGCGGGGCACTGACTCTTCACTTTGAATAGGGAAAATTTTGTTCATATTATTGAATAGTCTTTGTTGGCATATAATTCTCATGTCTACATCTAACTTCCTTGTACATATAGGTACCATGAAATTTGAATAAGTATATATGTGTTTATATAATGTCTTTGCCAATTACTTTGTAGTTTATATGTCAGTTCCCTGTAAGCTTTTAATTGCAAAGAACCTTGCTGGATTGTTTGCTTCATATAGTTTCATGTTACTTTTATGCTAGCTTGATTTCATTTTTGAAAGTAAATAAATATTCATGATTTTCATGGCAACTGTGTCTCGACGAGTCCTGTTGCTAACTTCCTTCCTAGAGTTGTTCATGGCTTATTTTTTCTTGTTGGAGTCCCCAAGAAGTAAGCTTTTTGTCTCCCTCCTTCCAATTAGCAACTCTTGTCGGACAAGGTTGATTATATACCAGCCTTAGGGGATACATGTTAATCAATTGTTTGGTTGGTGATACCATCCAATCTTGCCCAATTAAGTGTTATGTTTGAAGATCTTGTAAGTTGATAGTGATCTTAATTTTTCATGATTAATGTTTGTTGTCGATCTGAGCCTTCCAATTGTTTAGAGGGTTTAATAAATTTTTAATTTGATTGAACCACAATCATTTAATTGTCAAACAGGGTAAGTCTTTTTATTTCAAAGGTGTATGCACTGTCTGTGCCGATACATAACAACCAGGGAAAGAAATGAAAGAAATGTCATTGAACACAATTGCAGAATTTAAAGCACTCATGCAAAAATTTAAAAAAACATACTACACGAATGAAACCCACTCATCACACTTTGTGTTTTTCTCAGAGAATAGATGTGCCACACATTATTAATGAAAGTGTATTAGTTGATTAAATATTGTAGTTCTAGCCAATCTTGTGTAACAAAATTAATGAATTTGAAAACAAAAGTGCATATGTGCTACAATTTATACAATGGCAATAATAAGTCCACACTAAAATAAAGAAATGCAATTAATCTACTATTGTTGCAATCCCTGCTAAAGAGGAGGGCCTTTCCTCCCTACTTGGGTGCAGGTATAGAACAAAAACTAGTTAAAAACTCAACACGAGATCTGTGTAAACATCACCATATGTGTTATATATTAGAAATGACTAAAAGTTACAAGATCAAAATGCCGATATTGTTCCTATCTTGTCATCTCGTTTTTATGGGACCGAACCCCTTTTTATAAAGTTTTACAAGCCCCAAAAATGAGAGAACAGATCATTCATGATAATCTCACCATCTTCTACAGTCATAACCACTCAGATCCTTTAACCACTCATGGATAATTTCACGATTCTCAACAACTGTCTTTTAAGACAACAATTATGGTCCTTGGCAGTTGCGGTGTAACAACATCCTCACGGTGCAACAACAACTTCGAGGTGTAACAACAAAACTTCGAAATGTAACAATAAATCTTGGGAGTGTAACAACAAGTAACATCAATAGTTGTTCATCTTGTAGTCCTTAGTATATGGGTAACACGTGAAAGAAAAATAACCAGAAGACCTCTTCCATAATTACCCTGGTTAGTCATCCCAAAAAGACATTACTTCATTTGATACTTAACAAAAAATGGAAAAATAATATGTTGTAGAAAAGATTGCTCTTATAACCAGGGAAAGTCGCATTTGTGACCTAAAAGTTCATAGGTTGAAAGAGAGAAAATGATAAAAATAGGGAAAGAGGTGTCTATATTGATCTAGGTGGATATTGGTGGCCACCCGCCTATTCCACCTAGACCCCCCAGTTAGTTTCATCTGTTTCCTTGTTCATTTCAACATTTACTATTTTTAGCA
Organism: Pinus tabuliformis; assembly: GCA_031772625.1. Lineage (NCBI taxonomy): Eukaryota > Viridiplantae > Streptophyta > Pinopsida > Pinales > Pinaceae > Pinus > Pinus tabuliformis. The sequence goes on from CM062812.1 coordinate 278,125,964, forward strand.
GTTTTTCAGGTCCTGAACTTCCGGAACAGTTTTGACCCCCTAAACGATGTTTTTTGGGGGTTTGCAGTAAGGTTTGAGCCAAAGGTAGGGGCCTACATCAAAACTTTTAGTACTCCGAGAGACCTTTCCAACAAGGTATTGTATGCGCCAAATGGAGATAATATGACCAAGTTACAACTCCAAGAAGTTGGCTGCCCAACTAACCCCAACGGGGCCCACAAACTCTTAGTTTTACATCTCCTGGGTTAGGGTTTTGGTTGTTTAGGGTTTTCTCATGTTTTTCAATAATAAATAGGCCCTTGAACCTCATTTAAACATAGTTCAGAGGCATGTAGCCGCCACATCTCTTCTCAGAGATAAGCTACCATCGCCCGAGCTATCTTATTTCCATTCTGTTTGTAAGCATAGTTCAATATTTTTCTATTAATGAAATTAAGTTTTTTTCTCCTGCATCTCTGTGTTTATGATTATATATGTAAGTTGTTGCGTTCCTATATAAGTTCAAATCAGTGGTATCAAAGCGGTCTTCTCTTTCTCTGTTTTTCTTTGCATGTCCCCAATGAGGTCAGGGTATAAGGAGTTAGGGCTCGATCTGGTTGAACCATTGCAAGATCAGCTTTGCAAAACCCGACGAACTCCCATGGAAAAAGAAAAGAAAGATGAGGGGGTAGGGGATCCTTTCAGAATGTTGTTAAAGGAATCCCTCAAGTGACAAAGGGATGTGATGATGGATAACTTTGCCCAGATCCTTTGACGGCTACCCACAAGCGATGCATCTTCATCTAGCAACCACTCTAGAGGCACCACTCCTTTTAAGGTACACGTTAACTTCGATATTCCCATATTTGAAGGCTTGATAGATGCAGATGTTGTAGATAAATGGTTAAATCTATTGGAAGGATATTTTTCAGTTCATGACTTTTCCAATTGGGAAAATATTACTTTTTCACTTCTTAAATCCGCCCCACACATCAAGGATTGGTGGGAAACCTACTGTGAAAAAAGGACGAGAGTGAACCCTTGCTGTTTTCAGTCACACCCACTTGGAATTATTTATGAGACGCCATCAAGGAACAATATTACCCTGTCGGGAGCTATGAAGACAAATACATAAAGTGGACCACGCTACGATAGGGAAGGGACCAAGATGTGCCAAAGTTCACAAATACTTTCCATACCCTTCGCAAAAAGCTGGGTATCAAGGATACTGAGCGGCATTTGGTGCTCAAGTAGCGCAACTATCTACACAAGTACATCCAGGTCGAGATGGAGTTCCCAGACATTTCCTCGCTCAACACAACATATGAGTACGCTGTCAAGATTGAGCAGAATTTTAAACAAAAGAAGCGGGACTTTGGATCTATGAATCCAAAGCAAGGAAAAGGCACCCCCAAACCACATAACAAAGGACCAAGCCAAGGTAGCGCTACCTAGGATAGCCCACTGAAGCCGCAAGAAAAGAACAACAACCCAAAGACAAAGAAGGAGACAGGAAAATGGTGTGAGTTCCATAAGAGCTCCATTCATAATACAAGTGAGTTTCGGGCCAAGTAGTCATTAGTGAATGAATTGAAGGCTTCCGAATCAGACGCAAACTCCGACTCTAAATCATAACCCGATAAGGGAACTGATAAAGGGAAGAAGATCATTGATGTGGAGCCCGGTGCCACTGTGGCCACCAACAAGATCCAAAAGATTGAGCCTGTAGATCCAGAGGAGGGGGAATGCCTCTTCCACTCACAATTGTGGGTGAAGGGTTCTCCGTTGTAGTTCATCGTCGACAACGGGAGCTAAAAGAACCTCATTTCAGTAGAGGTTGTGAAGCAGCTGGGCCTAAAGACCCTAGCACATCCACAGTCGTACACCATTGGGTGGCTTCACTAAGGAAAAGATTTTCATGTCAACCAGTAGTGTCACCTTCCCTACAACATCAAGCCCTTCATAGATGAGGTACTGTGTAACGTTTCTCCTCTTGAATTTTGTGATGTATTGTTAGGACAACCATACTTGTGGAAGAGACATGTTGTATATGAGTCTAGACCTTGCCTCGTGATTATTAATTTGGCTAATAAGTTGTACAGGATACCAGAGGTAGCCCCACCTACTGTCATCTCTTTAATCACTGCAAAGAAATGCAATAAAATCATTTCCCAAACCAGGAAATTTGTTTTCATTATGATTCACCCCCAACACAAGAAGAAGGTTTAGGCCACGACTTCCAAGAAGGGATCCTCTACACAACAACAATAGATGGACAAGGTCGCGGAGGAGTACAAGATATTTTTGCCTCACCCATAGGGGTACCTCTGCACTGTCAGGTCAAGCACTCCATCGATCTAACCCCGGGTGCGTCACTACCTAATGGACCGATCTATCGACAATATGTTATGGAGAACAATAGATCAAGAGGCATATCCAAGAAATAGTGTAGAAAGGGCACATCAGGCCAAGCTCATAACCTTTTGGGAGCGTGATTGTATTGGTACAGAAGAAGGATGGGACCTGGAGAATCTGTATTGACTATCAGGCACTGAACAAGATCACTGTCCAGAATAGGTACCCAATCCTATAGATTGATGACCTTATGGACCAGCTCAAGGGGGCCAAATATTTCAAAAATATTGACTTGAAGTCATGTTATCACCAGGTGCCTATTAAACCCTTTGATGTGTGGAAGATTGCCTTCAAATCCAAGGAGGGCATTTTCAAATGGTTGGTCATGCCGTTTGGATTGACGAACGCCCCTGCAACCTTCATGAGATTGATGGATGACATATTGCGACCCTTCACCAATGCATTCATGGTGGTGTATTTAGATGACATCTTGATCTTTAGCCAAAGTTGGGAAGAGCACCTCCACCATATTAGACAAGTCCTTTAAACCCTGGGCCAACACAAGCTGTGTGCTAACTTGGAGAAATGCACCTTTGCCTTGAACCAGATTCAATATCTGGGGTACATCATTGATGAGCAGAGTGTACATGTGGACCCATCCAAGATAGAAATCATTCGGGATTGACTAGCCCCAACCACTCTAATAGAGCTCCGCAACTTTTTGGGTCTTGCCAATTTCTACTGTAGGTTCGTGTTGGGGTTCTCTCATATCACTTGGCCTTTAAGTCAAGTCACCAAGGGCGGAGCAAAAGAAAAGTTTTTTTGGTCAGAAACCAGCTAACAAGTGTTCTCTGAGTTGAGGAATCACCTATGTTTTGTACTAGTGCTCACATTACTAGACCTGAAACAACCATTTGAGATTGAGATAGATGCCCCCGACTATGCTATTGGTGTTGTTCTTACTCAACATGGGAATCTAGTGGCTTACCGTAGTGAGACACTTTCAGACGTAGTTCGAAAGTACCCCACTTATGACAAAGAAATGTATTCCATTGTGCAGGCCTTCCGTCAATGGAAGCATTACATTCTGGGGAAGGAAACATTCATCCACATAGACCACTGAACTCTATAGTTCATACAGACACAAGGGAAGCTGCAGAACGATCGCCATAAAAAATGGTCCACCTATTTGCAATAGTTACAATTGAACATTAAGTATAAGAAGGGGAGCAACAATAATGTTGTTGATTGTCTTAGCCGACCACCAATCATGGTGCTGATCATTGTGCTCGACTCCTGTGGGCACGAGACATCGGGGTGGCCGCAAGAGCAATCCAGAATTCTACAACATATACCAGATGCTCTGGGAAGGGAAGAAAGTTCCAAATTCGCACCTTTAGGATGCAGTGTTATGCCACCTGGGACACATCTGTGTTCCTTCAAGTGAGAGTGTAGAGAAAACAATGGCAATATTGCAAAAGTATTTTTATTGGCCGAAACTTCGTTAGGATGTTGGGAAGTACATTAGATCATGCACTGCCTGTGCCACTGCTAAATCAACCATCAAGAAGCAAGGCTTGTATACTCCTCTACCCACTCCTAACTGACCTTGGGAATCTATCTCCATGGATTGCATGTCAAGCCTTCCTTCTACTAAGCACGAAAACGATTACATTTTCGTGGTCGTTGACAGATTCTCTAAGATGGCCATCATGGTGGCCTGCAAGAAAAGTATCACAATAGAGGCTACTGCTAAGCTCTTCTTTGAGCGAGTATGGGTACACTTTGGGATCCCACAACACATTATCACAGATCGGGACAACAGATTCCTAAGTGCATTTTGGTAAGTCTCAGGTCGATGCTGGATACAAAACTTACTAAGTTCACGACTTTCCATTCCTAAACTGATGGCCAAACAGAGGTTGTCAACAAGATGATCGTACAAATTCTGCACATGTACAACTTGAAGCATCCACGCACATGGGATGAAAGTCTCTCCTATGTCCAACACAACTACAACAGAGTTTTTTTTTATTTTTTATTTTTATTTTGAGGAAAAACCTGTGAACAGATTTGAAACCAACGTTTCAGGTAGGGCTGGGATTTTAGCTGAAAACAGAGTTATCCATAGCTCAACATGCCACAACCCCTTTCAGGTAGGGTTGGGATTTTAGCCATTATGCCCCATTGATGTGGCCATACCATTTGCAGCCACTCAGGTAGATTTGGCTCACATTCAGTCCAAAGTTGAAAGGGCTAACAACTTCAATGAGTATTCAACACATCCGCCAACAAGTCCATGATATATTGGACAGAGTCAATGCTAAGTACAAGAAACACCATAATCAACATCGAGTGTCGCACAAGTTCTAGGTGGGCAACAAAGTTTGGCTACATTTGCAGAAGGAGTGCCTTACTGGACCCCACTGCAAGCTTCATCCACTTTGATATGGGCCATACACCATAACTAAGGTCATCGATGACAATTCCTTCGAGCTCAACATCCCATCGTTCCTTGGTTTGCACCCAGTGTTCAATGTAGATTGCCTTCGGCCATACTTTCCACCATTGTTGGACACATATGACATTGCAGAACAACTCACACCAACAAATCTCAACCTGAACTGCATGGAACATGCCACAACTAATCAGATCATGGACACACAGATCAAGAAAACTCACCAACAGAGGATACATCTATATCGAGTTGTCAAAGCAGGCCAACTCCTTCACTAGGGCAAGTGGTTCACCAGGGACTAGGTTCAACAGAAATTTCCTCACCTCATGAAGGTTCTACACGTAATGGGGACCATTGCTTCCTAAGGGGGGAGGAATGATCCAGGTGGATATTGGTGGCCACCCACCTATTCCACCTAGACCCCCTAGACAGTTTCATCTATTTCCTTGCTCATTTCATCATTTACTATTTTTAGTAGTTTTTTGGGTCTTGAACTTCCAAAGCAGTTTTGACCCCCTAAACGATGTTTTTTGAGGTTTGTGGTAGGTTTGTAGCTATAGGAAGGGGCCTATGGCGAAAAATGTAGTTTTTTTTTTTTTTTTTGCATGTGGTTCACGAGCACCCTGGTCAGTGAGTGATCGCTACATCCACGGAAAAATCTGGGCGATAGCTGGGCTAAATCGCCCCTCGGCCTACTGCAAGACCTGACCCCAAGGGCTTCGAGTGGATTCGACCCTGTGACCTCCCGATGGCGAGGCACAGTTTTTGACCAATTGAGCTAACCCTTCGGGCTAGCGAAAAATGTGGTACTTAGAGAGACCTTTCCAATAAGGTGTCGTACATGCTAAACGGAGATAATATGACCAAGTTACAACCCCAAGAAGTTGGCTGCCCAACTAAACCCAAATGGGCCCACAAACTCTTGGTGTTACATCTCCTTAGGTTAGGGTTTTGGTCGTTTAGGGTTTTCTCATGTTTTCCAATAATAAATAGGCCCTTGAGCCTCATTTTAACATAATTCAGAGGCATGTAGCCGCCACATCTCTTCTTAGAGATAAGCTACCATTGCCCGAGCTATCTTATTTCCATTTTGTTTGTAAGCATAGTTCAATATTTTTCTATTATTGAAATGAAGTGTTTTTCTTCTCCATCTTCGTGTTTATGATTATATCTGTAAGTTGTTGTGTTTCTGTTTAAGTTCAGATCAACCACAACCTCCCCTCTTGCTACACATACACTATCCATGTGAATAGTGTGTAGGAGTGACACTCTCTCAAGGTTTTCACAAAAATGCATAGAGACACTAGAAGGAAAATTATACCAAGCTAAACCAAAGCCACTATTAGAACACTGCCAACCACCCATGAAGCTGAGACACAAACCCGAGAAAAGAACACTAAGGAAAACCAGATGCACAATAGAGTTGAGAATTATTTAAATTACAACCAGCAACTCCTAAAACATGGAGTTGAAACCAAACCCAAACCTAGGAAATTACCCCACCAAGGTTAGAACTACCATTACTATACCAATTGCCCAGAGCAACATTGACACACAAGATATTCAAACCAAGGTGGACATAACAAACTCAACATTTTCAATCCGACTAGTAAATAGACCTTTCAACTACCCATCAAAGTAAAATCCTGACATAGTGAAAACCAATCTTTAGAGCTATAGCACTCAACTTCATACCAAATAACATGAAAAAGGAAGGATAACAGAGATACCATGAATAGGACAAGTGAACAAAATGTGGCTTGGAGAACCTACATCCACCCCTATCTGCTAGCATTTCTCCACCTCTATAGCCCCACCAATATCTATTGCCTCCCCCCCGTCGACCTTAATTCCACATAGTCAGGTACAGTCCCGCAGCCACAAGATGGTTGTTTTGTCCTACTGCCAACTTTCGCTTGAAAAATTTGTTCTACTCTTGAACCAGGCATACCATAGTTAGAAAAAAATTCACACTTTCCTCCCTGTAGCGGGGGTTTCACCTTCTCCCCCTACTTAGGCACATTAGCTCATCCTCTGCAAAGGTACTCAAACTTGACATTTCCTCCACATGTTGGATATTTCAAATCGCCTCTAGTCCTCGCATGCTTGTGCATGCATAGGGCGAGTCACGCCCGCCCTCCCCTCTCTGGCTCATAAATGTAGATCTCTTCAGCAGGGTGGTGGGCTCACCCCCAAGCCCCCAGTTTATTTCTATTCCCACCCCAATCAGAGACTTTTTTAAGATAGTTTTAACTAGAAAAGTGTTTATGAGAATTTTTTTCCTTGTGAATGATTCTTAAAATTTAAAACATATTGTTTTTATTTATTTATTTATTATGAGTATTTTGTTTCTTAAATAATACTCTAACTATTTAATAAGGTCTTTATTGTGGGGTATGTGTTGCATTCTTTGTACGACTAGCTCCATGTACAATTCGTATGAGTTGAATGTAGTAGGGGGGTCACTAGAGGTAGTAGTTCTCCCTGTCTAGGTCCCCCTTAAAAAAAAATTAAGTGAATTTTGCATCTGTTATTGGTAGTTTTTGACACAATTTTTTCTTTTAACAATTCTGTGGTGTATTATGGTTAAGAAATTATGGTTGTAATTTAATCCAAGTTAATGGATTAGGGGTAGAAATTAACTTAATGGCCAAGTGATATGAGAGAACCCTAACATGAACCTATGGTAGAAATTGGCAAGGCTTAAAAAACTGTGGAGCTCTATTAGAGTGGTTGGGGTTGGCCAATCCCAAATGACTTGTATCTTGGATGGGTCCACATGTACACCTTGATCATCAATGGTGTACCCCAGATATTGAACTTGGGTCAGGCCAAAGGTACATTTCTCTAAGTTAGCACACAACTTGTGTTGGTGTAGAGTTTGAAGGACTTGTCGAGTATGGTGGAGGTGCTCTTCCCAACTCTCGCTGAAGATCAAGATGTCATCTAAATAAACCACAATGAATGCATTTGTGAAGGGTCGCAAGATGTCATCCATCAGTCTCATGAAGGTTGCAGGGGCATTTGTCAATCTGAATGGCATGACCAACCATTTGAAAAGGACCTCCTTGGATTTGAAGGCAGTCTTCCACACATCGGAGGGTTCGATGAGCACCTAGTGATAACCTGACTTCAAGTCAATCTTTCTAAAATAATTGGCCCCTTTGAGCTGGTCCAGAAGGTCATCAATCTGCGGGATTGGGTACCTATTTCGGATAGTGATCTTGTTCAGTGCTCTATAGTCAATACAGAGCCTCCAGGTCCCATCCTTCTTCTGTACCAATACAATCGGGCTCCCACAAGGTGATGAGCTTGGATTGATGTGCCCTCTCTGCAATATTTCCTGAATTTTCTTTTCGATCTCATCATTCTCCATAATAGAGTGTTGATATATTGGTCCATTGCGCACTTGCATGCTCACGGTAAGATCGATAGAGTGCTTGACTTGACAGTGTAGAGGTACCCCTATGGGTGAGGCAAAAAATATCATTGTACTTCTCCACGACCTTTTCCATCTACTGTTGCTGTGCAAAGGAGCCCTGCTTGGAAGCCGTGGCCATGACCTTCTTCTTGCCCTGGGGACGAATCATAAGGAAAACAAATTTCTTGGTCTGGGAAATGATCTTACTGCATTTCTTTGCAGTGATCAAAGAGATGGCAGTAGGTGGGGGTACCTTTGGTATCTTGTACAACTTATTATCCAAAGTAATAATCATAGAGTGAGTTCTAGAATCATATATTGCATGTCGTTTCCACAAGTATGGTTGTCCTAAAAATGAATCACAAACTTCAAGAGAAGAAATGTCACACAGTACCTCATTCGTGAAGGGCTTGATGCTATAGGGAAGGTGACACTGTTGGCTGACATGAGGATATTGTCCTTGGTGAAGCCACCTGATGGTGTACGATTATGGATGTGCTATAGTTTAGGTCCAAATGCTTCACGACCTTTGCTAAAATGAGGTTCTTTTTGCTCTCGATGTTGACAATGAATTGCAGTGAAGAACCCTTCACCCACATCTGTTAGTGGAAGAGGCGTTTCCCCTCCTCTTGATCTTCAGGCTCAATCTTTTTGATCTTGGTGTTGGCCATGGTGGCACCGTGCTCCACTTTAATTATCTGCTTCCCTTTGTCAGTTCCCTTATTGGGTTCTGATTCAGAGTCAGAACTTGCATCTGATTCGGAAGCCTTCAGCTTGACCACTAATGACTTCTTGGTCTGACACTCACTTGTATTGTGAGTGGAGCTCTTATGGAACTCACACCATTTTCACGTGTCCTTCTTCATCTTTAAGGTGTTGTTCTTTGCTTGCGCCTTCGGTGGGTTGTCCTCGGTAGCAACACCTTGGATTAGTCCTTTGTTCTGTGGTTTGGGGGCGCCTTTTCCTTGCTTTGGATTCACAGATCCAAAGTCCTGCATCTTCGGTTTAAAATTCTACTCAATCTTGACAACGTACCGATACGCTGTGCCATGTGAGGAAATTTCCAGGAACTCCATCTTGTCCTAGATGTACTTTTGTAGACAACCATGGTACTTGAGCAGCAAATGTTACTCATTATCCTTGATACCCAGCTTCGTGCGAAGGGTATGCAAATTATTTGTGAAATATGGCACATCTTGGTTCCTTCCTTGTTGTAGCGTGGTCCACTTTATGTATTTGTCTTCATAGCTCCCGACAAGGTAATATTGTTCCTTGATGGCATCTTGGAAAGAATTCCAAGTGGATGCGGTTGAAAACAATGAGGGTTCACTCTCGTCCTTTTGCTCACAGTGAGTTTCCAAAAAATCCTTGACATGTGGGGCGGCTTTAAGAAGTGCAAATGTAATCTTTTCCCGATTGGAAAAGTCATGAATTGAAAAATATCCTTCCAATAGATTTAAGCATTTATCGACGACATCTGCATCTATTAGGCCTTCAAATATGGGAATATCAAAGTTAAATTGTACCTTAAAAGGAGTGGTGCCTCTAGAGTTGCTGCTGGATGAAGATGCATCGTCTGTGGGTAGCTGTCGAAGGATCTCGGAAAAATTATCCATCATCGCGTCCCTTTGTCACTCGAGGGCTTCCTCGAGCAACATTTTGACCAATGCATGGGTACATCTAGATTTTGTGTGTCTCAAATGATTCTAAGGAAAATGGAGACATCACATATATTCTATATATATGTATTAAAAGGAATGGGTTGGTTCATTCATCTAAAAGTATAAGTCATGTATTTCTGGTACTTCTTCACATGTATAGTTCACAGAAATATGTGCATAAAATAGTGGAGGTCGAGTAGTTCAAGGACTTACAATTTAATAAGATTTTGCAGAGTAATGAGAGAGGATAAGGAGAAGGAATAACTCATCACATAGAACTTAAATGTGTCAAGAATTCTACACTTATCACATAGAGCTTGATGCATCAATAATTTCCACACTTATCTGAGTTACAGGTAGATATAATGGATAAAAGAGAGAGTGAATGCTAGGATTCATGTAGCGCAAATTTAAAGATATAATATCAATAATCCATACAGGCACATGCATTAATAAGTCAATACAAATGAATCTGTGAGGAAGTATGAAATATTTCTAACAGCTATGATTGCATGAATTTAGAGAAGAAACATGAACATAATGGGCTTTAACAAAGGGATAACATATTGTAATACTTGACGGGGGAATCACCGCCATTTCCTTGATATTCTGAAATATCTGTATTATAAAGTCATACAATCTAAAAATAACATGCAGCATTTTCTTTAGGATTTCTGAACCTTTTTGAAGTGTTGCTTCCCCTATTTATTTGGAGAGGGAGAGAATTGAACATTCGTTACATCAAAATATCTTTGGTTGAGTCTCAGCTGTTAGGTCGACTAGTTGTCTCGGCCAGGGATGGATCTATGGCCCAAAAACATTACAAAATATTAACTACCTCATTAAAGGGCGACACATTATACGATAACAAATCAGTGAACAATCAGATGAACAATGTTAACAAAATATCTTCATTCCCATCCCTGTGATCGCTTCTCCTTCAGGTTGTATTTTTCTCACAGTATGGCCTCCTGTGTTGCTCAACCGAATCCCATCATTTCTATCTTTACTGCTTGAACCATTCATCCTTCAAACCACGGAGTGGGAACTATCAATCTCATGCCGCAGTACTGAAGTAGAGGACCCTGGGTGGTACTTCATCTTCCCTTTGTTAGGGGGGTACCATGTTGGATAATCAAGTCTTCCTGACCTACCAAGTCCTTGTTTACTTATGTCAGCATCGACCCTGGTTCCGTGTCATAGAGGACCTTTTTGGATCAGCCCATTCCGGGTTTTAATTCTCCATATTCCTTATTAAATTCCACAACTGCCAACCCACCGCACCTTTAAAGTTCTATACTGCCTGGTCGCAGAGTTCTCATATCAAGATTTCTCACCAAAAAGATTTTACACGACCAGGCCTCCAGATCCACTTTAGCCCCTTTTGCTTCATGTGACCGGGGGCTACGACCAAGTGCTTACTCCATTGAGCACTAGGGCCTTTGGACTCCCCCCTGGGGGTCTTATTCCTTTGTTACATAGAATCCCACACATCGGTGTTTTACAATGCTTTGCCTTTGATATCTCCCCTTGACCCTTGTGATCACCGATTTGCGGGATTGGGCTCACCCGGGGTATCGCAATTGCAATACAGGAGAGAGTGTGAGGATGAAAGGTTTTCGGAGGGGGGCATGAGCGGTAAGTGGTAAGTGAGGGGGGAGGTGTGAAATGATATGAGAGGGAATGTAGTGGCGGGGCCTAGCGGGGAAATTTCTTTTTCGGACCACACCCCCCCCCCCCCCCCCCTTGCTGATAAAGGGAAACATGGTGAGGGGGAGGCGAAAAGGCTTGGGAGCCATCAATCTGGCGGAGTCAATCTAGGACATTTGGAGATGGGGGGTGTTTATTTGATGGCAGAGGAGGGACCCTGGGAGTTATGATGTCATCAGTGCCACGTGGCACCTCTTGAGTGGTGACACATGGCACCTCTTGAGTGGTGACACGTGTCACCCGGATATGCCCCCATAGGACCCTTGAAAATGCCAAATCTGCATGCCACGTGTCCTCCATACTGCCACGTCATGCTGATGTCAGTTTCCATGTATATTCATTTGGACCAATGGTATTCTACCACGTGGCCCCCTGGAGGAGAGATAAAAGGCACGCCTGCCTCTAGTTTTACAACTAATTTCCTTTGTAAATAGGCATAGGCCCTCCCTTGCTATTTTAACACTATCGACGTATATCCCCACAAATCCTTAAGAATGGTCCGTTGGACCCATCGATCATTGATTTTTCGATATCAGAGCTCTGCCCCTTTGTACTGCACTTCGAAATCCTACCGATCGTTGATATGCTGCACCTTGGATCTTTTACTTTTGCGATCGCCGATATCGGTGATCACTCCATCATAGGTTTGTTGTGTCCTCCCCCACTGCTGCTCCTAGGAAACTATGATTGCGATTTGTGATCTACTCCTGGATCTCTGATAAGCTATTCTCCTTCATTTTAGAGGCAACAAAACCCCTGAACTTCAACATGCCATATCTTCTGATCAAAAAGTCCATTTTCGGACTTCCATATACCGTTGGAAAGCTTGTTCTAGACACTATCCAGTGGAGAGGGTTCGATTCAACTTTGAGATCTTATGTGAATTGGAAGATGGCTGCGAACTTTTATGCTATTTGGTACTCTTTGTACAACTGAAACTCTGTTTCAGAAGGTGACAACATTGGTTCCACCTGGGGACAGTGCCTTGCTAGCAAGGTGCTGAGAACCCGCAAACTGTGAACTTCTCCTTTGGGCATGGAGTCTTTTCTAAACAAACGATAATTTTGTGAAAGTGGAATTTTCAACATAAATTGGAAATTTTATATAACAATTAAAATACACACACCGATATTTATAATGAGTGCAAGACATGAACCTCTATTTTTAGAAATGGAGTTTGAGGAATTGACCATTTACCGACAGTTCCACCGAATCACCGTCCAGATTTTCAAGCATGTATGTGTTATTTCCTCTCTCTTCTGCAATCTTGAAAGGACCAAACCAGAGCAGATCGAATTTTCCATGTTTGCCTTTGTCTTCTCGTCAGACATCCCATTAGAGAACTAAATCTCCTGGTTGAAGAGGTCAATCCTTAGCCTTCTTGTCAAATAGGGATTTCATCTTTTGTTGGTAATTTGACAATTTGACCCCCACCTGTTCTCTATTTTCATGAAGCTTGAATAGCTGATTTATCCTTCATGTCAAGGCACTTCGCTCTTCCTTAGCTTCTTGTAGTAACTTCGCAACCTGCATCACTAATTGGATCGAGAAGACAACAACCTTACCATACACTAGCTCAAAAGGCGATTTCCCCATGGATCATTTAGGAGTTACTCGGTTGGCCCATAGGGAAAACTTCAGTTGGGAGTCCTAGTTCCTCTTATTCTTGACGATGGTCCTCTTCAGTACCCTCACCATAATTTTGTTTGAGGACTCAGCCAAGCCATTACCTTGAGGATAATAGGTAGTGGAGTGCTTGATGATGATGTTGAATTTTTGGCAGAAGCTGATGAATTTTCATATTTGAAGACCTGAGCATTATCAATGATAATTTTGACAGGACAACCAAAGTGATATAATATGTTCTCCTCCATAAACTTGATTACCACCGAGTCTATGGTGTTTCTGGTTAGGATGGCCTCTACCCACTTGGTGAAATAATCCATGGCCGTCAATATCCACTTGTGTTGGCCACTGGATGGTGGTTTTATTTCTACAATGAAATCTAGTCCCCACTGTCTGAAACGTTCTTCCACATGTACTGGAATCAGGGAGAGAGGAGAAAGATTTTTCCTCTCAACAAACACTTGGCACTTCTGGCACAACCTGACCTGAGAATGAACATTTTGAAACAATGTAGGCCAATAGAATCCTTCCTTGAGGGTTTTATGTGTTGTGGTCTTCTAGCTGTAGTGACCTCCAAAAACTCCTTTGTGAAAATCCTCAATTACTTAATGGGTTTCACCCTATACCAGACATAACAACAATACTCCCACCAGGTCCTTCTAGTAGAGTAGACCATTGGATATGATATATTTTTATGCTTGCAATATCAGAGTTTGGTATTTGGATTTATTCAGCCCTAGCGGGCACCTTACGAATAAGAGATAATGAACAATGTTATTATACCAGGGTGATCCCTCATATTTAGCATAGATCTTCTCCTCAAATGTTTTAATCTCGTTCTGATGATCCTCTAGTCTGTCATCCTCTGTTATCAGGTTTATACCTAAGGCTTGGCAATTAGATTCAGATAAAACCTTGGCCAACCCCTGGCCTTTTATGAGCTTAGTAGGCTTTATGTCTAGCTCATATTCTTGTATCTTTGCTATCCACCTACCCCTTTTTCCTTCATTGTCTCCTTGCACCAGGATGTCCTTGACTGCTACCGTTGGGATAAATTTTGTGATTTCCGATTGTAGCACATAGATATGAAATGCCTTCAAAGCCTTGACTAGTGCATAGGCTTGTTTCTCCAAGATGTTATATTTCAGCTCAACATCCCTCAGGACTTGGTTGAAGAAGGCGATGGGTTGTTCATAACCATCTTTATTTTTCTATCGTAGAACTGCGGAAATAGTATGCGGAGAAGCAAAAGAGAAGATATAGAAAGGCGTTGAATAGTTGGGGCTGATTAGTACCGCGGCTTCAACCAAAGCTTCTTTAATTCTATTGAAAGAATCTCAAGGGGCAGGGCTCCACTTGACTTCATTTTCATTCTTAAGCATGTTTGTAATACCCTTGACTATTTCTACATTGTTGGGTATAAACCTCCACAAGAAATTTATTCTCCCCAAAAAGGCTTGGACCTATTTCTTATTCCTGGGTAGAGGAATATGACTGATGGTTTCGACGCATTTAGGATCAATCTTCACAAATTCCTACGCTATTATGTGTCCTAGTAGCTTTCCCTCACTCAGGGTGAACTGAGATTTCTTAGGATTCAAAGAAAGACTATACCTCTTGCATTTCTCAAAGGTGAGTTTCAAGTGGAGGATGTGCTCTTCATCAGTATTAGAAAAGATTGTGATATCATCTAAATAAACCACCACAAATTTGTCTTGCTCCCATTCAAAATCTATGTCCATAGCTCTCTGAAATGTGGCACCTGCATTAATAAGACTTAAAGGCATGCGAGCATACATGAATGTTCCCCATGGGGTGGTGAAAGAAGTCTTCTTCTGGTCATCAGGGTGGAATGACACTTGGTTGTAGCTAGAGAACCCATCCATCATGGACATTCTGACTGGGACAACCACCTTCTGCAATATATAATCCATCTTAGGTAGCGAGTAGTTGTCTTTCAGCGATGCCCTGTTCAGTTTCTGAAAATTTACACAACCTTATTTCTTCGTTCTTTTTCTGGACAGGGACTAAGTTGTCACCCACTCAGAGTACCTTAAAGGAACTATGATCTTTGCATGTAGCAGCTTCCTCATTTATTTTTCAATGGAGGGGAGTAAGAGTGGATTTATCTGCCTGAGTTTTTGCTTGCATGTTTTTATTCCACCCTTAAAGGAATCTTGTGTTGTATGGTGTTAGTATCAAATGCTTTCAAATCTTCAAAAGACCAAGAAAAAAAAATCCTTGTAGGTTTTGAATAGATTTAAATACCTTTGTTTGTATTACAAGGGGATTACTTTCGATAGCCTAATCATCTGGGGTTCCTCTCTGAGTCGATATTGCAGTCTTCTACTTGATTTTCTATCTTCGAAGCCATGGGTTCGGAGGTACGTTATCCTTATTAAAAATCCTTTCCAGTGGGACTAGTCTGCGAGGGATGGTATTCCCTTTAGTTGCAGAATTTGGCGCCCAACCATTGTGTCTTCCCACAAAGTGGTTTCTTGGTTTGATTCTTCTTTTTCTTCTTGATTGATGGTGGAGTTAGTGAACTCTCCAATGACTTCTATAAATCGTTTTAACTACTCATCATCGTCGAATACCTGCCAGCGCTTGACATTATCAGGCATAAAGGGTATGTATCTGACTTCCAACTCATATCTGAGGAGTGGATTTTGAGGGGGCCTAAAACTGCTTGTTGCCAAAACAAGGGAGTCAGCCATTTTGTTTCCTTCTCTGGGCAGAAATTGGATATTAAAGGCCAGGAAGAAGTTATCAATTAGCTCCCACACTTCATTCTGGTAAGTCCTCAGTCTGGGATGTTTCACCTAGCATCAATTTATGATCTGCCTTACGACCAACCCAGAGTCTCCAATGACCGTTAGGCATTCAATATTCATATTCTTTGTCATTTGTGACCCAAGGAGCAATGCTTCATACTCCACCACGTTGTTGGTTGCCTCAAACTCCAACTTGAATGAGAGGGGTATTAGGTTACCCTCAAGAGATACCAACAATACTCCTGCTCCATTTCCCTCTTTGGAATTTTCTCTGTCAAAGTATAATTTCCATATATTGTTTTCATTTGCACGCTAGTGTTCTAACTGCCTTATTAGGTGTACTGATGTTTCCTCTAAGATGGTGTCATATTCTTCTAGGAACAGGCAGGAGAGGTCACTTTATTTCCCATGCACTGGGGAGTTTTCCGAGCCTTTAGCTAGGGTCATAGTTTTTACAAATATGGACTCTCTGTACAACCTCCTTTGTTCGCGTCCAAATGTGGGGATAGTAGCATAAGTCAGATCTAACTTGATAGTGCTCCCTACCTTGGAACCCTAAGATCTAGATAGGAGCATGTCGAACTAAGGGGGAATGTCTGCCACTACTATGTCCGTTACCACACTCTTCACAAGGATCTGAGCCAGGTTTACCACCAGATCCTTTATCATTCCCATGCATTCGACCCTCTTAGGGTCAAAGGAGTATAGGTCCTTGTAAGGCCTGGTGATCTGCAAGCCCAGTTGTTCCATCACTGCTAATGGCATGAGGTTGTGTGAGGCTCTGGAATCTAACATGAAATTATGCAACAAGAGGTCATGGATTACTAGGGTCACGTAGAAGCGTGTAGTAGAAGGATCGAGTTCTTCCACATGTGGCCCGAAAACAACTATTGGCCTCTCCTCTTGAAGGTTTAAACTATCTGTAGGAATTTACAGGGTAAGTTCCTCAGACAGAACACCAAAAGGACACCGCTCACAACCAGATCACAGATCAATACACCAGTATTTTTGATGTGGTTAAAACCCTCAAAGAGGGAAATAGTCCACGGCCTGAGCCAACGCGGCCACTTCAGGCAATTTATTAATCAAAGAATGAAAATTTACATAAGCTTCTCTCATGCACGGATTACCCTACAAATGACCCTCCATGCGCTTTAAATAGAATTCATGGACCAATCGGGTGTCAAGCCACGGATCAAGTGTCGGTAATACCGAGGAGAGAATGAACCGTCGGATCACTACATATCGTGACTGTCGGATTGTAAGTTACAAAATGTACAACGGTAAAGAAACACACTTTACCTAACTCTATACCTAACTCTACACTAGACCAAGTTGTACTTAACTATTTCCTATGTGTCGGAATATCCTAACATCCCCCCTTAAGTACAACTTGGTCTAGTGTAGAGTTAGGTAAAGTGTGTTTCTTTACCGTTGTACATTTTGTAACTTACAATCCGACGGTCACGATATGTAGTGATCCGACGGTTCATTCTCTCCTCGGTATTACCGACACTTGATCCGTGGCTTGACACCTGATTGGTCCATGAATTCTATTTAAAGCGCATGGAGGGTCATTTGTAGGGTAATCTGTGCATGAGAGAAGCTTATGTAAATTTTCATTCTTTGATTAATAAATTGCCTGAAGTGGCCACGTTGGCTCAGGCCATGGACTGTTTCCCTCTTTGAGGGTTTTAACCACGTCAAAAATACTGGTGTATTGATCTGTGATCTGGTTGTGAGCGGTGTCCTTTTGGTGTTCTGTCTGAGGAACTTACCCTGTAAATTCCTACATGGTATCAGAGCTATTTGAGGGCTGCGTCCATTGGTGATCCAAATCTGAAGCCGGTAGAACTGCATCCGACTGCCGTTTCCTAGATCTGCTGTTTCTGACTGCTTTCGGGCCGAGAGGACTACTCTGTTGTGTTCGAAGCATCTGTTCCAGTGAGGAACCCTTTCGTTTCACGCGAAAAGGTTTCCGGTAGCCCTAGCTGCGTCATTTTTTAGATCTGGAGGTATACAGTGTTTATTTGCAGTTTACTGTTATTTTCTCTCTGCTTATTTCGGTTTCGGTTTATTTAGCTTTTTTTTAACCAGATCTATACCTTTCATTTCTGCGTATGCTCTTTGCCCTGCGACTCTGTGCGATCTGCACCTTAGTGTGATCTCGGAAAATCAGAAACATTGAGAAAAATATTTAGTTTTTCGGCTAAAGCTAACTTTGAGCCGCAAGGTTCAATTTTTGAAAATATTTAGTTTTTTGGGTAAAGCTAACTTCGAGCCGCAAGGTTCGTTTTCTTTGCATGTCCGTGTTGGGTTTTGTGTTTTTTGTTTTGTAGGGAAAAAGAGCTTTCTCAAAGCAAGCACGCAACCCAAAGCCCCCCCCCCCTCTCTCTCTCTCTCTCTCTTTCTCTCATTTTTTGTATAGATCAATTGGTTCAAAGCTATTTTAAGAGAGTAGAGGTCTTGGGTTCAAGTCTCCATTTTGTGGGGGCGGACTTTTTCATTTCCACACATTCCCGCACTTCGTCGGCAACTTCAACAACTTTTTTTTAAAAAGCCATAACTTCTTCATCCGGAAGCCTTTTTCAGAGCCGTTTTTTTTAAACCAGCCTAATTTTTCGAGATCTATCCATTGGAACACTTACTTTCAGCATCTTCAGCTTCAGTTTCTGTTGAAATGGAAAGTCAATACCAAGTTACCCTTGACAGCACCAACTACTTCCAATGGTTGTCCTACATGGAGGATTTACTTAGAAGTAAAGGTCTCTACCGAATAGCCACAGGCCAAGAAAAGAAACCGAAAGATGAAGACAAGGCTGCTAAATGGGAAAATAGACAAGATCAAGCACGTGGTTTGATAGGGATGTCTATTTCTCCTGATCTTAGATTCCATATTGCAGAACTTGATACTCCTCATGAAGCAATGGAACAAATCAATAAAGTTTTTGGGATTAAAAATGAAATTAGAGCCCATCAACTTGAAAATGAGTTGCTTACATTGGACCCTAATAATTTTTCTTGCATTGAAGATTTCTTGTCTAAGTTCAAGACCCTTAGATATCTTTTGGAAGGTGTTAAGGTTAAGAAATAAGATAGTAACCTTATTTATTCCATCCTTACTAAGTTGGGACCAGCCTACTCTGTATTTGTTTCCACCTTCCATTCTACAAGAGAAGCCTTCATTTCTCAAGGAAAAGACTACAAGCCCCCTTCCTTTGACTCTTTTTGTGATTCTTTAATAAGAGAATAAGAAAAACTCTTACACCTTGGTCTTCTTAATCTTGGAAACTCTTCCAAGAAAGCGTTAGCCGCCCAACAACAACCAAATTCAAAGAATCCTAAGAAGTCATATCCTAAAAAGAATGGTCCTAAACCAAACAAGGGTCCTAAGCAATTTCAGCCCCAAAATGAAAAATCATTTCAGCAAAATGATAAGACCAATAAAAACAAATGGAAGAAGACTGATAGACATTGCAATTTTTGTAATCGAGATGGCCACTTAGAATCAAAATGCTTTAAAAAGATGGAAGCCTTGGAAGCAGCAATGAAGAAGCATAACATTCATTTGGGGCAATCTTCAACTTCAACTTCATCTTCAGGAATGGCACTTTCTGCATTTCATTGTCAATCATCTCGGTCTGATTATGCATTAAATGTATCTTCTTCTTCTCATTCTCATGAGTGGCTCATTGATTCTGGAGCTTCTTATCACATGGCCAAAAACAAAGCCATGTTTTCTTCTTTAAATGATTGTAACACCAAAAATATATATGTTGGTGATGATAGATCTCTTAATGTTGTAGGGACTGGAACTGTTCATCTAGACAATGGTCAGTTTAATGATGTATTATGTGTTCCAACCTTATCCTGCAACCTTCTATCTGTATATCAGATAACTCATTCAGGTGAAGGTAAAATCGTTGAATTTTCACCTCATGATGTTGTAATCAAGGACTTAAAAGATCCTAAATAGATTTTGGCTACTGGCATTGCTGATGATTCTATAAGGTTGTATAAGTTTCACAACTTTGGGTCATCAAATCTTCCCTTAGTATTTGTTGCTCATAACGATGAAGTGATCAAACTTTGGCATGAGCGATTTGGTCACTTAAACTATCGCAGGGGGGGGCTTTGGGTTGCGTGCTTGCTTTGAGAAAGCTCTTTTTCCCTACAAAACAAAAAACACAAAACCCAACACGGACATGCAAAGAAAACGAACCTTGCGGCTCGAAGTTAGCTTTACCCAAAAAACTAAATATTTTCAAAAATTGAACCTTGTGGCTCAAAGTTAGCTTTAGCTGAAAAACTAAATATTTTTCTCAATGTTTCTGATTTTCCGAGATCACACTAAGGTGCAGGGAAAAGAGCATATGCATGAGAAAAATCCTTCCTTTCTGTTTCTAATTTGCCCAGATCGCACAGAGTCGCAGGGCAAAGAGCATACGCAGAAATGAAAGGTATAGATCCGGTTAAAAAAAAGCTAAATAAACCGAAACCGAAATAAGCAGAGAGAAAATAACAGTAAACTGCAAATAAACACTGTATACCTCCAGATCTAAAAAATGACGCAGCTAGGGCTACCGGAAAGCTTTTCGCGTGAAACGAAAGGGGTTCCTCACTGGAACAGATGCTCCGAACACAACAGAGCAGTCCTCTCGGCCCGAAAGCAGTCAAAAACAGCAGATCTAGGAAACGGCAGTCGGATGCAGTTCTACCGGCTTCAGATTTGGATCACCAACGGACACGGCCCTTAAATAGCTCTGATACCATGTAGGAATTTACAGGGTAAGTTCCTCAGACAGAACACCAAAAGGACACCGCTCACAACCAGATCAGAGATCAATACACCAGTATTTTTGACGTGGTTAAAACCCTCAAAGAGGGAAACAGTCCACGGCCTGAGCCAACGCGGCCACTTCAGGCAATTTATTAATCAAAGAATGAAAATTTACATAAGCTTCTCTCATGCACGGATTACCCTACAAATGACCCTCCATGCGCTTTAAATAGAATTCATGGACCAATCGGGTGTCAAGCCACGGATCAAGTGTCGGTAATACCGAGGAGAGAATGAACCGTCGGATCACTACATATCGTGATCGTCGGATTGTAAGTTACAAAATGTACAACGGTAAAGAAACACACCTTACCTAACTCTATACCTAACTCTACACTAGACCAAGTTGTACTTAACTATTTCCTATGTGTCGGAATATCCTAACACTATCATGGGCTGGTGCTGAGGTGGATGGATGCATGAATTGAGAGACTTGACCTTTATAAGTAGGCTACTTTAGAAGCTCAATCAATAGAGCATGAATATTTACCTTTTCAAGCTCCTTCTGAAGATTGAATGTAAGTTGGACTTTTTCTATAACTCTTGGCTCTGCTTCTCCCTCCTTACCACTGAAATTTTTTTGCATAACAAATGCCTCCTTTTCTGAGTGTCCCTCGGAACTATTGCTTTCCTTATTTGAGGGGACTTTTATCTTGTAAGAGTCAAGATTCAGCTTACCTTTCCCTTTATCTGGTACTAGGGGAATAACTTGGGGAGTAATTCCCTCTTGTTGTTCTAGTTCCCTTGACCTCCTCATTTGCTGCTACTTCTCTATCATGACTAGTCTCCTGGTGAGCAATATTTTCATGTTCTTCTTCAGAGAAAGAGGAATATAAGTTTCCCTGCATTTCATGTGTATCCAATGATTGTTCATTGGGATCATCTTCTAAATATAGAGGATGAGGGATCTGGTTGAGTTGTTCCTTTCTTCCCCTTGGAAGTATTTGCAATGGAGGCCTTCTATACTGTGGGTTATAACCCCGGTTGTTGACTTGAGAATTCTGTTTGAAGAGACTCTTGTTCTCAAGTTCGAGCTTTCCAACCTTATGTGATAAAATCCTGATGAGTTTATATAGTTCATCCCACTTTAGGTATGGTGATTCCTTACCTTGACCAGAGGAGGATGCCTCTTCTTTCCCTCTTTTATTCTCAGTAGGTTCCTGTTTTCCTCTTGACTTCCCGGCTGAGGTGAAATTTTCTTCCACCTCAAGCGTATCGATTTGGAGTTGATATAGGGTGAGACTTCCTTTCCCTTAGAGTAAAACCAAAGTCGGATTCAAAGGCTCCCAAAAGAGCTACTCGAGCCACAGTTGGAGGAGGCTTTATCTCACCCGACAAGTCATTATACTTCTTATTGAACCTTTTTATAAATTCAGAGATATCCTCTTTTGAATTTTTTCTTATAGCGTTAAACTCTATGAGGAGGTACTCATGATTTCTCTTTTCACCCCATTTTTGTGTGAAAGAGTTTTCAAGTTCCTCCCAGGTAGTGATGGAAGCATTGGTTAGGGATTTAAACTATTTTCTAGCTTCTCCATCAAGGGATTGTACAAAAAGTCTCATGACCACATCCAGTTGTTCTACATTTAGGTTCTCAGCAAAAGCACATAAGGTTTCAATGTGTCTCTGTGCAGTGTTTTCATCCTCCCCATTGAACTTAGGTAGAAGCTTTAGCTAGTCTTGGGGCATAGCACTTAGGGGATGAGGTAAATTAAGAGGGGCATATTTTTTTAGCGAAAAACTCGAAAGATCCATCTGGATTAATGGAGGGGGATTGAGATTTTCCTGAGGAACTTGGGCCAAAAGCACAATGGTAGGAGTGGGTAGACTGAAAGAAGGGTATTTAAGGGTTTTAGGAGTAATTCCTGAGTAGTGAGTAACAACGGGTTGAGAGATATATGAGGAGGCTTCAAAGATTGATGGGACAATAGCACAGGTAGCAGGAGTTTTCTCCTTCCAGAATTTCTTGAAAATTAATTTCTCTGGGTCATACACAAATGGGGCTTTCTGCTGAGAGGTATCTGAGCGAGTGTGAGGCTTTTGAAAATCCAGAATGATAAATGATAATGGGGTGTGTGGAGTCGCCAAGGTGATGTGGATGCAATCAGAACATCTTTGTTGACCTACAAAAAGAGTGTTCAATTTGTTGTATCCGAGGGGAAAAATCCTTCAATATGTTCCCCGGCAACGACGCCAGAAGATGTTGTCCCTACAAGAGACAACCTTGGATTGCTTACAAGACTAGTGCCTGGGTACATCTAGATTTTGTGTGTCTCAAATGATTCTCAGGAAAATGGATACATCACATCTATTCTCTCTCTCTCTCTCTCTCTCTATATATATATATATATATATTTATTGAAAGGAATGGTTGGTTCATTCATCCAAAAGTATAAGTCATGTATTTTTGGTACTTCTTCACATGTGCAGTTCATAGAAATATGTGCATAAAATAGTGGAGGCCAAGTAGTTCAAGGACTTACAATTTAATAAGCTTTTGCAGAGTAATGAGAGAGGACAAGGAGAAGGAATAACTCATCACATAGAGCTTAAATGCGTCAAGAATTCTACACTTATCACATAGAGCTTGATACATCAAGAGTTTCCACACTGATCTGAGTTATAGGTAGATATAATGGACAAAAGAGAGAGTGAATGCTAGGATTCATGTAGCGCAAATTTAAAGATATAATATCAATAATCCACACAGACACATGCATTAATAAGTCAATACAAATGAATCTGTGAGGAAGTATGAAATATTTCTAGCAGGGATGATTGCATGAATTTAGAGAAGAAACATGAACATAATGGGCTTTAACAGAGGGATAACATACTGTAATACTTGAAGGGGGAATCACTACCATTTCCTTGATATTATGAAAGATCTGTATTATAAAGTCTTACAGTATGAAAATAACATGTAGCATTTTCTTTAGGATTTATGAACCTTTGTGAAGTGTTTCTTCCCCCTACTAGAGGGGGGGAGTGTTGAACATTCATTACATCAAAATATCTTCGATCGAGTCTCAGCTGTCAGGTTGACTAGCTGTCTCGGCCAGGGATGGCTCTGTGGCCCAAAAGCATTACAAAATATTAATTGCCTCATTAAAGGGCAACACATTACAGGACAACAAATCAGTTAACAATAAGATTAACAATGTTAACAAAATATCTTCATGCCCATCTTTGTGATCGCTTTTGCTTCAAGTTGTAGTTTTCTCATGGTATGGCCTCCTGTGTTGCTTAGCCGACTCCCATCATTTCTACCTTTACTACTTGAACCATTCATCCTTCAAAGCTGGGAGTGGGCACTATCAGTTTCATGCCAATACTAAAGTAGAGGACCCCTGGGTGATACTTCCTCTTCCCTCTATATGGGGGGCACCATGCTAGATAAGCAAGTCTTCCCAGAGCTACCAAGTCCTTGTTTACTTCTATTAGCAACGACCCTGGTTCCGTGTCACAGAGGGCATTTTTAGATCAGCCAATGTCAGGTTTGCATGCTCCATCTTCCTTATTAAATGCCACAACTGCTGACCCACCGCACCTTTAAAGTTCTGTACTACCTGGTCGCGGAGTTCTCATATCAATATTTCTCATCGAAAAGCTTTTATAGGACAGGGCCTCCAGATCCACTTTAGCTCCTTTTTCTTCATGTGACCGGGGGCTATGACCATGTGCTTAGTCCTTTGGGTGCTAGGGCCTTTGGACTCCCCTCCGGGGGTCTTCTTCCTTTGTTACATAGAATCCCGCACACCGGTGGTTTACAATGCTTTGCCTTTGATATCTCCCCTTGACCCTTGTGATCGTCGATCTGCGGGATTAGGCCAACCCAGGGTAGCTCAATCAAAATACGAGAGAGAGTGTGAGGATGAGTGGTTTTCGGAGGGGGGCATGAGCGGTAAGTGGTAAGTGAGGGGGGGTTGCAAAATGATATGATAGGGACATGTAGCAGCGGGGCTTGACGAGGAAATCGCTTTTTCGGACAACACCCCCCCCATTGATAAAGGGAAACATGGTCAGGTGGGGGGGGGCATGGGGAAAAAAGGCCTGGGAGCCATCAATCTGGGCCATCCAGAGATGGGGAGTGTTTATTTGATGGTGGAGGAGGGACCCCGGGAATGACGTCATCAGTGCCACGTGGCACCTCCTGAGTAGTGACACATGTCACTCGAATACGCCCCCATATGACCCCTGAAAATACCAAATATGCGTGCCACGTGTCCTCTGTACTGCCACGTCATGCTAACATTAGCTTCCATGTGTATTCATTTGGACTAATGGTATTCTGCCACATGCCCCCCTAGAGGAGAGAGAAAAGGCATACTTGCCTTTGGATTTGCAGCTGATTTCCTTTATAAATCAGCATCGGCCCTACCCTGCTGCTTTAACACTATCAGCGTATTTCCCTGCAAATCCTTAAGAATGGTCCATTGGACCCACCGAACGTCTATTTTCTAATATCGGAGCTCTGCCCCTCTGTACTGCACTTTTAAATCCCGTCGATCATAGATATGCCATGCCTTGGATCTTTGATTTTTGCGATCACCGATATCAGTGATCGCTCCACCGAAGGTTTGTTGTGTCCTCCCCACTGTTGCTGGTAGGAAAATGCGATTTCTATTTGCAATCTCCCAGACCTCCAATAAGCTATTCTCCTTCATTTCAGAGGCAACAAAACCCCTTAACTTCATCATGCCATATATTCTGATCCAGAAGTCTATTTTCGGACTTCCATATACTGTTGGAAAGATAGTTTCGGACACTACCCATTGGAGAGGGTCCGATTCAACTTTGAGATCTTCTGGGACTTGGAAGATGGCTACTAACTTTTATGCTATTTGGTACTCTTTGTACAACTAGAACTCTGTTTCAGAAGGTGACAACAGAAACCACCTACAAAGTACTATGAGCAAGCATTGCATGGTTGAATATTGTACTTGGTTTTGAAGACATTATAAGTCAATAAAAATATTAATTAGAAAAAGAAAAAGAAAATTTAAAAAACATAAATATTATTAAAGAAGAAAATCATAATAATATTACCAATAATAACCTCGGATGTGCGTGATACAATTGCATTAAATTCCCTCCCGGATCCCCATGGTCCCCCCTCTAATGAGCCTCGATCCTAGCATTCAACGATGCTCGCTTGAGGTGGGTCTTAACGAACCTGCCACACCAT
Source organism: Pinus tabuliformis (assembly GCA_031772625.1). NCBI lineage: Eukaryota > Viridiplantae > Streptophyta > Pinopsida > Pinales > Pinaceae > Pinus > Pinus tabuliformis. The sequence goes on from CM062812.1 coordinate 278,151,976, forward strand.
TACTCCAACAATCATGGCAACCACCCCGACTCTACAAAGAATTAACTGCCACCCTCCACATGGCCTCATGATTAATTCCTCCCTCAGCTATAACTCGACTTTTGTTGTCCTCTGTCAAGCATACGATCCTCCTTAGTGGGCAAAGATCTGTCCCACTCTAGAGGCAAGCCCACCTCTATCCTCAAGCCATCACCGTTGGTCATTTTCTCCTACTCACTTCAACGACACTACTGCAATCTTTCCTTCAGGTGCACTTTGCGACCTCCACTTCTGTTGCATCCATTTTATGCCATAATCCTCCCTTTAGGGGTCCTCCGCAACCTTTCCATCCACCCCCCTTTCGATAACTCCTCAATACCACCCCTCTATCCATCTCACTCTGGTTCAATGGTTCAAGAATGAGGCTGACCTCGACATGGTGGGATCAAAGACGAAAACCTCCTCACCCACCCTAGTATGGCTTGGGCGTAGAGCGATTCGATTCAAGCATCCCAAAAAGACATTGATGCCAAGTTGTCAACCTCGACGCTGTTGAGCTGCAATTTGTGGATGAAAATGTATGGGCTCTTAGGAATGTCTCAGGTTGCTTCTCAAAGACCAAGAGGAAAGCTCGTTGGTGATGGAGGCATGAATTATGGACCTAGACCACTTTCAGAGGAACCTCATAGCATCTCTCAGAGACACAGAGGACTCTCTCGACATCATCCTGGTTTCCTCCTCTTAGTCTGGGTCACCTGGAATTGCTACTAAAAATCCCTCACAGTCATCTCCTCACAGGGTTGACATGTCGCCTACGTCTTCTCCTCATGTAGAGGATATTCCCTCCACGTTTGAACCTTCTGTCAAGCATCAACACATAAAATATGACCTCCACACCATCGTAAGCCCCTAGTTTCGTCATGACAAGTACTACGGGCCAACACCTGTTGAGGAAGAGACTCTTGTCTTGTTGAAGTCACCATGATTAGGTGTTTCCTTTGATTTTTTATTTATTGGCTCTCAATGAAGCAAGCCATGCCATATCTCTTTTGGTAATCTTTTTTTCTAGAATCAATTCATGTCCCTCGACCACCAACATCTTTTTCATGCAAATTCTCAATGTACTCTCGATTCTCACCCTATACAAATCTAAGGTTTATTCCGAGGGATTTTGGCTCACCAAATAAGGGAATGTAATCATTGTATATTTTATATAATACCAAGCTTTTGAGCTTAATTTTTTTTTTTTTTACCAATAGTAAAATCCTTCCAACTCAATATTTCATTTATAAATATCACTCCTAATTCCTTTTGTTATAGAGGAAGAAAATATTCTAATATTGCCAACATTATCCATTTTCTCTTTCTCATATCCATAATTTCTATCATGTAATAAGATGTGGTTTTTGAACCCATATTCCCCTTCGTCCCCTTATAGCTTGTCTATGGATAAATATACAAACCTAGTAAAATGCTTTAGGTTTTTTTTCCAACTTTATACTTATATCACTATTAACCTAATAAAATGCTTTAGGTTTTTTCCAACTTTATACTTATATCACTATTTTATCCTTTTAATTTCCCATACTAAGTGACTATTATATATATATAGATTATATATATAGATATATATATATATATATATATATATATATATATATATATATATATATATATATATATATATATATAACATGTTAATTATATATATATTATTATAATATTATTATAAAATAATTATAATTAAATATATTTTATTAAATTAATGTTATATATAATTTTCTAAAAATTATTATTAAAAATTAAATAATAACACTTTATCTCAAATACTAAACTAAATTCATGAAAATAGAAAGTGTAGACCCACCCTTCTTATTCTCCATATTTGTATAGTCTTTTTGTTGTTTTTTTTTTTTTTTTCCTTTTTCTATAGTTTTCAACTTTAATGAGTGGATTCTTTTGTGTGAGGATAGATTTCGAAAACACTTATATTATAAAATTATTTATGTTAGGTGTGAGACTAAATCAAAGTTAAAGTTGTCCACACCTATGGTATCGATATCTCATGGTATTGTACTATGGTATTGGGTTCGTAGTATTGTAATAAAATCTATTTTTATAAAGGTATGAGTAAAAAGAAGCAGGTGAAATGTAATATTTATTGTTAGTAATAAAAAGGCTACTAATCCCTTCCCCGTGGCTTTTCCCAAAATGAAGTTTCCCACATAAATCTCGTGTCCAATTATGAGTTAAATTTATTTTTCAACTTAGTTTTCTATTGTTGTTTTTAATAGCTAGTATTAGAGTTGCATGTGGTGTAAGCTATGCAATATGGAGAGTAATACAATAAACAATAGGGAGAAGCTAAATGGGGCCAATTTCGCCCCATGAAAATCACAAATGGAGGATATTATAATGCTGAAGGATTCATATTTTCCAATTGAAGGAGTGACAAAGAAACCCTCAATAGTGACAAATGAAGGTTGGATGTTGTTGGACAAGAAGACCATTGCTATAATTGGGCAGTGCTTAGCAAAGAGTGTCTACTTTAATGTAGTGGGTGAGAAGACAACAAAAGGGCTATGGAAGAAGTTGCATGATTTGTATGAGAAGAATACAACTTCAAATAAAATATTCTTGATGAAGAAGGTATATAACCTAAAGATGAAGGAGGGTGCTTAGTTGTAGATTATTTAAATGAATTTAATATTATTACCAGTAAGCTTGCCTTTGCCAAAATAAAATTGGATGATGAAATAAAATCCATCTTACTTATGTGTTCCATGCTAGAAAATTGGGAGAATTTGATAGTCATTATGAGAACTTCAACACCTACTGGGACCTTGAAGTTTGATGACGTTAGAAATAATTTAATGAATGAGGAGCCACAATGAAAATCAATTGTGGAAAACCATGGAGGGGAAGCTCTATCCATAATAGATCGTAGAAGGAAGATTGAATGTAGTAGATGGAAATTCAAAATCAAGAGGCGAATCGAAATCAAGAACATGAAGACTTGTTTTCATTGTGGAAAAGAAGGATGAAATAAAAACAATTTTTGATTTTGGAAGAAGGAACAAAAGGAACAAAAATCAATCAACACAAACAAAATATCAATCAACACAAATGAAGGTGAGACCATTGTTGTAGCTTCTAAAAGTGATATCTTATTTATTTTTTCGGTAGAAGATACCTATTTATATACTTTTAATAGTAACATTGATTGGGTACTTGACTCTAGGGCATCTCACCATGTGACCCAATGAAAAAAACAATTTTATTACATATGAAGCAAATGATCATGGTACAATACATTTAGGAAATAATAAATTTTGCAATATTGTTAGAGTGGGAGATGTCTGAATCAAGACAAATTATGAACACGATATCTTGCTGAAATAGGTTAGGTGTGTCCTAGAGATGCGTATGAGTATGATATTTCTGGCATGATTGGATGATGAAGGATGCTCCAACACCTTTGGGAAAGGTGGTCAGAAAATTAGTAAAGGGTCATTGGTGTTGGCTGAAGGATTCAAGATAAAAACCTTGTATACAATGAGGCAAACAAAAAATATATTAGATGCAATGGTTGTTGTGAAATAAGGAAACTCAATATAGTTATGGCATAAGCACTTGGGGCACATGAGTGAAAGGGACCTAAAATTTCTTGTTGGTAAAAATTTACTTCCAAGTTCAAAATCTTATGAATTTGATCTTTGTGAGCATTGTATTTATGATAGGAAATGAAAGTTTCTTTTATTAGAGATGGACATGAAAGAAAAATAAATTTATTAGAATTAATACACTCTAATGTTTTTGGGATGATGAATGTTAAGTCTTAGGAGGAGCCTCATTTTTTCACATTCATAGATGATGTATCCAATAAGGTTTCGGCCTACCATATGAAAAGTAATGGTGAGGTGTTTGAAATATTTAAAAAATTCCATGTTTTTGTTGAAAGGGAGACTAACATATTTCTTAAGTGTTTGAGGACAGATAATGGTGGAGACTATTGCTCCATTCCATTCATGAATTATTGTAATAGGTTTGGCATTACATATGATAACACTGTCCTTGGTACTCCCCAACAAAATGGTACTGTTGAAAGGATGAATCACACTATTATGGAGAAGGTGAGGAGTGTGTTGTCAAATTCTGGATTGAAAAGGCATTTATGAGCAGAAGTAGTAAGGACAACTTGCTATCTCATCAATCACTCACCTTCTACAATCCTAGACGGTGGTATTTTTGAAGAAGTTTGGACCTGTATAAAGGTAAATTATTCTCACCTAAATTTTTTGGATGTGAAGCATTTAACCATATTCCAAAAGAGCATAGAACCAAATTAGATGATAAATGAAGGAAATGTATTTTTTCTGGGATATGCAAATGGTGAGTTTTTAGTTACTATCTATGGGATCCAGTTAATCACAAAATTGTTAGAAGTAGAGATGTAATATTTAATGAATTTGAGATGTATAAAAGACTTGTAGGTGATATGGAGGTCATGAAAATTGTGATAGGCTTATAGAATAACAAGAAAATATCCCACCATTGCAAGAATATAGACAACAGATTTAAGAATGATATTGATAGCAAGTGGAAAATGATGGGAAACAACAAGAAGAAAGCTATCCACAGCCATTAGAAGAGATTCAAGTGGAAAACACACCACAAAAATTGGTTTGCATGTCTACTAGGCCTCATAATCCCTCACAATGATATCCACCCTCAAATTATATTTTGCTAATTAATGAAGGTGAATCTCATTGTTTTTAGGAAGCTTGTGAAGTGGAAACTAGAAAAAGGTGAAAGAAAGGAATGGAGGAAGAAATGGACTCTCTGTTGGAAAATAAAACTTGGGAGTTAGTGAAGCTTTCAAAAAGAAGAAATTTCCTACAAAAAAAATGAGTATATAGGATTAAACATGAGGGTGAAGAGAAGAAGGAAAGATATAAATAAAGGTTGACAGTGAAGGGATTTTCCCAAAAAGTAGGTGTTGAATTTATAGAAACAAATTTGACTTGTTGTTACAATTTCATCCATGAAAGGTGTCCTTGGTCTTGCTGTTGCTCTAGACTTGGAATGTGAATAATTAGGTGTGAAGAGAACTTTTATTCATGGCGAATTAAAGTAGGAAATTTATATGGAACAACTGGAAGGATTCAAGGCAAAAGGTAAAGAGAACCTTGTCTGCAGGTTGAAGAAGAGCCAATATGGGCAGAAATAAGCACCTTTCTAATGGTATAAGAAATTTGATTCATTTATGCTAGAACATGGATTCAAAATACTAGAGGTTGATCATTATTTCTACATCAAGAGGTATGGACATTTAAGGTATATTATACTATTGTTGTATGTGGATGGTATGCTAATTGTTGGACATGATAAGAACATGATTAATAGGTTGAAGAAATATTTAGATAGTCAATTTGCAATGAAAGATTTAGGTCTAACACAACAAATATTGGACATGAGGATTATCGGTGATAGAAAGAACAAAAAGTTGTGATTGCACAAGAAAAATATATTGAGAAGGTGTTAGACGAGTTCAATATGAAGGATTTCAAACCAGTTGGTATACCCCTAGCATCACACTTCAAACTTAGTGTTGATTTGTTCCCTTATGATGATAAGAAGAAGGAGGAAATGAGTAAAATCCCTTATGCTTCATTGGTTGGTAGCTTGATGTATGCCATGGTATGTATCCATCCAAATATTGCACATTAAATGGGAGTAGTGAGTAGTTCCTTGCAAATCCAATTAAACAACATTGACACATGTAAAGTGGATTTTGAGGTATCTCAAGGGTACTAGTTTATGTTTTGGTAATAACAATGTTATTCTTGAAGGTTATACAGATGAAAATATGGACGAAGATGTGGATCCTAGAAAGTCCACCATTGGTTATTTATATACTTTTGTTGGTGTGTTGGTATCTTAGATGTCTAGATTGCATAAAGTAGTAGCCCTCTCCACAATAAAGGCATAACACATAATTGCCACAAAAGCTTGTAAAGAGAGGTTGTGGATTCAACGATTCTTAATAGAGATGGGAATAAAACAAGATAAATATATGTTGCATTGTGATAGTTAAAGCACCATTCGTTTAGCAAAAAACCCAACATATCATTCTAAGACAAATGCTACAATTGGAGAAAATACACACTAAAGACAGTCTAGTTGATATGTCAACAAATAATTTGCCAAGGGATAAGTAGGAGCTTTGTAGAACCTTGGATGGAGTAATTCAAACGTGATGAAATGTATCTTTGGAAAGGAGTAGTAACAAGGAGAGAGAAACCAAGCTTCTATTTGGTCTCAAGTGGGAGACTGTTAGGTGTGAGACCAAATCAAAGTCAAAGCTATAACATCCTTGTAGAACCTTGGATGGAGCAATGAAAACATGATGAAAGGTATCTTGGGAAAGGATTCGTAACAAGGAGAGAGAAACCAAGCTTCTATTTGGTCTCAAGTGGGAGATTGTTAGGTATGAGACCATATCAAAGTCAAAGTTGTACCCCATCGTATCGATAACCCATGGTATCGGTAACCCATGGTATTGTAAAGAAATCTATTTTTATAGGGGTGTGAGTAAAAAATTCTATTTTATAGGGGTGTGAGTAAAAAGAAGCAGGCGAAATGTAATATTTTATTGTTAATGTAATAAAAGGGCAACTAATCAATTACCTATCTTTTATTAAGAATTCGAAATTATATTTTATGACATTGACATAAATTAAAAGGAAATCATTTTCATTTTCAACTTGATTTGTATTATATATTATTTATTTATTATTTTAAATAAATGTAAATAAATAAACATAAATCGATTTTAAATATATTATTTATTTATTATTTTAAATAAATGTAAATAAATAAACATAAATCGATTTTAAATAATTTTATGGAGATGATGATTAACTTTTTATTAAAATTTATATGGTTGATTAAACCTTAAAAAAGTAAGAGATTAACTCGAATTCTTTAACATTTTATTTCTATGTTTAAAAAGAAATATAGGAGCTTTTGCTGATTTATGTCAAGAAGGTTGGTAGTGTGACAAATATTTTGAAAATTAGATTTAATGTGAGTATAATATGGACACTAAAAAAAATGATTTTCATCTTCAACTCTCTTAGGGTCTCATATGTGAGAAACTCTTTCATCCCGTGATGTTTAATTGACCAACACCAAGTTTCACTAGAAACACATGAGTATTAGTTTTTATCTTGACAATGTTTATTTTCTTCTTAACATTAGTCAAGACAGAAAGATAACTTTGGTTTTCCACATTGAGTTGACCACCTCCTCATAATATTTCAGTTTCTTTTTCTTCCTCGAGCTCTTTATTGCCAAAATATATTTTTAATATTATCCAAATTTTACAAGATGATCTCCTATTGTACGAGGAGATCATTTTGTAAAATCCAAATAATATTAAAAATATATTTTAGCAATAAAAAACTAGAGGAAAAAAGAAACTTGATCAACGCACTATGAAAACTATATGATTGAAATTAATGTAAACATATGATGCATGCAATCTAGTTTTTTAAAATAAATTTGAATATAAATAAATCTTAATTTTCACATAAATTAATAATAAATAAGTTATTAAAAATAAAATAATAATTTACCTAACACAAAGATAAAATATGGTAAGAAAAAAGATAATATGGTAAGAAAAAAAGATAAAGTAGATAAAGTATAATAGAAAAAATATAAATTAAATCATTTCAAATAATTTTAATTTTTAAATTTAATTAAATTATTATTATTATAATATAAATTTATGATTTTTTATGTGGTTTTATTAATTGATTTTTTTTTTTACAAAATTCAATATGATTTTATTAATTGATAATAATGAGTTAACATATATTAATCACTAATAATAATAGATAACAGTATTATATTAATTACCACAATTAACTCATACAATATAAACCATAATATTAATATTGAAAATAGCGTAAATATGGATGGGAAAATGGTAATTACTTTCTATACCCATAACATTATATCTTTAGAAAGTTGTCATAAGACTTTTGATTTATTCACCATTTAAATTTTATATGTATATAAAAAATTAATAATAAAAAGTAATAATTAATTATTATAAATTTATTTTAACAAAAATCAATAATAAATTATTATATTAATAATTTTCTAAAATAGATATACTCAAAATTAATATTAAAAAAATATATTATTATTTTATTTATTACACTTAAATAATAATTATATAGATCAATATTAAAAATATATGTTATTATTTTATTTATTATGCTTAATAATTATATAGATTCATATTAAAGACATTTAATAACTTGATGGTATTAAAAATACTTCTTTAATAACTTCTTGATATTAAAAATACTGATTAATTCATATGTTGAAAAAATACAAAATAATATTAATATTGGTTATATAAATTGAATCGAAATTTAAAATGAAAGGATCCAATGTAGAAAGAGCATAGGCAATGCCTTTAATTTAAAAATAATTATAAACATAGCAATGTCAACTTGACTTAAGAATGAAGAAATTAAAAATAAATTTCTATCAATTAACAAAAATATTGAAAATGATTTTAAATTTGAATAATACATGAAAATGATTTTAAATTTGAATGATACATCAAATGATAACATAGATTTAATGTTCAATTGGTATAAAGAGGTCCATCCATTGCTCCAACTCATCTAGTAGATCCAACTCAATATTTTTAATTTTAATGATACATCAAATGATAATATAGACCTAATGTTCAATTGGTATAAGGAGTTCATTTATTTGATCAACGTGATATCTTTATTAGATATTATAAATTTTATTTTTAAATAATTTTTTTTCCAAATTATTATTCCATGTAACCATGCATTTTCGTCCATCTTTGTTTTAGTAGAAATCATAATTACATATATACCAATAGGGCCCTTCTTAGGTAATCATGTTATCATTTGAAGGACTAAATGCTCATAAAACAAAACTTTGAAGAGTTCAAGAAAAATTATATCTTTCCCACCTTTAAATTTAATAATTATTCATCAAAATTTAGGAAGCTTGAAGATTAATAATTATTCATCAAAATTTAAGAAGTACCTTAGCAACTAAGCTATCTTACAAAAATACAAGCCTCGTTAGGGAAGAGGTATTTACCCTCCCCCAATAAAAAAGAAAACCTAAATACATTATATTTTGTGCATCTGCACAACAAAATTATAATTTTTTTTGTAGGATGAATTTGCATTTTCTATAGTATAACTCAGAGTTATTAATCTCTTCTAATCTTGATTGGTTACCTATATTCATAAGATCTTGGAAGTATAAAGTTTGTAAAAGATGTTTAAGATTGAATAAATTCTTTAAATATATTTACATAATTTGAAAATAGACATTTAAACTAATTATTTAAAATTATGATATTTGTTGTATAAACTACTTGTTTCAGAGCCAATAATCTTATCTTACTAGTGTTGCATGAATAAAATTTTTAGAAGATGTTATTGCCTTGGGGTTTCCAACTCCTCCCACTATAAGGGAAATATTTTTTAATGGAGGTTTTTGCGAAAACCCCTATAAAAATAGCTCCAAAATCCATTTGTAGCGGAGATCACTAACAGAGGTGGGTGGGCGAATGTTTTAGCGGAGGCTTTTTTTTACGGTGCATCTGAAATCTACAAACGCATCAGTGCTTTACTATCAATGCAAGCACCAATGTTGCATATAACATGGTGCACCGTTGAAAAATTATTTATATAAAAAAAAACACGGTGTGCTAAATAACATAATGCACTATTGCTTGAATAGCCGATAGCACTAGTGTCCTTCACATAGTAAAACGTCTTGATGTATACTAGTAAGGAGCACCGCCATAGTTTTAAATTACATAGAAATGTGGTGCTATTTTCCAATGAAGCCCCGGTGCGGTAAGCTTAGCAAAACGCCTTGGGGCATCTTCTAAGGAGCATTGCTAAACAATTTTTAATTTAAAAAAAATAGTGGTGCTATAGTAAAAACATAGCACCGATGTTGTACATGTAGAGAATTGCCCCGAGACTTCTCTTGAGAAAAGCACCACCATATTTTTTAATTAAAAAAATGCGGTGCTTTTGGATAATCACGCACAAGTGCGTTTGGAGAAACGCGACGGAGGAGGGTTAAATAAAAAAAAACTTTCTTGGCTATAATTTTACTTTTAAAATCTACAATGCGGGAGAGCTTTGAAGCATCAATGCCACTCTTGCCATATGCAAACACCCTGATGTTGGTGCTTCTCTTTCTCACCATCCTTCTGTATCATGCTCACTGTTTGAGTTTTCATTTTTTTCAAACCATCCTAGAATTAGTTTTTCTCCATTACATGTCCACAATGCCTCCCCAACGACCAAATGTCTAGGGAATGTCTATGTTTCTTTGTAATTTAATTTTTTAGTGGATTAAAATTGTAAATTAGGCTAAATTTGCCACTATTTAAAAAAAATCACCACGTGGTGCATTTGATATGTTCGACTCGCATCGGGCACGATATGCCCTGTAAATTTACAGAGTGCACCGTGTTTCGGTGCATGAACATAACACATCACTATTGTTGCGATGCATTTTGTAAATAAAAATGCATCGGGAAAGGCGCGAAAAATTGTTTTTTGGTGCGTCACTCCCAACGTGTTTATATTTACCAAACACACCGCAAAAATAATATTTAAAAATATTCCTATGGTTTGGTGCATTTGATAACTTGAACATTATGTACCGATGCGAAAATGTTATATGTGCACATAGGTGCACAAGTGTGTCGCACTACTATCAAAAGTTAAGTTTGCGAAACAACAATGGTGCATCATAATTATGTGCGCACTGATATCAATGCGGTTATAGTTGAAAGAGCACCGACGTTGGTGCATGACTTTGTTTTTAGCGCATCGATGATATTTTTTTAAATTGAAAGTTATGTTTCCACATTTATAATACATGTTTCATTTAATAAAAAAAAAATGAATTTTATGTATGAGGTTGATGTATTTTATATGTCAACCATGTAGCAAAGACGTTAGCAAAGGGAGAAGCAGCAAGAGAAGGAGCAACAAGCATACCCATACAATATTGTTCGAACATAGTAGTCCAGAGAGAGGGAGAGGGATTTATACCCTCACCCTATTACTGCAACGACCCGAGCGCTCTTGAGGAATGTAGACCTCCTCAAGTATTATGGGGAGGCTAAATCCTTGAAGGCACACTCTATCTTATTGGTGCATCTGATCTGCCGATGGAGTACCCAGGAGCAGGCTTTTCATGTCGGTCTTGGGGCATGGTATATGCCCATTAAGGAGGACATATACTTTATCACTAGCCTATCCATGAGAGGGGAGGATTTTCCTCAGTTCCCCAATGTCCCCCATGGTGTTGTGGCTGAGAGCCAACTTACATACACTCAAATATATGTTGGGCCTCATGCATCTATCCATCATATTTTTAGGTCTGTGGTGGACAATTACGAATTTCTTCTTTTGTTGCAGAGGAGGTCAGGTGCCTCTCGTTATTAGTCACCATCATTTAAAAATTTAGTATTGATGGGCAACACATTAGTTCCCTTTTTTGTGTTATGTTGATTCTTTGATTCAGGTGCCACATTGCATCATATGGTCTGCCATTTTTTTGAGGCGGTTTTGCATGGCTTTAGATAGATTTCGTGCATTAAGACATGGGAGCTAGAGCCTCCCTTTCCCTTCTGAGATTTTTTTTTTTTTTTTTGAGAGATTTCTAGAGACGAGGCCTACATTTGACCGTCGTCCTTTGATGCCGGTCACTAAGTTCTGGATGCGCATGTGGGGGTAGAGGATGCCCAAGAGGGGATTGTCTATCCAGACAGGATTTCTCCTGAGGCAATGGTGCTACTGGCCAGTGAGGATGACCATTTGTTTGTCGCATTGGCATTTCCGTACGCAGGGATTGATTTGAGAGGGTGTCCCAACATCTTCTTCACAACGAACGAGCCTCCAGATGATAGAGGTAATATTAGTGTTTTCTTTAAATTAATCTAGTTTCATTTTCTTTTTTTAATGAATTAGAATAAAAATTATTCTAACACATTCTTTAACTTGTTTTATTAAATTGTTGAATGAAATTGTATAATTATTTTTCTATACTATATATTTTATAGACATCGACACATCCCCCACCGGATGTTTGATGAGATAAGGAGATGGGCCAGACCCAAGAGGGTGAGGCACATCCTCAAGGGGGTGTGAGCATCCAAGGTTGTAGGGATGGTCTACGAGTTCAGATGGACTACTTCAACAGATTGGCCAAAGTTTTGTTTGATGCGGGAGTTCGCTTTGTGAGTGCTCGATATATCATTGTGGATCCTACCTTTATGGGTTTGTACTAGGACTGTCCATGCGACATGGTCTCTTATGCGACATATCATCAAACCTAGTAGGTCACTAACAATGATGAGGGATGTATGTCAACATCATGCAGTGGCATATACATCATATGAGGGTGGTGATGATGATGATCATGGTGATGATCATGATCATGATCATGATGCTTCTGGTAGTACCACTCCATCATATCATGGCCGTCAGGGTGTCGACAATACTTTTAGTAGTACACCTCCCCGCCAGTCGCCTAATGATGGGATGCTAGAGCTATAGGATGTGCCTCATGTTTCTCCTAACAGAGCAGACCAACCACCTCCTCCTCCACCTCAAAGTTTGCTAGACCGTGTTGAGGGTGCATACACAGTTGAACACCCATCATCTTCTACGCGACAACACTTGTTGGATGCATAATTTGATTCCTCATCCAAGGAGTACCCATGTTGCATACTTTCGATGGACCCTACTACACGAAAAATGAGAAATACATTAAAAAATGTGATTGCAATCACATTTTTTTAATGTATTTGTCATTTTTCGTGTAATAAGGTCCATTTAAAGTATGCAACATGGGTACTCCTTGGATGGGGAATTAAATTTTGCATCGAACGAGTACTCTCGTTTGAAATTTGAGTGAAACCTTAGGGAGATAAGTTGAAAATACGAGTTGAAGGAGTAGTTTAATTATTTAATTATTTTTTAAGCTTTCTACTTTTTTACTCCAAAAATGGTGAATCATCCCCCATGGTTGACATCATCATCTTGAATCCTATTGATTCTTATAAATTTTATTTTGGTTGTACATTTTTCTTAGGAGGCCCATTTTAGACCTCAAAATTCCCCTGATGTAGATTATTAGATTTATGTGCTAGCTAATGACGTTTATATGTTAGAGGTGTATATAATTAGATGATGGTAGTGAATTTGAATATGTATCTTAGATGATGTTTATGATTGTTAGATGGTTATCATCATGATGCTTATTTTTATGAAATAATATTTATTATAGATTATGTGTTGGTGAACTTGTATCAAACTTTTATATATGAAATTGCATGCAAAACAACTTACTTTAAAAGATATGCAAAGATATTTTTATAAATTACAAAGTTTAGTATGGTTGAAACTATGATTGTAAAATTACGATAAATATTTTTCTATTTCTTAGATAGTTCATTGATATTCAATCTAACTTCATTAGTAAAATATTTCAAAACTAATAAGGAAACAATAATTAAAAGTAAAATAATTTAGTTAGTTCTTAATAAGACGAAAATGTGTAACTCATTCAATTTATTTTTTTGCTAAAGAAAGAATTAGACCTTTTATTCATATGAAGCTAAAAAAATTGGTTACATAAAATACAACACTCCCAAAGGAGAAGAATGCCAAAGAGTTAACTGGTGCTCTGTGCTTCGGAATATGAGCCAACTGCTCGAGATCCTGGCTAAGGGACCACAAAATAGAACAACCTTCTAAACAAAAACAAGTGAAATCAAGAAGTCATTAAGCGCACTCGATGAGGAAATAGAGACCATGGTGAAAAAATTTCGGGTCCGCTAGGTAGATAAACTTCGAGCAGTTGTTCTACCCAAAATTCCCTGATCCCGCTCCTAAGTAGGAACGTGCAAGGAAGATATCCTGGTCCCACCAACTAGCACAAAAAACCTCAGCCATAGATCTGCTACCACTAGATCCTACGACTGTGAAGGATATCGGGCTAGAAAGAAGAGCGAGGAATACCCGCCTGATGAAGGCGGTATTCTCTCTCCTCCTTGAGCCACGTGTTGAACGGTTGGTGGCATTGGAAGCATTTCTGTTAAACCACTTATGGTAATGTAGATGCCCAAAAACCACTGTAACTATAGCAAAACCACCTTGTACTGTAGCAAAGCTCTTGATGCCACCTTTTGGTTTCGCGCTCTTTCTCCTCTGCCTTCCATCCATCTGCGTGACCCAAATATGCCAGTTCTCGGGTCGTCTATTTTTCAAACCCTTAACATCCATCAGCTTAATTTTCAACTGGTTGTTTCCCCTTCATGTACTGATAATGCTCCCTGTCTGCGCGAGCCAGAGTGTAGCAGTCCTCACGCAGTTGTCCTGCAGGAACCAACTCCCACGAGCAACACTTGTTGTCTCTTGTACATAACACCCCTTCATTAGCTAGCCGGTCCGCCACTCTGTTGGCATTTCTGTGCACATGAACAAAGCTAAGAGTTCTAAGTGTTCTTAGGTGAGATTGAATTTGGTGATAGACTTGCAGAAGTCTCCAATGGTTTGAAAATTTGTCAGGTGTTGTGCCAGTGCCTATCCTTTTGACCAAATTAATTGTTAATTCCGAGTCTGCCTCTATGATTGTGTTATGTAAATTGTGATCAATCAGAATTTCTAAGCCTTGCTCAATGGCCATGAGTTCCACCATATTATTAGTTGCCCTCCCCAAATGACTATGAAAGATGACTTTTATATTGCCCTCTTCATCTCATATGACTCCTCCGTGATCAACATCCCCAGGGTTTCCTTTTTAGGCTCCATCTATGTTGAATTTCAAAAATCCATGGGGAGGGGGTTGCCAGAAAGCCTTTCCTTTTGATATGTGCCTTGCTTTATTTTTTATGCCCTGAGGGACATGTGATTGGAGCCCCAACAGTTCGAGAATGTGAGCAACCCGTTGACCAGGGGGTTTCTCAGGTGGTTGCTTCAGCAGGGGATTAACTGTTTCTTTGAGCTGTTTTAGGATCTGAACCATGATACTTTGTGTTGAGCCAGATTTAGCTTTGAAGATCCTGTTGTTGCGTTCTTTCCAAACATCCCAGATCAAAAATCTTGGAATCAGAGTCTAGGCTAAATTGACTGTCTCATTATCTGAGAAGTCTTTCCTCCAATTCTTTAAAGTTTCAGTAATGTCATTTTCGTTCCTGACTGTTTGGTTGAAGATAGAGGCCACCCAATTCCATAAGGTGGAGGTGAAAGAGCAGAGGTTGAGAAGGTGATCCATAGTTTCCTCCTGTAGACCACATAACTGGCATCTTGATGGACCAGCAAAACCTCTCTTTCTGAGATTTTCCCAAGTCAGAATCTTTTTATGTTGTACCAGCCACATGAACAGTTTGATCTTCATCCAGTGTGGGTTGTTCCAAAGATCTTTCCAAGTTTTGTTAGGGCTTGGATAGTTAAGTCTAGTGGCTATTCTTTTGGCTTCTTTGAGGTTGAAGATGCCCTCATTGTTTCTCCCCCATCTTAGTAGATCATTCGAGGTTGAAGTCAAAATTTGCCTCTTTTCCAGAATCGCTTCAAGAACTTTAGCTTGGGCCTTCAAAGGGGTCTCTTCATTGTAATCTGGTACCTTCCAAATTCTCCATTTACCAGTGTCTCTTGACTGATCCCAAAAGTCACTTACCCTTTTTAGTCCTTTATTAATGGTATCATTTTTGATGATGTCCAGTCCTTCTCTACATAGGTTATGTTCCTGCTGCCAGTTGTCCTCCTATAACCCGGCTAGATTCCCATTTATGATCTCCTAGAAACTATGTTTCTGAACTAAGACTCTATTCTCCCAAGATTTGTTCCATATATGGGAACCCCTGATGTGTCCTGTCATTCGAATGTGGTCCCTTTCCTGCCAATCCATTGCATATTTCTATTTCCAAAGCTTAGCCCAGGGGTTTCTCATTTCCTTTAGCCATCTCCACCAAAGTTTTGCCCCCAAAAATTTTCTTAGAGTGTCCGGGTCATGGAGACCCAAACCACCATGGGTTTTGGGTTTGCAGAGCTTGTCCCAAGCTACCAGAGCCCATTTCTTTTTCTCTTCCCCTTTACCCCAAAGAAAATTTCTTTGGATATTCCTGATTTGCTGTAAAACTCCTATTGGGACAGGAAGGGCTGAAAACATGAAAATTGGAATGGTTTGTAGTACAACCTTTGTAAGAATTAGCCTTCCTGCTAAATTCAAGGATCTGCTAGTCCAATTGCTGACTTTGTCCTTCAGTTTATTTGTAACTGACTCCCAGACTTCCTTACTCAGAGGTTTATCAGTGAGAGGCATTCCCAAATATTTGGAGGGAAGATGATCTCTTTGAAAGCTGAGAATTCTGGAGAGGTTTCTTTGAATAGAGATATCAATATTGAAAAAGAAAACTTTCGATTTTGAGAGGCTTACCTCAGTGCCAGCAGCCATTGCGAAATCATGCAGGATTTGTTTGAAAGCTTTGGCTTCCTTGACTGTGGGTATGCCCTACAACATGGTGTCGTCCACAAATTACTGATGAGTCAATGTGTCCCCATTTTGAGTAAGTTTGAGTCCCTGGATTCTTCCTTCCTCCTTGGCTAAAATGATCGCTTTGCCCAATCCTTCCATCATGAGAATGAAGAGGAATGGGGAGAGAGGATCTCATTTCCTGAGGCCTCTCGAGGGCCTGACGGTTCTGGATGGAGAGCCATTAAGAAGGATTGAACAACTAGCAGTGGTAACCAGGGCCATGACCCACTTTATCCAATTGTGGTCAAAGCCATAAGCTTTAAGAACTTCCCTGATGTAAGACCAGCTTATCTTATCATAAGCTTTCGCTATGTCCAGTTGTATTATCACACCTGCTTGCTTATTGGTCTTGAGGGAATGAACCACTTCGTGAGCTTGAATGATATTATCGAGAATTTGTCTACCTTCCACATATCCAATCTGCTCCTCTGACATGAGCGTTGGAAGAAGGGGTTTGAGTCTATTAGCGATAATTTTGGAAATGATTTTGTACACCACATTGCATAAAGATATGGGTCTGAATCTGTCTAGTGTCATGGCTTTTTCCTGTTTAGGGATTAGAGCTATGAAGGATTCATTAAGCGCTATCAGAACTATTCTTGATTTTCTCGAATCCTCCACTACATCAAGAATGTCATGTTTGACTGTTTCCCAGCATGTTTTGAAGAAGTCTACATTGAAACCATATGGGCTTGGAGCTTTCCTATTGTGAATATCTTTGATTACTTCATTGACCTCTTCTTCCGTTACTGGCCTGTTGAGATTATAATTATCTTCCCTGGTTACCAGTTTTAGAATATGTTGAGAGAAGCTCTTAGTGAATTGAGATCTGTTTGCAATGGTATCCTTTGCTATGCTTTGAAAATGTTGTACGAGAATAGATTCCATTTCCTTGTGAGTATTTAGCTCTTTCCCTTGAGGATCTATGAGTTTTGTGATCTGATTATGAGCCTTGTGTTTCATGGTAGACTTGTAAAAGAACCTAGTATTTCTCTCCCCTTCTTTAATCCATTCAACTCTTGATTTCTGTCTCTAGAAGATTTCCTCCTGCTGGCATCTATTGTCCCATGCTTGTTGAAGAGAGTCTGCTTGCATTTTTGTTTCCTTTGTGAAGCCTTTTGTGATGAGAATTTGATTAGTTTCCTGTAGTTTTTTTTCCACTTCTCATTTGGCTTCAAAAATATTGTCAAACTCATTTTTTCCATTCTTTTAGCCTTAGCTTAATGTGTTTAAGTCTCTGTTGCAGGAGGAACATTTTTGTGCCTTGGGTGGGCATGTATTCCGCCCACCATTTTCCAATATTAGTGATAAATTCAGGGTGAGTGATCCAGACATTTTCGAACCTAAAAGGTTTGTTCCTCGGGGTACCAATAAATGAAGCTTCCAACTGGATGGGCCAGTGGTCCGAGCCTCCAAAAGGAAGGATAAAAGCTGTCATGATACGACTGGAGAGAAGGAGATCCTCCGAGATTATAAATATGTCTAGTTTCGAGGCAACTTGGGAAGTTCCTCCTCTCTTGTTATTCCATGTGAAGGTACCATTTATTGTGTCCATATCCAATAGTCTCATGTTGTTTAGCAAGTTCTGGAAGGCAATTGAGTCTCTTCCAAGTGTTTTGGTCCCTCCTTTTTTCTTTGTGAGAGATCTGATCATGTTAAATTCCCCTCCCATAATCCAGGGGATTACTGGGTGTCTCTCTCTCAGTTCCTCTAGAGAGGTGAGGAGCCTGATTTTTTCTTCAAGAAGTTGAGGACCATAGACATTTGTGATCATGTAACAATCCTTTTCCCCCAAAGGTTGTATAACCATTGAAAGGTGGTTTCTGGATGCCTCAACATCCAGGATCTCAAATTTCCGAGGATTCCATAGAGTAAGAATTCCCCTTGCTGTATTATTTGCTTTGACTTCTAGGTACTCATATTTGATAAGCCATTTACTATGTATTTCTCTAATCTTGTCTACTGAGCATTTTGTTTCCTGTATAAACATCATGTCTGGTTTTTCTTCTTTTATTCTGTTACTGAGATTTCTTTTTTTCCTTTTACTTCCTAGTCCTATAATGTTCTAGGTTGTAAGCTTCATAATGATGGGTTTGTGAAAGAGTAACTGGTGAGATCTTTCATCTTACCTAAATTAATCATGAGTTTCCCACACTCTGATAGAAGTTCATTCTGTCTCTTTCTTCCTCTTTTCTTGCCTGGGTTTTTGGTGGAGTGTCCTAATGTAATCTCCATTGATTTAACCCCTATGTTCTCTTGACTGTTGTGGTTCCTTTTGACTCCTGTAGCCTTTGTTTGAGACCTTCGGAGGAATAGCTGTTGTACTCTATCAAACTCCTCTTGTGGCAGAGAGTCAATCCCTTTGTTGGTTCCCTACTCTAGAAACTTTTCTAGTTCAAGGTTTTCCCTATCAAGAATCTCCTGTAGGTCTTGGTCCTCCGTACCTCCTTCGCTTGGGGTCATCTCATGGTCCCTGCCAAGTTCCATAGTGCTTGATGGGTCCTCCTTTTGTTCATTGTATTCTTGTATGATTTCCATGCTATCCTCTTTTTCTTTCTTTGTATGAATGTCCTTTGGTTCCTTGTTCATTCCATTCCCCCCCCTCTTCTTCTAAAATCTCGAAACTGTTATGACTTGGTAGCTCGTTCTCACTAGGTTTCTTTTGGTACCTTTTCCCCCTCCTTTCCCTCTACCTCCCACTTTGGTAAAACCTTCAGGGGCTTTTCCTGTGTTGGTTTTTAGTTTGTCCTCCCTTTTGTTGAGTGTGCAGTCTCTGAAGAGGTGCCCATGTTCATGAAATTTATGACATCTAAATGGGATGTGTTCATATTCGACTGCCTATACCCATTCCTCATCATGTACTTCTAGGATGACTTCATTTGGGAGTGCTCCCGATAAGTCCATCTCTACACATATGCAAGCGAAGGAGGTATATTTACCTCGCAGAGTTGCCTCTGATATCCTTATTAAATGCCCTAATTTATTACCTATAGCTTTTAAGGATTACGACAGCCAATAATCTAAAGGTAAGGAGTATTCTAATCCATACCGGGATTGATACGAACGTTTCTCGCTCCGGAACAAAGTTCATCACCCAAGGTCGCATGTAAAGGCCTGTAGCAACATAGAAGTAGGGTCCTCCTTCGAAAAATCTGTCTTTGTCCTCCAGGTTAGTGAAAACCACTGTGAAAAAACCCTTGGACCCAAGATGTAGATTTATTTCTCCCTTCGGTTTCCAGTTGTTTCTTATCCATGTGTACAACGCTTTCTCCGTGGGCCATATACCCATAAACTTACATATGACCGCATAAGTCGCCATGTGATCTCTGTGCACCTGTAGTGCAGGATCATTTAAGACCACCCAGGGTTTAATGTTAGACCTGGGTTTTTAGGGTCCCGTCGTAGATATGTTCTCCATTCTATAACTACTGTCTCCATATTTCGTTTCCCTCCTAGCCTCCTTGTGGGTCCCTTCCTTTTCAAGGGATTTACTGCTTTCTGGCTTTTGAGTATCAGTTGTCTTTGTCTCTGCCTCCGTTGGTTTCTAGAAATTGTTCAGACTCGTCTCTTTGCTTCTGTTTGAAACCACGTTACTGTAGGAGGGAGTGGAGCTCCCTCCTCCATGCCCCTCCATAGTTACCAGCTCGCTTCTGTCACCCCCTATTCAAAACCCTCATTGCTCAATTCGCTCCGCCTCTCGTAACTCATTCAATTTATAATATAAATATGATTAATAATAAATTATTCAAAAAATACAATTTAACTAATTCAATATTGGTTTATAAAGTTCAATCTATGTTAAATTTAAAAAACTTAAGTCACAATTTTTTATATCTTGCACCCTAGATCCATCTTAAGTTTGGATCTACCAAATGAAGAGAGGGATCAAATATCTTGAGATGCAAGCATCTTTTAGAGTGAAAAGAGATTTGACCCCTCTAGGTGCTTGGTAGATCTGGAGTTAAGATGGATATAGGCTAATATAATATATAAGTAGTTGACATTGAAATATTTTATTTATAATTCATGTTCTCCATATTAAAATGTTAAAATATGCCCCCTCATAATTTTTTCTTGTATGTATACATTTAGTTATTTCTATTATTACTAATTTCTAAAATATTACATGTCAAATCCATATTAAACATTGAAAATTTTACAAATATCCCTCATACATTTAATTAGAAAGCAACTATTAATGGAATAAGAATTCTCTCAATCTTTCTCATTATAGTTTTTTTTGTAAGCTTGGTAGATCCTTCCATTTTCATTAAATATAAGCAAGTTACATCCACATGAGTAGTTAGTGGCCTCAACTTGCCCAATGGGAAACCAAGTCTGTTGGCCACCTAACCGCATGATAAGCCATCCAGTAGCAAAAAATGATAAGTTTTTTTACCCAAGCTATATAAGTCTGTATAGCATGACCATGTCCACACACTATTTTCCTATGAACATATAGAACATCATGCTGAAAATTAAAATCTAATCACATATATACTAATCAAAATTGAAACCAGCTATCATCATATTCATCTCCCTCGACAGAAGTAGATTCAACTAGGTTCAGGTCTTTAACATTGGAACCAGGCAGCATTGTCTGTGAGAGAAGGCAGGGGAGGTGATCCTCAATTTGAAGTAGGCGTCCATCCTGTTTTTACAGTTGGAACTGAAGTTTTTGGAAGTCCTGCTTGTAGTTGGGGAACTCATGTATCGTTGTCGCCATGCTCATTGAAATCTATTCCAAGGCCTTTCCCATGAGACTTTTCATGGTCCAATACAGATACAAAGTCTATTTGAATTGGGTCACTCTCCTGCGAGTGTGCCCAGGATCCGATACCATCGCTTGCCAGTATTCCATAATTATATCCGCCGAGTCCACATGGCAGTTCAAATCTTCTTCTCACTCCTCAATTAATCTTTTTATTTCTTCACTGGTCCCCTCATGATAAGCATTGGCCACATCATTAATGAAGTTGACTACTGGATTATGACCCATTGCTTTTCCACCTGAGGATCTGGGTTGTTCCTCCTGCACTATCACCTGAGGTCTCCTATTGTGGCCCCTAGCATTCACAACCCTAACCATCACGACTAGCTCACAGTGCCCGATAAAAAATTGGGTCTTCCAGATGCCTGAACAAGTGGTAGCCCGAGCCCAGAAGCCCTTCGCTTCTTGGTGAACCTACCTCCCGCTACACATGCCATGAGAATGAAACAATAATTTCCATAATAAAAAATGTTGAATCTTCGACAGTCTCGACCCATGCATCATATTGAGGCCTTCCTTTCCAAACAAGAATTTAATTTCCTTACCCCATATCCAATTTGCATAGTAGCCATAAATAGAGTTTAAGAGACCACCATGACCAACAACAACAACATTATAATAATTCCCAAACCCAGAATGGTGCAAACCCTCAACTGCAACCCCGTGGAAGCTACCACGAAGGCCATGGATATGGAACATAGAAAAACAAACAACAAAATCTTTACAATGATGAGACCACCAGTTATGCAGGGGGTAAAAATTCCCCTCAACCCCATAAATTACAGTAAAACAGACCCTACAGGAAGAGTTGAAGACAACCCAACCCCAAACCCCAGGGTCTTCGAACCAAACCAGACAACAACATTCCCCAGGGTTGGCGCCACAATCACACATCCCATATAACCCCATTTGGGAGAGAATAATTTCATAACAAACTGACACAAAGACCATACCAGTCAGGATAACATACTGCAATAATAATATCGGCCCTAGTGGCTTCCTGCATCCCCAACTACTCCCACCTGCAGACAATTCGATCCCATGCAAAACCAAATCCCATGACCAGACAATCGTATGCATGGAGGAGGTGGAGAAAAACCAATTAACATAGTATGTTACCCTTGCCCAAAGATGGATAGTCCACCACCTAACCTGGAGTCGCAACGTATCTCTGCCCTTGACGTCACTCGTCCGCATTGCAATCCCCTGGACACTGGATCGACCTACAGACATCGCAAAGCTATTGACACCAAGCCCATCCACTAACATAATGTCTCTACCACCTTTCGTGGGGGTATTTACCGCTTTCATGCAAGGAGCCACCATATTTCTCACTATAGTTAAAATATAAGACAACTTCCAATTTAAATTACTTTACTTTTCTATATATAAAGTATCAATAAAATTATGTTATTTAATATGGACATTGAAATATTTCATTTATCAATAAAATATTTTTTGTTTTAAATATCACATGTAAATGGACCATAGAATGAATTACACATAATGTAATATCAATAATACTATTTCTTCTCATGTGAAAAAATTACGTAAAAACTAAATTATTCTTTTATACTTTCGGTTACTTTATATCTCTATATAAAGTTATATAAGGTTAAGGTGTAAATTGAAGTATTGTAATTATGGCAGACATTAATTTATTTTTTTATTACTATTTGTTAATTTAAATTATTTTATTATTATTTTTAAATGTAACTTTACATGACAACATCTCTCCCATATTGAGTTGTAGAGAACCTCTCGACACAATTAATTTAGATTTAATATAACTTAAAAAATTCTATTTATATAAAATTTAATTTATTACTAAAGTTATGAGATTTTCAAGCAATTTAAATTTAATATTTATAGCAACTCTTACCAATTTAAATTAGAAATTTCTCTCTCTAAAGATGAGGATAAAGAAATGTAACATAAGGCTTCATGTGAAGTTACTTGTAGTTGGGGATTTGCTCTATTGGAAGTTTTCCCTTAAAGAGGCAAGTGAATTTTTTTTTAGTAATAAAGATATAACATTTTGATGCTATTTTGGTTCTTTATTTGTTATTATATTGGTTTAAATTTAACTCCTTTTAATAATAAATATGAGATAAATAATACAAAAATAATAATATATTAGATTTAAACTTTTGACAAATAATATATTTGCTTATTTCTTAATGAACAACTCAAAAATATTAATTTTTCTACATACTTATTACGAGATAGTCAGTAAAATTCATGTTTTTCACATTTCTCCTATCTAATATTACATCATGTCCATAATGATAGAGACATGTCTCTTTAAATAATTTAGTTATAAATGCATAAAAATATATATATTTATTTCACATAATATAAATAGGAAACAAAAATGCATCACCAAGTCTATTTGAAAGTCAAACAAATGCCTCTTAATCACCATCACAAATTTGGTGCGCTTGATATGTTCCTCTCGCACTAGTGTGATCATATTTATCAAACACACCAGACAAATAATATTTAAAAATATAGTTATAGATCCATGCATTCGATAACGTGAAATTTCTATACCAATGCTTAAACATTTTATGTGCACACCAGTGCATAAGTGTGACGCACCACTATGAAAATTTAAATCTGTAAACTAACAACGGTGCGTCAAGGGTATTTGTGCACCGATCCGGTGTGGTCGTATTTTAAAGTGCACCGGATCTGGTGCATGACTGTGTTTTGGGTGCATCGATGATTTTTTTTTTTTAAATTGAGAGTTATGTTTCTATATTAATAAATAATTTTTTCATTTAATAAAAAAATTGTGAATCTTACCAATTATATTATAAAATTCCAACAATACCAATAAAAAAGCAATATAATTAGTGAAATAATGACAACAAAAACATACAACAATAGTATAAATGATGAAATAACACAAGTACGTATCACTCTCCATTGTCATCAACCTGATTATATTTCTCACGTGGCATGATAACACTGTTGCTCTCAAAAATATGTTTTTATCTAGGGTTGTGTCTTAATACAAACCAACAATCCCTATCTAACACATCTGGGTAAAAGAAACACCTGGTTGCAGTGTTTTGGAAAAACATAAGGCTCCCTAGCTTCATGCCACATCTTTCTAGAGTTGATATATATCATCCCACTATCCCGATATTCCTTTACATTATTCGAATCAAAGGTGTCCCAACACTTGCATCTAAAAATAACACAATGGAACAAAGACAAGTCCACTTGAATGATCTCTTGTATCTTTCCAATGTAATCTAATGTCCCCTTGATTCGCTGAACTCGAATCTCACTCCACAGTCTTGTGTCATGTATCCATCATCGACATCCTCCATGTGAAAATGATGTCCATATGCCCACATAGATGGGAACAAATGCACCTATAAAAAAGGTGAAAAAAATCATAGTGTCATGTGTTTAATAACCCAAACATAATTAAATATATATATATATACACACACACACACACATATATATATATATATATGTTACAATTGAAAGGTGCAGTATGAAGTTAAAATTGTACAGAAAGAGAATATAATTACCGAGTTGTTGTACCCAGTTCATATGCTTAGTGCATCCTCTTTAGCATGTGGGTAACAACTAGATGCACTATATTTCTCTCTGACTTGATCTACAACCCAACTATTAGGGCATGTCATTGGCATATTTTCTTTTAAATGATCAGGATAAGGCACACTTATACCATTCAATAGTTTGAATTCTTTATTGTCACTCTCCCATTTCCTCCGCTTCTCTTCGTACAATGTGACCCACAGTTATGTCACTTCCATATTGTAAAGAATGAATTTGTTGATGCCTTCAATTTCTAAATTCACTGATGATCAACTCAAACCAAAATATGAGATCAAAATATGCATTAATATGAAGTTCATTGTGAATAGTTACTATGTAGTAATTTGACAAATGATAAGCCTACAATTACTCTTTATCATGCACCTCTTTCCATTCATTTTGAGAAGCTCCCCTTCTCTTTTGTCTTCATCCCTTTTTTCATCCCAAATTGCTACACTTGGTGGGATGATGCCGAAAGGGCCAGTAATGTAGGGATTTGTTTGGATAACTAACGCTGAACCTGGGTCAGACCCCACCAAGCCAACAAATGGTTCTATTGCCGGGACCAGAATCTGCATAAGAGATGTGTGATGTTGTATCATTGGAATCCAACTAAGAAAGAGATCGGAGATTGGTTGGATAGTAAGATCCACGAATTCGTGGCGCAGGAGAATAGAAACCTGCGATTGACAAAGGAACAATGGATGGACAAGTATCTATATAGAGAAACCCACAAGATATTTTTTTGTTCCTTTTCGGTTGAGCTATACGAGTGGGTTGTGAAGCTAGCCGATAGCCAAGGAAGGTGGAGACTTGACGTTCCTATTGTTTGGACCCTAGAGTTAGTACAGAGACTGGAAACCTCTGAGGATAAGATTGCCCACGCTGTCTATCATTGGCTTGATTGCATCATAGGATGATTTGTGACTAAATTCACGGTCGATACCTCAGTCAGCTACAACGAGGTGAAGTGACGCTTTTTCAAATGTCTGCGAGGTAAGTACTTGAAGTCTTTGAATACCTGGATTAAGATGTTATTGTGTGAAAAATGGGTTATGCAGCTACCATGATGTTCAGAGTTACGCGAAGTGGAAAGAATTACCGAAACGAAGGAAGAATGGGTCCTGAATATAGTCCATTGATTTCACCTCCATTGGGTGACGAAGAGGGAGTAGCGCAGGCTTCTCTGTGAAGTGCTATTCAGTTAATAAGACAAGGATTTGCGTGACTACCACCTCCACCCACACCACCTCCAACTTCACCGCCATCACCTGCGACTTCACACATACCGCCTCCACCTCCATCCCAGTTTAGTATGGAAAATTTAGTAAATTTTCCTTCGTTCAAAGGCTTGGGAAATGAGGACCCGAACCAGTTCTGGTTCATCGTGAAAGCTGTATGGGAAGCTCAGGTCATTACAGATGATCACATGAAGAAGGCGACACTGTTTAGTGCTCTGCAGGATCATGCGCTAACCTAGTATATTAAATACTCTAATGATAACCCAAATGTTGGAGTGGTAGACATCCAGATCACGATGAATAAAAAATTCAGTAGGCCTAAATCTGAGGCACAGTCGATTGTGGGGTTCAAGGAAATCGCGATGAAACTAGGCGAGACACCTTGGGAATTAGATCAAAGATTGAAGTGTAAAATCTGTGAAGCTAATATGAACTTAACAAATGGACAACACTGCGAATGGTTCATGGCTTCGCTCCTGCCACACCTAAGGGTTGCGCTGTCACAACAAAAGATAACGACTCAGGCAGAGGCCTTGGAGATTGCAATGAGATTGCATGAAACACCGATGCAAGATCTGAAACTAAGGGTTCAGTAGATCCATGTGCAGTTGCAAAATCTTTGCCTTGAGATGCAAAGTTTGAAGCAGGATAGAAAAGTTCGGCCAGAGGTGTGAAAAGAAGTATGGTGCCTCAAAATGCAAGGGTTAGGGGCATGAGAAAGACCATTGCCTAGTCTTTGCGAACTACATTGTAGGAGGGGGACTGATTCCCTTGAGGCTGAAAGCTCAATCAAGCACTGGGCTTGGGTTATGGTGCACTATATGTTAGGTAGCTGGAAAATATACGACAGATAACTATCATTTGCTACAGAAGTTCGTACAAACACCACATCAACTGTTCTGCAACTTTTGTAGGTCGGTCGGGCATGATGAGCGCATTTGTAGAAGTTATGAATTGATGATGGACAGAACACCCGCCTATAGGGTTCAGGCACAAACACGGCCCCCTGACCAAAGCGCAGGGATGGCGCGAATAGCCTTTCAGGGGCGCGGACGAGGTCGAAGTAGAGGAGGACCTGGTAGAGGTCGGGGACAACTAATCTGTTACAATTGTGGAGGACCAGGACACTATGTTCGTGATTGCATTAACCCAACGCATTCGTCATGCAAGTATTGCACTCTGTTTGATCATGAGACGGAGGACTGTCCTACGCTGATAGCGAGGATACGTGACAAAGTGGCGCTACCACCTTAGCTGACTGAAAACCTGTAGATGAGGAGGTCTGAGCCTTGCGAAGAGGATCTGAATGTGAATATAGTGCTCCAAAGTGGAATCGAAACAGGAGATGATAAGGGGAAATAGCCCGAAGAAAACGCATGGGTTCGTAAAGCTCTGGCGAAGGAGGCTAACTTTGATTTGGAGTGTGCACATGAAATGTTCATGGAAGCAAAGAAGAGCTTCACTGAGGCCTCCACCTCAGGGAGCAAGGATAAGCTGGATCAGGAGATGGACCCTTCTATGCTTACAACCTTTCTAGAGACCTGCATGAAGTTGCTACGCGATAACAAGGCTGTGAAGGGATTATAGGAGCTTATAAATAGATGCACTGGAAACACTCCAGGTGAACTGTGAGTGGTACGAAATATCAGTAAGCATAAAACAAGGACAAGGCAGGAGATGAGGCTAACCACGCAGATAGGAGAGTATGAAATGGATCAAGTTATTTTGGACCTGGGGTCAGATGCAAACGTCCTATCGAGGTAGACTTGGGAGTGGATGGGAAGACCCACGCCGCAGTGGTCTTCGATTCAGTTAAGGATGGCAAATCAACAAAATATCATCCCCATGGGACGAATGCAAGGGGTAACTGTAGATATTGAAAGCGCGAGCGCGCTGGCTGACTTTGAGGTAATAGAAATTATAGATGATAGCAACCCCTACCCTGTGCTCCTTGGCATTGATTGGGCTACTGATATGAACGGGGTAATCAACCTAAAGAAGAGAAAGGTGATATTTGAGAAGAAGTCACTCCGCGTAATAGTACACCTAGATCCTGCTGAAGGATCACGCTATACTGAACCAGTCCGCGATTATGAGAGCGATGACGATCTAGAATGTATCTATAAGATAACAACGCGAGACCAAGATTGGGTGAATCCAACAACGGATGGACGAATTACATGGGATCGCGAGAGTTCCTACACCTTAGACTCTGATGAAGAATTAGAACACTGGTAGAATCAATTGCATGAGGTAACCACACTAAGCTATAACATGATGACTCGATCGCTGCGCTGTGTTTCATCAGAGGTAAGAAATATTCATACTTATGATGGCTTGAATGATGTACATATATTTTTGGATGCATTTGAGAGGGAGGTACCAAAGAAGTAGTGCTTCCAAGATTTGAACTAGGCATTGCGCGCTACGCCTGCATGGTGGTGGGGTACATACAAGGGTACTTTTGATGATTGGTGAGAATGTAGGAGGATGATGAGAATGCGCTTTGGGAAGCCGAAGGTATGAATAATAGACAAATATGATGGGCAGGATGATCCGCCCGTGCACTTGGCCAAATGGGCTTAGGCATATGGAGAGAAGCCCCAACTTGAATGGGTGGACTTGTTTTGTCACACCCTGGATGTCATCTCGATGAACTGGTACTTAGAAATAGAGCTCCACCATGGTACATGTGAATGGGATATTCTGCGCGAAGGATTCATAATTACATTCAGCTTTGAAGACGAGTTTGACTGTATTGATGAGGCTCTACAAGAAGTGAAGGCAAAAATCTTTAGGATACTGCAGGATCCTTTGGACTTGATTTAGCCCGATTGGACTACTCAACTGAGTCATGCGCTGGAATGCTATAACATAACCGCTAAAGAAGAATATGAGGATACACGAAAGGTTAACGTCCATGAAACAGAGGGTCACTGCGATGTTGAAGGACCATATATTGAGAATCCTAATATAACCACGCCACTAAAAACAAAATAGGTAAACATTGGTATAGAAGAAAATCCAAAATTAGTGAAGATTGGAGATTACTGGGATGACACGACGGTGGATAAGGTCGCTGAATTGCTCCACAAATGCCAGGATTTATTCCCTGCCAGGTTTACGGATCTAAAAGAAATAATAAGAGACCTAGGTGTTATGAAGATCACGTTGAAGCCCAACGCGAAGCTGGTTAAGCAAAGACTTTACCGTCTCAATCCGAAGTATAAGGAGAAGGTCCGCTTAGAGCTAGATAAGATGCTCGCAGCAGGCATCATTGAGCCTGTGGAAGAATCTGATTGGGTAAACCCAATGGTGGTACATGAAAAGAAGCAGAAGGATCAAATAAGGATATGCGTAGATCTCAAGAAGTTGAATGACGCTTACATACATGATCCTTTCCTGACTCCGTTCACTGATGAAGTGTTGGAAAATGTAGGTGGCCAGGAAGCATATTCCTTCATTGATGGGTTCTTTGGGTACCATTAGATCAAAATCACGCCAGAGGATAGGAGTAAGACGACATTTGTGGCTGAGTGGGGGTGTTTTCAGTACATTGTAATGCATTTTGGATTGAAGAATGTGCTTGCAATTTTCTCATGCGTAGTCGTTGTTGTGTTCAAGGAATTTATTCATAAGTTCCTGGAAGTGTACTTTAACAAGTGGACTATGTTTGGGTTGGTAAAACACCACATCGCAAGTTTGTGCCTAATACTAGATACCTGTCAAAGAAACTAGATTGTGTTCAATCTGAAGAAGTGCCTATTTTGTGTTCCTTTTGGTACCCTGCTGGGTCATGTGGTTTGTAGACAGGGACTGATTGTAGATCCCACAAAGATCGGAGTGATACTTAACTTAGAAGCGCCGAGGAGCATGAAACAGTTGTGCGCTACCCTAGGAAATATAGGACATTACAGAAAGTTTATCAAAGGTTATGCCCAGATCATCGCGCCTATGTAAAAATTATTGAAAAAGGATGTGACATTCTGCTGGAACGAGGACTGTAAGAAAAGCTTGGATGTATTGAAAGAAAAGATGGTCACCGCGTTGATTTTAGTCTTCCTAGATTGGAAGAAGGAGTTTGATGTACATGTTGACGCGTCATGTATAACGTTGGGAGCAATACTGACATAGGCTGGTGGAGGAGACTTGGACCATCCTATAGCGTTCGTAAGCAGAAGGTTATCCAAGGTGGAGAAGAACTATTCCACCATTGAGCGCGAAGGGTTAGCCATGGTATACGTGCTCCAGAAGTTTAGACACTACTTGCTGGGTGGCCATTTTAAAATGTATATGAAGCATTTCGCATTGAAGTACGTGGTCAATAATCCTGTGTTGGGGAGGAGAATTTGCAGGTGGTTGTTATTGTCCTAGGAGTATGATTTTGAAGTTATTGTCAAACCTGGATGAATGAATGCGGGACCAGATCATCTGTCATGCATAAAAACAGGGGAGGAGCCCACTAATTTGGAAGAAGGATTACCTGACGCGCAACTATTTGCAGTGCGTGTCGTGGATAGTCATTTTTAAGATATCATACACTTCCTAATGACAGGCACTGCCCCGAAAGGTTACACTGTCCAACAGAAGAAGGAGTTAGTGGTGCGCACGACATACTTTTCTGTCATTGTCGGGCATCTGTACAAAATGGGGTTCGATGAGATATTGCGATGATATGTACCGGAGTTTGAAATGAGAAATATCCTCATGGAGGCTCTGTTTGGTCAATTTAGTGTGTTCTAAATTGCTATTTAAAATGTCAATCCGGGGTTCGTAAACTGACGAAGTGAAGTGTACTATATGTACTAGATAACCATTTCCTTAGTCTTTTGTCGTTTTTGAGTTTTTTAGTTTGTTTTTGGATTTATCTTTCCCTAATGTGTGATGGCGAAAATGAAAGTTAAGTATGGATGGTGATGGTGATTTCTATAGTGATTTTCCAAAACTTAAAAGTGCTAAAAAAGAAAGCTTTAAAACAACTGTAATGAAATCAATTCTTAAGAGGAAATCAATGTATTAAACAGTGAAATAATGACAATGGCCCAGTATCCTTGCTGCTGAATGAAAAAGAAAGTAAAAACTGAACTTAAAGCAACTCAAACTAAAAGCAAAGCAACTAATTCACACTACTTCAACTCTTCAGATCCTTTACCCTTAAGCTCAATCTACCTTGTGGGAAGCAATCATGAACAAGTCAAGCAATATGATATCTAGATGGCAAGAAATTAAATTGCAGAAAGGAAACTAATCACACTACTTCAACTCTTCTGATCCTTTACCCTTCAGCTCAATCTACCTTGTGGGAAGCAATCATGAACAAGTCAAGCAATATGATATCTTAGATGGCAAGAAATTAAATTGCAGAAAAGGAAACTAATCACACTACTTCAACTCTTCTGATCCTTTACCCTTCAGCTCAATCTACCTTGTGGGAAGCAATCATGAATGAGTTTAAGCAATATGATAACTAAATCACACTACAATAAGTAATATTCTGATTTCTCACTAATAGAGTCACTTGACTATAGAAAGAAACCATAAACTGATGAGTAGTATGATGTCCAAGTAACAGAAAAATAAATAAGCAAATCACAACTTGAAAAAAAGAACATTGCTGGAATTAAACTTCAGAAAATGAAAGTTAGCAGGA
Organism: Pinus tabuliformis; assembly: GCA_031772625.1. Lineage (NCBI taxonomy): Eukaryota > Viridiplantae > Streptophyta > Pinopsida > Pinales > Pinaceae > Pinus > Pinus tabuliformis. Next base: position 278,183,843 of record CM062812.1, read on the forward strand.
AGGACAAGATGATCTCATATGTCAATAGTTATCAAAAAGATGAAAATTTGCCCAGGCTGCCTAAGAAAACCTGCAGAAAAACATTGATCAGCTGACAGCTATAAAAACGGAAGTGAGCATGTAAACAGTAGTGAATTTAAAACATCTAAACAGCGTGTTATATACAAGCTAATGATTATGAAGACAAAAACATAATGAAAACAACTATACAGGGCTTTAGTGCGCAGGGGCCCTCTGCCACCTCAGCCAGTCAACGAACAGTCACAATAACGAGCTCAGCAAAGTAGTCTTCTCATGTATTAAAGCAGCAGCAACATATATAAAACAAAGTACAGTGGGGTGCTAATAGAAACAGTTCCAAAAATTACATCGCAAAAGCTTCTACACAGCATTCATCAACGCGTTATTTATAATGAAAAAGTACTGAAACTAACTAACTAAATCCTATGCTATTAACTGTGTTGCCAAGGACGCGTAGATCTCCTCAGCCGAGATCTAGCGTAACTGTCATCATGTCTATTAAAGCTTCGGAGTGGTAGCAGGTTACGGGGATGATCTCCAGGTATGCCGGTGTCTTTGTGGGCTGAGGACTGTGCCACGTAAACATTCACGTGCTCAAAACAGAGACGTGCCACCGCTAAAATCCTTGGTTGGCTTTGCCTTTGACCCTTGTTGACCATGACCTTCTATGGATGATTTGGCTGATTTGAAGGGACACGTTCCATGTACCCGTCACCTGTAGCTTGCCCATGTGGCTCATTTCTTCATAGGACACCTGTAGCATAGCTTTTAACAAAATAGCTGCGGAATCCTGTGCTGGCTGCGGAAACCTGTGCTGGCTGCGGAAACTGACAAGTTTCCGTAGCTGTCTGAACAAAAATCTAAACCAAACAACAGTCATAAGCATAGTCAGAAAACCATGTAAAAAGCTCTTTTTAGACTATAATGCAATGATTTTAACAGCTTGGTGGATGAAGTAAGTGGAAAAAGAAGGCTGAGAGGGTGTATAGGAAGGTGCAGGTTTGAGGCTCAACATACCCCCACTGTGAAGGTGTTGCATGTCCTCATGCAACCAAAATTTAGTTATTTCCCTCTAATCCATATGTTCTGAGGCTTTTGCAAGGACATCTAGCCCTCTTTTCTTCTTCTTTGATGCTAACATCATCCTTGGTTTCCTGACTAGACATTTGAACTTGAGATTAATCAATGCTCTGCTTAACTTTTTGCACTTTTTCTTCAGCCTCCTGTTTTTCTTTTGCCACAGTCCTAAATGGAGCATAGTGTTATCATGGACAATCTTGTCTACCTTACTCTGCTCTTTGAGTGCTTCATTTTCCTGTTTGATATGCCTATTTAGGACTTCTAATTCAAATACTTCCTGTTTCAAAGACTGAACTTGTGCATCAAGTGGCAAAGTGGTACTCGGTCCTGCAGCTGATTGTTCTAAGGATTCCAGGTAGTTATACACCTCTTGCTGATTAGGATCTACCTCAAGTGTCTTTCTCGGACTAGGCTCAAAATCTGGTGGAGGAGGAAGACTGCTCTCTCTTTCTGGCCGAAAAGGGCTTTCCTCACGTGGAGGACTTGATTCAATGCTTGGCTGAGCTGGAGATTTTTCAAGTGTCTCTTCACCTAAATCAATAAAGTGAGACTGTTTTTCTTGGGTTTTATTCCCTCTCCCTTTTAGCCTAGTGCTCCTCCTTAAGTATGGACTAATACTCTTCTCTTGTGCACTCTGTTTTCCTTTTTCCTTTTTCTTGGCTATAGCAGCAGCTTGAAGGTGTACTAATCTTTCTGACAGAGGTTGATAATCCTCTTCTATGGATTGCTCAGGGGATGGATAGACTTCTTGAATGGTTCTTTTGCCTTTTTCTTTCTTTTGTTTCTTATTTTTAGCTCTATCTTCTTCTTCTTTTTGGACAGTTTCTTGAATTTCTATTGTAGGGGAGTCTTGGACTGTAATGTTCTTTTCTTTCCTCCTACTTTTCCTTAGAATCTTTGGTGGACTGCTTCCAGAGGCCTCAGACGGCTCTTGGAAGTAGTTCCTTGTCAAGAATTTCTCCCAAGTATCCTTAGTTTTCTTTAACTGGTCCTCAATAAAAATTTTTTATGAATCCATGATGGTAAAGATGAGGTTCAATGTTGCCTACGTGTTTTTGAACTGTAAAACTCATCTTTTTCAAACTTAATAGCAGAAAATGAGGCAAATTAAGAGTGTGACCCTCTATGAAATTCATCATCAGTCTGGCATGATACATATACATAGAACCAAAACGACCTTCACACGTGATAAATTTCTAGATGACTAACAGTAAACTAGACCATTCCTCTTTTAGTGCATGAACAGGGATGCCTCTTGTAAATACGGTGGTATCCATACCTTGGTTTTGTAGCATGATTCTCCATATTTGATCGTCCACACTTCTATTTTTAAACCACCTTTCACCTTCTTGAGGTAGGCCTGTGGCAGCTGCTACTGTGGCCTCAGTCACTGTAAACTTTAAGTCTCCAATCTCCACTGTTTGTCCATCAAAAGACCGCGCAAAAGCTTTGGTCACCTCCTTGTTATGCCCTTTAAACTTTTGGATAAATCGTAGCCATCTGGCTTTCTTCAGCAATTCCTTAGTTTGAGGATAACCCTCCAAGTATTTCGGTCCTTCTGGCTCGGCTCTCAGTAATTTTCCCATCTGTTGCTTTAAATTCCAACTGAGAGTTCTTCTGCGTGTGAGGGTTCAGAAAAAAAAACGGCTCTGTTACAGGGTTTAGGATAGACTGTAGTGACTGCAGTAGGGGTTTTAGGATGACTGTAGTGACTGTAGTCAGAAATGGAGAACAGGGAATGGAAGTACTTAGATTATCGGAAGAACAGAGGGTGAGTAGCAGTGAACAAGTTTAAAATGTGGATGCATGCGAGGAGTATGGTATTAGTGGAGTGGTAAACGAGTGGAATAACAGCGGGATTCTTTCGAATCGGGTGACTGTGTATGAAATTTTTACACGTCTCAACAGACGGCTGCAGAAATTACGGCTAAGAAGAGCCGTAACACAATAGGTCACGTCTCAAGAGTACGGGTAATAAATAGAAGTGCAGTCAGTCTTGAGTTTAAACTCGGAATAATCATGAGACCGTTGGAAAATGAATACAAGGTGTGTAGAGTGATATCGTGGAATAGGAGTGGTAGTGGAGCTATCATATCAAATCATTGCACATAGTAGAACTTGTTATGGTTTAATAACTATGCATAATTACGACTTGTATTGTTATTTGATAAAGATTTTTGATCATACCTTGGGAAACTTTGTCATTTCTAGCTCAAGGCTTCTAACCAATTGCTCTTCTTTGATGTCTTTGAGATGCCCCATGTCTTTAGCTCAATTACACCTGCATTTCATGATTATGGCACTAACAGTTGACTGTGAATTTTGAAAACAGAGTGATGCTGGCTACGGAAATTGTTTCTGGCTGCGAAAACTGCTTCTGGCTGCGGAAACGGTTTTCTAGCTGCGGAAACTGAGACAGCACCCCCTTAACTGCACAAAGATAGTTAGAGAAGAACTAACTGAATGAAAATAGTCCTGGAAGGGACTTTTATTGATGGAGTGAAATGGAATGAGTGGAATGAAATGAAAATGAAGTGGAATGAAGTGAAATGGAAATGAGAATGAGATGGAGGTGAAGTGAAATGGAAAATGAGATGGAGTGAAGATGGCAAGAGAAGGAGAGGAGATTTTTTTTTTTGGAAAATATAGAGTGTTAGGTGTCCCTGATTTTCACTCTATATTTTCTGTATAAGACTGCCAATCTATGATTGGTTTTCAGGCCCATACGATTTTTTTTTTTTTTTTTTAGCAAAGAAACAAAGGCTAGGCTGATGGGGGAGAAGGATTCTTCTCCACCAGCCTTATTGCAGAATTCTCTTGGAACATTTTGACAAATTCCTCTTTTGAGAGTGGCTTATGATAAATTTTCAATCGGTGGCCATTCACAATGAGAGGAGTTTGAAACTCATCAATGGTCTTGATTCTTACCGCTCCATTGTTAAAGACTTTGCCAATCTCATATGGCCCAAGCCAATGAGTCTGAAATTTTCCTTTGAAGTCTTTAAACTTGGAATCAAACAGTAACACCCAATCTCCCTCTTGAAACTTTCTCTCTTTGATATATCTGTCATGCCACTTAGCTCTTTGATGTTGAACTAGATCAGTCCTTAAAATTGCATCTTGTCTGATCTCATCTAGCTCGTTCAGCTGCTCCATTCTGTGCTTTTGGGCTTCTGATAGATTCATCCCCAACTGAACTGCCATCTTGAAAGTCTTGACTTGAAACTCAATGGGGAGTAGGACTTCTTTCCCATAAACAAGTTCATAGGGAGAATGTCCTGTTGTGTTCCTCCATGTAGTTCTGTAGGCCCATAAGGCTTCAGGGAGCCTTTCTGCCCAATCTCTTCTGTGTAGGTGAAAAGTTTTGGTGATGATATTCTCAAAAACTTTGTTTGTAGATTCCACTTGGCCATTTGCTTGCGGATGGTAAGGAGTAGATTTTCTGTGCTTGATTTTGTATTCTTCCATCAGCTTCTCCATCAAGTTAGATGTAAATTGACTTCCCTGATCTATCACAATTTCTCTTGGGACACCAAAACGAGTAAAAATATCCTCAAAAATAAATTGAACAACTGAATTTTCAGTGGCAGAAGGCAATGCTTTAGCTTCTACCCATTTAGTGACATAATCAGTGCATACCAATATATACTTCTTTTGTTTAGATGGTGGATTAATGGGTCCAATGAAATCTAAAGCCCATTTTTCAAAGGGTTCGATGAGTACCTGTGGTTGTAATGGCATTTCATTCGAAAGAGTCGGTCTCCCAACTCTTTGGCAGCTGTCACACCTTCTGACATATTGTTTTGCATCTTTGAAAAGGGAAGGCCAATAATATCCTAAAGAAAGGATTTTATAGGCCGTCCTTTTGTCAGCAAAGTGTCCACCGCATGGTTCATCATGACATGCCTTGAGGATGTCAGGTATTTCGTCTTCCCGAACACATCTTCTGATCACACAATCTAGCTCTGTTTTAAACAATTCATTAGAAATCCATGAATAACTTGAGCTCTCCTAAATAATTTTTCTTTTTTCACCAAGAAATAGATGTGGAGGTAGCTTCCCTGTAACCAAGTAGTTAGCAATATCTGCATACCAAGGAGTCTTAGTAGTTACTGCAAACAAATATTCATCTGGAAACTTATCCTCTACAGGAGAATCTTCGTTAGTATTTTGGATTCTAGACAAGAAATCAGCTACTGTATTTTGTTTCCCTGGCCTATCCAACACAGTAATATTGAATTCTTGTAAAAGTAAAAGCCATCTTGTAACTCTGCCATTAGTAACAGGTTTGTTCATGAGATATCTAATTGTAGAATGATCAGTATGGACAAAAGTTTCATAGCCTGTTATATAATGTCTAAACTTGTTGATTGCATGAACAACAGCTAAGAACTCTTTCTCAATCACAATATAGTTTAACTCAGTGGGAGTCAAATTTTTATTGGTGTAGTAAATGGCATAGGGAACTAAATCCTTTTGTCCCAACACAACTCCTAGAGCTATATCTGAAGCATTTATAGAAATATGGAAAGGAAGTTTCCAATTTGGATCTCTCAAAATGGGTGCTTCAGATATTCTTGTTTTCAAAGTTTCAAATGCAGATTGACAATTAGGATCCCATTTGAATTCACAATCTTTTGTAAGTAATTTGAAGAGTGGAGATGCTATTTTGGTGAAGTTTTCAATAAATCTTCTATAGTATCCAGTAAATCCAAGAAAAATTCTAACATCTTTTTGACAATTTGGAATAGGCAACTTGGATATGACCTCAACTTTTGATCTATCAACTTTAATCCCATCTCCTGAAATATGATGTCTTAAAACAATCCCTTCAGTAAACATCATAAAGCATTTTTCATGACTTAATGATAGGTTTGTTTCTTTACATCTTATAAGGACTTTTTCCAAATTCCCTAATGCCTCTTCAAATGAATTACCATAAACTGTAAAATCATCCATATAAACCTCTACACGATCATGGATTAGATCGGAAAAGATTCCTAGTACTGCCCTTTGAAATGTTGCGGGTGCATTACATAATCCAAAAGGAAGTACTCGGTAAGCAAAAGTTCCCCATGGACAGGTAAATGTGGTCTTGTCCTGATCTTCAGGTGCTACCTGAATCTGATTGTAACCACTAAAACCATCCAAAAATGAAAAATACTTTTTGCCTGCTAAAGTATCTAATACCTGATCGATAAAGGGTAAAGGAAAGTGATCCTTCAGAGTTGCTTTGTTCAATTCCCTGTAATCAATGCATACTCTCCATTTACCATTCTTTTTAGGTACTATAACCAAAGGAGAAACCCATCGGCTATCTGAAATTGGATAAATGAAGTTCACATTAAGTAACTTTTGGAGCTCTTCTTTCACGATCTCCCTAAGGTTTGGATTCATCCTTCTCTGAGGTTGTCTGATTGGTCTACTGTTTTCCTCAATGTAGATGTGATGAATGCAAGTCTTAGGGTCAATACCTTTCATATCAGTATACTCCCATGCAAATGCAGTAGAATGTTTTTGCAAGATTTTGGTTAGTTCTTCCTGTTGTGATCTTTCCAAATTTTTGTTGATATTCAATGTTTTTCCTGGAAAGATCTCAATGACGGAACTACCAAATTCTTCCATAGAGAAAAGAGACATTTGTCTAGATGATAGATACTCAATGTCAGAATCTAACTTAAATTGTGTGTGGTCATATTCTGAAGATGTTTCAAAATTTTCTAATGTGTTCAGAATTTGACTATCTTCACTAACTTCAGAAATGGTAAAGACAGGTTGTATAGTATCTTCATCATCAACCCACTCATTATCTCCTATTTCTGTAATTGCTTTTGCTGGAGGATACAGATTGAATTTCTTTGTCGAATTACCATCAGAAATATACATATCCCCAGACCTACAACTGATGAAAGCATCGGCTGTGGCTAGCCAAGGTCTTCCTAAGATGAGAGGATGTCCTCCTAAATTACTCTTGGGAGTTAAAATCATGAAATCCACTGGATATTCCCAAGAGTCTAAGGAGACTGAAATGTCTTCTAATACACCATCTGGTTTAATAATTGATCGATCTACAAGTTGCAGTAAAGTAGGTGTAAAGAGAAGATTAGGAAGTTTCAGCTGTTCCATAGTCTGTCTACTCATAATGTTGATAGCAGCCCCTAAATCAATCAAAGTATTTGGAATTTCAACCCCATTGATATGTGTTTTGACAATTGGACTACCAGGTGGATTCTTCTTGTGTCTCTAGGTTTTCTTCCTGGTCTTTTAAGACTCAACTCCTTTATTGTTTTTGCTAGAATAGGAATCTCTTTGATGGCTTGTAACAAGGGAATCTTGATACATACATTCTTCAATTCATCTAGAAAATCATAGTCAGGCAACAAGATTTGTTTTTCCACCCCTTTGTCAATTTGTAATCTTTCAGGAAAAGGAGGTGTGGATGAAGATGCAGGTTGCACAACTATAGGAGTTGTGGGGGTTAGCTCTTTTTCTTTTTCTTTCTGAGTGTTTGGGTTTTGAAGAGATGCTTCAGAACCCTTATTGGCTTCAAGAGACTCTTCCTCAGAAATGCTTTGATTTTGGGCATCTATAGAAGGTTTATCTAGAACTCTACCTGATCTGAGTTGTACATCATTGAGAGGAACAATCATATAGGCAGGAAATTGTTGACCTTCTATCATGTAAGCATTTTGAGGGTTTTTATTATTGGGGTTTGGCAATGGCTGAGAAGGAAGTTGATTTGACTTCTGTTGGAATGGAAGCAAGGGTTGAGAATTTGGGTTTTGTTGAGAAGGTTGTTGTTGTTGAAATGGCAATGATAGTTGTGGGTTTTGATTTGGAAGTTGTGGAGCTTGTTGGTTTTGAAAAGATGGAGGATATTGATAAAATTGAGCAAATCTCCGATAAGGATTTTGCATACCTTGTACCCATGATTGAAAAGGATTCTGAGGTTGGGACCAAGGTTGTTGCCAAGGATTCCAATTTGGTGGGGATTGAAAGTTCATAGAGTTGTTAAACCCTTGACTTTGTTGCCCCTGCCAAGGTCTCCTTGCAACAAAACAGAGAGACTCAATTGTATTTGGATCTTCTTGAAAGACAGCTTTGAGCCCAGGAATTGAAGGACAATCCTTGGTCTCATGATTCTCTGAACAGATCACACATGTTTCTACAACTTTCGCATCCAAGGGACATTCCCTGAGAGCATGTTTTTTTCTACATTTTGGGCAAAAGATGGCTAAAGCTTCAGCTTCTGCTTATTGTGGATCTTAAGAGTGTCTAGTTGCTCACTAAGACTCCCTAAGATATCAGTTTTAAATTCATCAAGCATGTTGCCAATCTCAGCCCTAGTTACTGATCCAGTTGCAGATTTGTTTGCTCTGATGAGAGAAAGATCTCTAGGCCCTTTTCCAGTTTTAGATTTTCCTCTTGAGAGATGGACACACAGTTCTGCTATATCATGGAGTGGAAGTTGAGATATATCTCCTTTTCCCATCATGTTCAAAATATCTATCCATTCATCTCTAATAGCTTTTAATAGAAGGGCTTTCAAGGTCTCCTCATCTAAGTTACTCATTTTTGCTCTTTTCAGGTTGTATTGAAATCTTTCAAGTAAATCCTCCAAGTTTTCGTCTTCTTTTTGTATCATTTTGAATACCTCATCCTTGTGATTGGTGGGCATACAATAGTCCAGGTATCTATCCAAAAATGTTTGTTTCATATCATTCCAAGTCCTAATGGATTGAGTGAGTAATCCCATGAACCATTTCAAAGCTGCTCCTTTCAATGTTGAAGGAAACAGTTTGAGTTTTTGAGAGTCTTCCAGATAATCATAGGTTCGACACACGACCTCAAACTCAAATAGAAATGTTTCAGGATCTTCATTTCTTAACCCATGAAAGTTTGGGAGGACAGATGGTGAAATATTTTTCATTGTTGCTCGAGAATCCTCATCTAATATAGGAAATCCGAATGAGTTATCTCCATCCCTATTTCCCCCATTGTTACCTCTACCTCCTCCATTATTTCCTCCTCCTCCTGCTCCACCTCTACCTCTACCAAATCCATTTACTCCCTCTTCTGTCATGGTAGTTTTCTCAGAGATTTTAGAGTCCTCTGGTTCTTCTACTAATGGCGAACGAGGAGGAATTTCTCCCTCTTCTTCCTCAGGTGATTCTACTTCTTCAATTACAATGTGTCTCCTTGTAGAAGAAAAGAAAGGATCTATTCCTAATTCAGATTCGATGGATGGTGTGGGAGAGTCAACTACTGCCTCTTGAATTCCAGGAATCCTAGGGCTAGGAGATGATGGAGGTGTCTCTTGTCTATTCCTTGAAGTAGAAGGAGTTGTAAAAATCAAACTCTTGGCTCTAGCTAAAAACCTTCGCCTAGAGTCTCTTGCTCTATGCATGTCATTTTTTTTTTATTTTTCTTCAAGTCGGGCTAATAACTCTCTTTCTGATCTTCCAGGTCACTCTAGGTGCAAGAAGAGAGCATACTCAAGGAACTATTAAACCAATAACTTTCTCTTTTCTGATCCTCTAGATCACTCTAGGTGCAAGAGGAGAGCATACTTTGGGAGGTTATCGATTTTCCTTCCTTGAAATTTTCTTGTTTTTTTTTTTTAAGAAATTGGCTACCTAATTTCACTTCCCCGGCAACGGCGCCAAAATGTTTGGTCAATTTAGTGTGTTCTAAATTGCTATTTAAAATGTCAATCCCGGGGTTCGTAAACTGACGAAGTGAAGTGTACTATATGTACTAGATAACCATTTCCTTAGTCTTTTGTCGTTTTTGAGTTTTTTAGTTTGTTTTTGGATTTATCTTTCCCTAATGTGTGATGGCGAAAATGAAAGTTAAGTATGGATGGTGATGGTGATTTCTACAGTGATTTTCCAAAACTTAAAAGTGCTCAAAAAGAAAGCTTTAAAACAACTGTAATGAAATCAATTCTTAAGAGAAAATCAATGTATTAAACAGTGAACTAATGACAATGGCCCAGTATCCTTGATGCTGAATGAAAAAGAAAGTAAAAACTAAACTTAAAGCAACTCAAACTAAAAGCAAAACAACTAATTCACACTACTTCAACTCTTCAGATCCTTTACCCTTCAGCTCAATCTACCTTGTGGGAAGCAATCATGAACAAGTCAAGCAATATGATATCTAGATGGCAAGAAATTAAATTGCAGAAAGGAAACTAATACACTACTTCAACTCTTCTGATCCTTTACCCTTCAGCTCAATCTACCTTGTGGGAAGCAATCATGAACAAGTCAAGCAATATGATATCTTAGATGGCAAGAAATTAAATTGCAGAAAAAGGAAACTAATCACACTACTTCAACTCTTCTGATCCTTTACCCTTAAGCTCAATCTACCTTGTGGGAAGAAATCATGAATGAGTTTAAGCAATATGATAACTAAATCACACTACAATAAGTAATATTCTGATTTCTTACTAATAGAGTCACTTGACTATAGAAAGAAACCATAAACTGATGAGTAGTATGATGTCCAAGTAACAGAAAAATAAATAAGCAAATCACAACTTGAAAAAAAGAACATTGCTGGAATTAAACTTCAGAAAATGAAAGTTAGCAGGAAGGACAAGATGATCTCATATGTCAATAGTTATCAAAAAGATGAAAATTTGCCCGGGCTGCCTAAGAAAATCTGTAGAAAAACATTGATCAGCTGACAGCTATAAAAACGGAAGTGAGCATGTAAACAGTAGTGAATTTAAAACATCTAAACAGCGTGTTATATACAAGATAATGATTATGAAGACAAAAACATAATGGAAACAACTATACAGGGCTTTAGTGAGCAGGGGCGCTCTGCCACCTCAGCCAGTCAATGAACAGTCACAATAATGAGCTCAGCAAAGTAGTCTTCTCATGTATTAAAGCAGCAGCAACATATATAAAACAAAGTACAGTGGGGTGCTAATAGAAACAATTCCAAAAATTACATCGCAAAAGCTTCTACACAGCGTTCATCAACGCGTTATTTATAATGAAAAAGTACTGAAACTAACTAACTGAATCCTATGCTATTAACTGTGTTGCCAAGGACGCGTAGATCTCCTCAGCCGAGATCTAGCGTAACTGTCATCATGTCTATTAAAGCTTTGGAGTGGTAGCAGGTTACGGGGATGATGTCCAGGTATGCCTGTGTCTTTGTGGGCTGAGGACTGTGCCACGTAAATGTTCACGTGCTCAAAACAGAGACGTGCCACCATTAAAATCCTTGGTTGGCTTTGCCTTTGACCCTTGTTGACCGTGACCTTCTATGGATGATTTGGCTGATTTGAAGGGACACGTTCCATGTACCCATCACCTGTAGCTTGCCCATGTGGCTCATTTCTTCATAGGACATCTGTAGCATAGCTTTTAACAAAATAGCTGCGGAATCCTGTGTTGGCTGCGGAAACCTGTGCTGGCTGCGGAAACTGACAAGTTTCCATAGCTGTCTGAACAAAAATCTAAACCAAACAACAGTCATAAGCATAGTCAGAAAACCATGTAAAAAGCTCTTTTTAGACTATAATGCAATGATTTTAATAGCTTGGTGGATGAAGTAAGTGGAAAAAGAAGGCTGAGAGGGTGTATAGGAAGGTGCAGGTTTGAGGCTCAACAGGCTCATGGGGGCACCGTGGGAGGACATTATGCAGGGAGAGCGACCGCGCAGAAGATTCTACGTGCAGGGTTGTGGTGGCCAACCCTCCATCAGGATTCAAAAGCTTACTGCAATGCGTGTGATGTGTGTCAGAGGACTGGTAGGCCATTGCAGAGGGATGATTTGCCTTTGAATCCACAGATCACATTACAACCCTTTGAAATTGGGCGATAGATTTTGTGGGACCAATTTAGCCCCAAGGGAAGAAGATGGGAGCGAGGTACATTATCACCGTGACGGAGTATTTGACTCGATGGGCGGAGGCACCGCCTGTAAAGGATTGCATAGGCGCGACTGCTGCGAAGTTCCTCTTTGAGTATGTACTGACACGATTTGGGTGTCCAAATATTTTGATGAGTGATCATGATACACACTTTTTGAATGAGACGATCAACGCGTTCACAAAGGACTTTCAGGTATATCACCAGAAGAGCACGCCTTATCACCCGCAGGCTAACGGGACGGTGGAAGCATTCAATAATGTGCTAGAGAACGCGCTGACCAAGGCTTGCAACGCTTAGCGAAGTGATTGGGACCTACGCATGCCCGCAGTACTATGGGCCTATCGAACGACATGCAAGAAGTTGACTGGACAAAAACCCTTTAGGCTTGTATATGGTGTTGAAGCATGATTCCCATGGAATACATTATGCCTAGTCTATGCATAGCGGCACTCACGGGTATGACAGATCGCGAAGCCTTGGAAGAGAGGCTCGCGCAACTGGCGGAGCTTGAGGAAGAAAGATTTCTAGCTGGGTTTCACCAACAGGTCCAAAAGCAGCATGAAAAAGCATGACATGATCGACACATTAAGTTGCGCAACTTTAAGGTAAATGACCTAGTTTTGTTATATGATAGCAAGTTTGATAAATTTCCAGGGAAATTCAAAATGAACTGGTTAGGACCCTATGTCATTAAGGATATTACCAAAGGAGGAGTAGTTCAATTGGTTAAATTGAATGGAGATCCCTTCCCAGGAAAGGTGAATGGCAGTCGCTTGAAGCCATACATCGATGGTCTGGCCATGTGACTATATGAAGGTAGCACAGGCTTAGTGCTCCAGGTAGCTAAAAGGAGGCGTGGGACTATAAAATACACTACCTTGGTTGGGGAGCTGCGCGATTGGAGGATTGTGCAAAGCAAGGAAGTGTCACAGGGCTCGCGGTAGCGCGAAAGGAGCTGTGCTACCCAGGGAGAAATCATGCAGGTCAGCTGGAAAGTGACTGTTAAAGTCATTGTTCATGATTTGATGGTAGAAGTAAAGGAGCAGTGTGTAAGAGCTACCACAGAAGCAATAACAACGGTTGACAATGTAGTAGCAGACTGCACGTAACTTTTTGAGCAGTCATTCGAGGTCCTAACGAGCTTGCAGGAGGACCCTAATGTACAATGACTAGAGACAGAAGTGCGCGAGCTACAACAGTGCTATGATGAGGTCAAAGGAACAGTGCGAACCGTCGCACTCACACAGAGACTGGAAAAGCTACAGGAGGCAAAGTAGCTATAGGAACAGGTAGATGCAACGCTGCACAAGGAAGCAGTGTTGAAGGCACGACTGAAGCCCTGGTTGGATGAGGCTTACATGGTGACATCTGCTATTGAAGGAAAGCTTGCGACTCTGTAAGAAACTTAGGAAAAGCTTTAGGTTGATAGTTTAGGAGCAGCGACCGAGCAGATGGTTGAAGACACGAAGCAGGCAACCGCACAGTGCGCTACTGAGGTTGCGGTCATACGTGTCATGCCCCTACACTGGCCGCAGTCTTCCAACCGCACTATAGCGAGGTGCGGCACTACCAATCGTTTTCTTTTCACCAATACTTACGATTGTAGACTTGCCTAACATTCCATACTTAGTTTATTTTTCATTACCAAGTATTATCTTTGTCCTTTATACAATGAAAGCCCATAACATTCACATAAACAACATTATACAATAGAAATGCACAACAGTATAAAGGGAGGGGCAACTCCCTGCAATATGAGTATGCCCGAATCAATATATATAATCTTCTTTTATAAGCACAAGTTAAATCTTGGGAAACCCCAAATTTACACTTAGCCAAATTTCCAACTTCGGCAAACTTGGTTGCCCAGCTCGTCGGTGCCTCCGCACGACTCACCAACCCTTCGTTCACCTCGTCACACAATTGTGTTTTTTTCCCAACTTGGGCGTGCCTCGTCATAACCAAGTTGCCACACACGGGCTCCTCTGGACGAATTACACCTTCGTTCACAACCTCAACACTTCACCGTTTCCAACATTTCGTTGTGCACGGCTCGGCCTACCCAAGTCGCCCGTCTGCACGATTCTTCGTTTCGGCATGCACGACGCGCCCTCACCTGGCCGCCCATCTGCACATCCACCCGTTCACCCAAAAAACTTCACCCGAGTTGCCACATGACTTCACCTGGGTCGCCACATGACTTCACCCGGTTCACTCGAACGACCTCACCCGGGTCGCCACACGACTTCACCCGGCTTGCCCGAACGACTTCACCCGGGTCACCCGACGACCTCACCCGACTCGCTCGAACGACCTCACCCGGTTCGCCCGAATGACCTCGCTCGAGTTTCCTGCCTGACGACCTCACCCGAGTTCTCTGCACGAGTTTCCTACACGAGTTTTTCGCCCGACTTTTCTGCACGAGTTTTTTTCTTGAGTTTCTCACCCGAGTTTTTCACCCGACTTTTCTGAACGAGTTTTCCACCCAAGTTTCGCCCATCGTGTGGGCTCATCCACACACCGTAGAACTCCTTGTTCAAACTCGTGTTGGTCGAATGATGGTCGTTTGCCTCCAAACGCCCTCCAATATATACGTTCGGGTGGCAGGTTATGTCACCCGGCTGACCCACGCCCAACGCCCAAGCCGACTCGTTCAACATGTTGCCTTCGCTCGAGTGGAGGGTCGGCCCGCCCAACTCATGGGATTGCCCTCTCAACTCGCCCAACATCGTATAAACTCGTCCAAGGTTCATTTCGTTTCACATTTCACACGAGCTCCTCGCCCATCCTTCGCACAATGAAGGTGACCTGGACTGCAGGTCCATACATCCTTCTCCACTTGAAGTCATTGTCGTCCTCGACAATATCTCATCCCAGCAACCATCTGTCACCAAGATATCCATACCAAGGCATACACCCCATCGGTATGTCATACATCGGAAATCATCCCAATCCATGATCATCAACCACCTTGTCACAATCTCCACATGCTGCTCCCCATCGTGGAAGGTTGGCCCCTCCATCTCAAGCTACATGCTTCCTGCAACATATCGTGTCGACCTCATCATGTGTCGTCCTCGAGTGAACTGCTGCTATGATACTCCAACAAATGCTAACACATCTCTGTACACTGTCGACCCCCATGTTTGAACTAGTCAGTTGATCAATCCAACTGTCCGCTCAAACCATGAGAATGCACATCCTCATGCCATCATCAGTCGTTTCTCAGAACATCCTGTCACATCCTCAACTTGATCAAGAATCCATCTCCATACAAGTATAAGCCATGCTCTGGTCCATGAAGTAGCCCTCATCTCATCTGCAACATGCTGTCCATGATGTTTTCTACCCAACATCATCATCCACCTGCAAAACATCCATCTCCTCAAAGTGAAGAGATCATCTCATCAAACTCCGACTCTCGATGTGCCACATCCAGATCCATGAAGCAATCTCCATCATATCTGTATGTTCCATCCCTCAAGTCTGCCATAGAAACAAGTATACACCTGTCTCATCTATCCATGTGTTGCCCATGATCATAGATCAATTAGCTCCCATGTGTCAAAAGTGGTTAAGTATTGGCTCAACCCATGCCCAAGTGTTGCCACCAAAGCATCATCATCGTTGTAACTACATCACTCTAAAGTCACAACCTCATGTCATCATGAGCTCCATGAGTCATCTCCAACCAACATCTTAGTAAGCATACAAGTCTCGGCCCAAAGGTCTCTGCAAGATGCCTCAACTCTCCATGTAGTAGGAATGCTCCATAGTCTGCTCACAACTTCATCCAAGTCCATGGCCTTGTTGTACATAAGTGCACAACCTCTCCATCGGCTCATAAGAAAAACATCTCCATGTCACATTATCAAATCCACCCGTACAACATCCCTGCTTTGGCACTCCCCATTGGATGCCCATAAGGGACACCTCTACAAGTGCTCTTGCATAGTGTCCCTGCATAAGACTGCCATGCTCCATGTCTCCAACTTGATGTCCATGACTAAGCTTCCCATGTAGTCCAACCAAGTAGACCCATCACAACAATCAGTCATCCTCATCCAAGTCCACAATCTTCGGTCTAGTGAACTCGGTCACCCAACCATATCATCATCATCACGAGTCCCTTCCATCATAGCTTCCCCACTGAAGGTTCCACCAAGACTTTCTCTTGGTCTCGTCCATGAGAAGTCCACCCAAGCATCATCATACCCAACTGTTTGCCCTTCAATCTGTCCATGAGTCATGCCGGGCACTTAGCCAATTCTCCATGTGGCTAAAGAATGACCCAATCTTCCGCAATGATCATCATGTTCCTCCCTTGTCACGGGCCTTTGTACCTTCTACCATAAGGTCACAAAAAACCCCAACAAGTCCTGCAACAGTCAATAATCCTTGCTTCTCCATACAAGGTCTCATCATAGTCATCCATGGTAAGATCCTCCCTAGCATCGGCAAACTGATTTTGCTCTTCCCTGCATGTGGTTCATCTACAAAAATCTCAAACGAAACACAAGTATCAATACTTACTTCATCATCATGAGGCTCCTCCATGTGAGTATCCTCATCCATCACGACTTCCTCTTCCTTGTTAGCACAATCTGCAACTTCATCCTGCTCCATTTTCCAACCAAGTTGAAGAAGTTCGTCTTCAACATTCCTTTCCAAGACTTCAAGTTCCTTTAGAATCCGAGGGTTCTCTTCTTTCAACCGCTTCAACCTGTATAAGGTAAGCAAGAGCTTCCCTTCGCATTCTTCCAAACCTGCCATGTATTGTCGTTCAGCTTGGCCCAAGCACTAAGCTTCACCTCTGCTAAACCTATTTCACCATCCACCTGAATCACACTGATATTCTACCTGTCACCTGCAAAACTTGAACTCCCTTTCAAGTCTTCAGTCTTCATAGAATCAGCTCCTTGATTCAGTTCACCAGCTCTGATACCACCTGTCATGAAGTGGAGGTGTGTATCAGCTTCAATGCTTCAACACTAGCACCAGCTCCTCGGCACTAGCTCTGATACCAACTGTCATGCCCCTACACTGGCGGTACTCTTCCAACTGCACTATAGCGAGGTGCAACACTACCAAGAATTTTCTTTTCACCAATACTTACGGTTGTAGACTATGCCTAACATTCCGTACTTAGTTTATTTTTCATTACCAAGTATTATCTTTGTCCTTTATACAGTGAAAGCCCATAACATTCACATAAACAACATTATACAATAGAAATGCACAATAGTATAAAGGGAGGGGCAACTCCCTGCAATATGAGTCTGCCCGAATCAATATATATAATCTTCTTTTATAAGTACAAGTTAAATCTTGGGAAACCCCAAATTTACACTTAGCCAAATTTCCAACTTCGGCAAACTTGGTTTCCCAACTCGTCGGCACCTCCGCACAGTCGCCACATGACTCACCAACCCTTCGTTCACCTCGTCGCACAATCATGTTGTTTTCCCAACTTGGGCGTGTCTCGTCGTAACCAAGTCGCCACACACGGGCACCTCCGCACGAGTTACACCTTCGTTCACAACCTAAACACTTCACCGTTTCCATCGTTTCATCGTGCACGACGTGCCCTACCCAAGTCGCCCATTTGCACGATTATTCGTTTCGGCGTGCACGACACCCCCTCACCCAGCCGCTTGTCTGTATGTCTACCCGTTCACCCAAACTCGTTCACTCGAACAAATTCACCCGAGTCGCCACACGACTTCACCTGGGTCGCCACATGACTTCACCCGGTTCGCCCGAACGACTTCACCCGGACGACTTCACCCGGACGACTTCACCTGGGTCGTCACACGACTTCACCCAGCTTGCCTGAATGACTTCACCTGGTTGCCCGATGACCTCACCCGACTCACCCGAACGACCTCACCCGGTTCATCCGAACGACCTCGCCTGAGTTTCCTGCCCGACGACCTTGCTCGAGTTCTCTGCACAAGTTTCCTGCACGATTTTTTCGCTCGAGTTTTTTGCACAAGTTTTTCACCCAAGTTTCTCACCCGCGTTTTTCACCCGACTTTTCTGAACGAGTTTTCCACCCAAGTTCTGCCCGTCATGCGGGCTCATCCACGCACCACAGAACTCCTTGTTCGAACTCGTGTTGATCGAATGATGGTCGTTTGCCTCCAAATGCCCTCCAATATATACGGGCAGGTGGCAGATTATGTCACCTGGCCGACCCACACCCAATGCCCAAGCCGACTCGTTCAACATGTTGCCTTCGCCTGAGTGGAGGGTCGGCCCACCCAACTCGTGGGACTGCCCTCTCAACTCACCGAACATCGTATAAACTCGTCCAAGGTTCATTTCATTTCACATTTTGCACGAGCTCCTCGCCCGTCCTTCGCACGGTGAAGGTGACCCGGACCGCAGGTCCATACAATACGGGTCAAGTTGGGAGGTCTTTGTGCTAAGATCTCTTCTCCTACCGAGTGACTCGAGGGTGAGTCACGATGTTTGTGTTGGGGGCCTGTTGGGAACGAGATCCCCTAAGGATAGTTTTAGGGCTAAAAGCCTCTGTTTTGGGTCGAATTTTGTAATAAAGTTGTAAAGTCTCCGCATTTTGTGGTTGCGGAGCGCGAAGGTGTCATAAGTCATGAAGGGTTGTTCGCCCTTATTTTTGTAAAGTAAAGTCAGTTGTAAAAGATCTAAGCTAAGTAAGTAAGCTCTAAGTAGTCTTGGTAGTAATCAATAAGTTTGTAAGAAGTCTTGAGCGATAAGGGGAGAATTCTAAGTTTCAGGTCTTAGTGTAGTTGAGTGCGTGGACCCCTGTAGCTGTGTGTGCAGGGAGTATAGAATCTGTAATCGTCTGAAGATATCAATAACAAGAAGTATTTTCCAAATTCTGTGCCTATGTTCCTGTTAATGCATCTTGTTATATTGTGTATGAATTTCATTTATAATGCTTATGTGATGCGCGAATGTATGTAATTACATTGGGTAATTGAATGCACGTAAGGGTATCTATTTATGTGGTGCTAACTGTGATTATTTAATAAGATAAGTAGGACACTTAAGCTAGTTTGGGAATCTGCATGACACGTTGCCCTAGCAATGCGAAATCACCGTAACCGCAGGTTAGGGCTACATGAAGGTCAATCATACCCCTTCACGGAGGTACTGAAAGGCAGAATAAAGGGCGAGATAGACAAAGCCCTAGAACTTAATGACCTTCACGAAGCAGGAATAGAAGGAATAAACCAACATTACAACCATCTCAGGGTGTGAAAACTTGGTTCCAGAATGCCCCCATACTGCTTTGGGTGAGACTTCGGTCCGCGCTCCGCGGGATGATGCTGAAAGGGCTAGTAGTGTAGGGATTTGTTTGACTAACTAACGTTGAACCTGGGCCAGACCCCACTAAGCCAACAATCGCTAAGATTAACTCTGGCTTGATCCATGACTTTTGGACCCTTCTAACACAATTTTATATTAATTCACATTAATATTTTATTTTGCCTAAGTTTAGACTTAGGGACTCCATTAAAAATATTAATTATTTTAATATCTCCCAAATTTTTTAGAATATGTCCAAATCATTTCTGGGTATTGGAGATCACATGTGCTTTAGCCTTTCCACCAATTTTCGTGGTTAGATCACATCCGATGCTACCCCAAATTAACAGTCCCTCTTAGCAAGGACTGTGCTCTAGTAATACTCTTCACTGAGAATCACCCTGATCATCCGACATCGGTCCTGGTGCTGATGTTAGGCCTACTTACCAACATCATCTATACTTTTGCATCATGCACTACTACCCATGGCTCTACCACTGCCACTGCTACATCCATACGATAACCCCTCTCATCATGCTGCATCGTGCTACCCATAACACTATCACTACTAACTGTTGTACAGTAACTTAGTTACTAAGAAGTAAGTAATTGATCTCCTAACTCTGAAATCTCTATTAGGCTAGAGACACCCACAATGCTGAAACTCCTTTTGGGGAAGTCATGGTTCACACACCCACACATGAGTAGAGGATAATGATACTGCACAACAAATAGTACATTATACAAAAATTAATTATAAAATATCCCATTACATAAAAATAATAAAAAAAAAATCATGTTTTTGACATACGTTCTCTTAGAAGGTTTGAATGGTCATGTGATTTCAAGCCCGACAAACGATCTTCCTGTTGGAATTTCTAAGTCTAACTGTTAGAAACCCTTCATGTACTTTCTAAT
Organism: Pinus tabuliformis; assembly: GCA_031772625.1. NCBI lineage: Eukaryota > Viridiplantae > Streptophyta > Pinopsida > Pinales > Pinaceae > Pinus > Pinus tabuliformis. Next base: position 278,204,056 of record CM062812.1, read on the forward strand.
TGATTTCTTCCTACTTGTTCTGTTTAATTAACAAGTTATTTACCATGTAAATACTAAAAATAAATACAAGTACATGCTAAACACATTACAGATCGTCAAATGAAGGAAAAACAAGCACACAAGGGACACCGTTGTTTTTGGACCAATGTCCCTGGAAAATCCCAATGCAGGAAAATCGATGTAGCTATCTGAGGGTTTTATTTTTAAGTAGTTTCAGAATACAATCTCGGTGCCAAACCAGCTCACTCAACAGAGAATTATCTCAGCAGTAGTACCTCCTAGTCGGAGACAGATATTCCGGCTAAAACCCTGGATGAACAATCCCACAACTCTCAGCTCTAATCTGCCCCACGAAATCTCCAACATCTGCCTCCAGGGACTGCGTCAACCTCTCTGGCCTAATGTCAGCCTAGCGTCACCCCATGTCAACCTCTGGAGGCATTACGCCAGCCTCTAGAGCCTCTGCATTACCCACGCTGGCTCTCTCTGGCACTGCACAACTCCTGGCTGCCTCTGCGTAAGCCCTGACTGGATCTGCATGGCCTCTAGCTGGCTCTGAGTCCCTCTCTCCCAACTTATGCGTTGATGCTCCTGGTACCCTCTCTACCTCTCTGCTTTTGTATTTATTGCCCCTCAACTGCGACTCTGATCACTCCTTCGATTTCCTCAGCAATCCTTGCCCTAGAAAATCAAATTCTTTATCAACATGGTGTGTTCTCCAAGTGACCCTCAAGCCTCCTCTTATACTTTTCTCATTGAAAATTCAACGACCGAGATTAAGTCTCTAATCAACAGCTAAGATTAATTCTGGCTTGATCCATGACTTTCGGACCCACCATATTCCAAAAATCGATATGAGGAAGTTTGATGGCAAGGATCCCGCCACATGGATATTACAGATGGAGCAATTCTTCGATCTCAATAATGTGCAAAACACACAAAAGGTACGTATGGCAACTTTATATTTGGAACCAAATCAGTTTGTATGGTATCAATGGCTTTGTTCTCGTAAACAGTTTATCACTTGGGCAATTTTTACGGAAGAATTGATAGCACATTATGAGGATACAAAAAGCAACACTTTTTTTAGCCAATTGATAAGTCTCAAACAAAAGGGTTCAATAATGGAGCACATTGAGGAGTTCCAAAAATTGAACATAAGGGTAAAAGATATTCCAGAGGAGCATAGGATTGATGTGTTCATAGGGTCTTTAAAGGATAATATCCAACATGATGTGCGCCCTTGGGAACCTGATTCATTAGAGAAGGCATTCAGGTTAGCAAGAAAAATGGAAAGCAAAATTATGGCAACTAGAAAGCATACCATTCACAACTATAAAGACGGAAGTGTTGTTGCCCATAGTCTTCCACAACCCACAAGGTTGACACCACAACAATTGGAAGAAAAAAGAGCAAAAGGGCTTTGTTACAATTGTGATAGAAAATACACTAAAGGTCATAAGTGTGCTGAGAAGAAATTATTCTACATAGATTGTGAAGAGGAAGAAGAAAAGGAGCAAGAAAGGTCAAAATAAGAGGATATATTCCAGGAACAAAGCCTAGATGAAGAACAAATAAATCTGACCATATCTTGTAATGCATTGGCGGGAATTACCACTCCTCAAACCATCAAGATAGAAGGACAAATCAAGAAGAAAAAGGTAATAGTGTTGATTGATTCAGGAAGCACCCACAATTTTATTCATTGTAGGGTAGCAAAAGAATTGAATTGCTTCCTATATCCAGCACCATAGTGTCAAGTGATGATTGCAAATGGAGGAACAATAAATTGTTCTGGAAAGTGCCATAATATCAAGCTATCCATGGGAGAATATGTATTGACTAGCCCAATGCTTTCCATTCCAATGGGAGGTGCTGATGTTGTACTAGGAGTCCAATGGCTACAATCCTTGGGTACAATAGCTTTTAATTTTCAAGAACTTTTCATGAAATTTTCTGTGGAAGGAAAGGAAGTTGAATTAAGGGGTATTGCAGGGAAACCAGGAAAGATAATCAGCTCTAATGGCATGACAAAGCTTCTAAAAAAGGAGCAAAGAGGTGTAATTGCACAATTATGTTCGCTAGATGTTTCCACACTGGAATCATCTATTTCTCCAGATCTCCAAAAAGTCCTGGACAATCATTCCAAGGTATTTGAGACTCCCAAAGGTCTCCCACCTATGCGTGATCATGATCATGCTATTCATCTGATTCCAGGAAGTGTTCCTCCAAACATCAGGCCGTACAGATATCCATATCTCCAAAAATGTGAAATTGAACGTATGGTTGCAGAAATGCTAGAGGCTGGTATAATTCAACCGAGTCAAAGTTCTTTCTCAGCTCCAGTAGTATTGGTGCACAAGAAGGATGGATCATGGTGCATGTGTCCAGATTATAGGGAGCTCAACAAGCTCACTATTAAAGATAAGTTCCCCATTCCTGTCATTGATGAATTACTGGATGAATTGCATGGATCAATTTACTTCACCAAGTTGGATCTTCGTTCGGATATCATCAAATCAGAATGAAGATTGAAGACATTCCGAAAACGACATTTAGAACTCATGAGGGTCATTATGAATTTTTGGTCATGCCTTTTGGCCTTACCAACGCACCTTCAACATTTCAAGGTTTGATGAATTCAATTTTCAAACCATTCCTTAGAAAATTTGTGTTAGTATTTTTTGATGATATACTAATCTACAGCAAGTCTTGGAAGGATCATGTTGAACATGTTGACAAGGTGCTACAACTATTGGAGGAGAAACAATTATATGCAAAAAGATCCAAATGTTTCTTTGGAGTCCAGGAGGTGGAATATTTGGGTCATATTGTATCTCATGAAGGAGTTAAGGTAGACCCTAGCAAAATTAAAGCCATTAAGGAATGGAAAATCCCCACATCCATAAAGCATCTGCGAGGATTTCTTGGGTTGATAGGGTATTATCACAAGTTCATTAAGAATTATGGGAGAATAGCAGCACCTCTAACAACATTATTGAAGAAAGATTCATTTTCATGGACTCCGGAAGCAACAAAGGCCTTTAAACATCTTAAAGAGGCAATGTGCCAAGCACCGGTCTTAGCTACACCGGACTTCACAAAAACCTTTATTGTGGAATGTGATGCTTCAGGAAATGGAATTGGTGCTGTTCTAATGCAAGATGAAAGACCCATTGCTTTTGAAAGTCGTCCAATCAAGGGAAAGTTTTTAAGCAAAGCTATTTATGAGAAGGAAATGTTGGCAATACTCCATGCACTTAAGAAATGGCGACCCTACCTAATGGGAAGACACTTCAAGGTAAAAACGGATCATGATAGCCTTAAATACTTTTTAGAACAAAGATTATCCTCTGAAGAGCAACAAAAGTGGGTCACAAAGATGTTGGGTTATGACTTTGAAATCATCTACAAAAAAGGGAAGCAAAATGTGGTGGCAGATGCACTCTCAAGAAAGGATGAGGATATGGAAGCATTGTTGTGTGCCATTTCTATTATCCAACCAGATTGGATAAACGAAGCAAAGGAGGAATGGAAGAATGACGAAGAAGTGTGGGCACTTATTCGAAAGCTACAACAAGATTCCAGTACTTCTGATACATTTAGCTGGAAAAATGATTCGTTATGGTACAAAGATCGCTTATACCTCTATATGAATTCCCAGCTAAAACAAAAGATTCTTATGGAATTGCACACTTCTCCCTTAGGAGGGCACTCAGGATTTTTAAAAACTTACCACAGGATTAAGAAGGAATTTTTTTGGGATGGCCTTAAATAAGATATTCAAAAGTTTGTGGCGGAATGTTTGGTTTGCCAACAAAATAAAGTTGAAACAATTAAGACACCGGGTCTATTACAACCTTTATCCATTCCAAGCCAACGTTGGGAGGAGGTTTCAATGGATTTTATCACAGGTTTACCCAAGTCTGAGGGAAAGAGTGTCATCATGGTGGTAGTTGACAGACTTACCAAGTATGCACACTTTTGTGCATTATCACATCCATTTAAAGCCAGTATAGTTTCTACTGCATTTATGGAAACAGTTCAAAAGCTACATGGAAACCCAAAGATTATTTTAAGTGACAGAGATCCCATTTTCACTGGAAATTTTTGGACAGGATTATTTTCTTGTCTTGGTACTCAGTTAGCTCATAGCTCATCTTATCATCCTCAATCTGATGGGCAAACTGAGATAGTAAACAAATGTTTGGAAGGATATCTTCGTTGCTTTGTATCTGATAAACAGACACAATGGGTCAAATGGTTGCCTCTGGCTGAATGGTGGTATAACACTTCCTTCCATACAGCAACAAAAATGACCCCATTTATGGCACTTTATGGGTACCAACCACCATCAATCACATCATATTTAAGAGAAAATTCTAAGGTTCAGGCAGTGGAACATCACATCGAACATCAACAACAAGTCCTCCAACTCTTAAAGGATAACCTCATGTTGGCACAAAATAGAATGAAACAACAGGCAGATCAACATCGCAGTGAAAGAAGTTTTGATGTAGGTGATTGGGTATTCCTACGGCTACAACCATATAAGCAAATGTCCCTAAAGCAAGCTAAGAAGGATAATAAATTATCACCAAAGTATTATGGTTCGTACAAGGTGTTGGAAAAGATGGTACTATGGCATACAAATTGGAGCTTCCTGCAGCTTCTCGATTGCACCCAGTTTTCCATGTTTCATGTTTAAAGAAGGTTATAGGCGACAAGCTCCCAGTTCAAACAATATTGCCAGAACTTGACGAGGAAGGAAAAATTATATTGGAACCGGAAGCAGTCACAGAAACAAGAACTCGACAGCTACGAAATCGATCAATTTCAGAGTATCTTATCAAGTGAAAGAACTTATCCGCTGAAGATTCCACATGGGAGGATGAGAATTTTATGCAGAAGTATCCAGAACTGCTCAAGCGTTGAGGACAACACTTTTTTGAAGGAGAGGGGCATGTTGGGTCCCTATAATACTAGTGATTACCCCATTACTATTGTAGTTATACCCCTTATTTATATTGTTGTGCCCCTATTACCCCCATATTGTTATTTCTGTGCCCCATAGAATCCCTCTATTGTTATTTTTGTGGCTTTATATTATTATTGTTAGGTCGGCTGGATTATATTGTGACTCCTTAGACTCCTATATATAGAAAGGAGGGTTTGTCATTTGTATCATCCAAGAATTGTTCATTTATGTAATGTAAAGGAGGTTGCCCCCTCGAAGAGGCTGAATTCTAAGGCGTTGATCTTTCTTTTCTATCTTTTCTTGAGCTGGTTCCATAACAACTTCCCTTCTAGAAGTTCTCAGTGTGACTCCCTCTGAGCCTCGATTTCCCTCCTGGAAACCCCTCTGCCAATGTTGAGATGCCCCCACTCCGATCGCTACAGCTGTGCCACTGATCTAGATTTCTTGGCTAGAAATCCTAGGTAGCAACTCCCTCCTCCTTAGTCTTGCCCTTTTAGGTACTGTTCTAACCACAGTACCCCACCATATTTACTTTGCAACTTACCCACAACCTCCTATGCCTCAGAAAACTGAAGGTTAGAGCTTTTAGGCTCCGCACAATCCCGACACCAACAAAATCTGCACCTCCTGGCCATGGGCGTCAATCCTTCCTGACTGAGAAAGATGACTGGGCACTGCATAGGTCGGGTCTGCTCCCTTCTGCCACTGTGCTGATCCTCCTCCCGACTCAAACTTGATGGCACAGGCATTACGTCACCCCTTCCTTGCTGCTTTTCCACTAGGAACAACTTCTGTCACTCGGGACAACTATTTCTGTTACTGCTTCTTTGCTCGGATGATGCCCTTAGTTCTCTTGTGATATACAACCATGCTCTGATACCAAGTTGGAATTTCTAAGTCTAACTGTTAGAAACCCTTCATGTACTTTCTGATTTATTTCTTCCTACTTGTTCTGTTTAATTAACAAGTTATTTACCATGTAAATACTGAAAATAAATACAAGTACATGTTCAACACATTACAGATCATCAACTGAAGGAAAAATAAGCACACAAGTGACATGTTGTTTTTGGACCAATGTCCTTGGAAAAACCCAATGCGGGAAAACCGATGCAACTATCTGATGGTTTTATTATTAAGAAGTTTCACAATACAATCTGGGTGCCAAACCAGCTCACCCAACAGAGAATGATCTCGGTAGTAGTACCTCTCAGTCGGAGACAGATATTCCAGCTAAAACCCCGGATGAACAATCCCACAGCTCTCAGCTCCAATATTTCCCACGAAATCTCCAGCATTTGCCTCTAGGGACTGTGTCAGCGTCTCTAGCCCAACGTCAACCCAACGTCACCCCAACTCGCCCTATGTTAGCCTCTGGAGGCACTGTGTTAGCCTCTAGAGCCTCTGCGTCACCCATGCTAGCTGTCTTTGGCACTGCGCAACTCCTGGCTGCCTCTGCGTGGGCCTTGACTGGCTCTGCGTGGCCTCTAGCTGGCTATGCATCCCTCTCTCGAATTTTGCGTTGATGCTCTCGGTACCCTCTTTTCCTCTCTACTTCTATATTCACTGCCCCTTAGTTGCAACTCTGAACACTCCTTTGATTTCCTCAACAAGCCCTACCCCAGAAAATCTAATTCTTAATCAAATCGGTGTGTTCTCCAAGTTACCCTCAAGTCTCCTCTTATACTTTTCTCGTTGACAATTCATCGATAGAGATTAAGTCCCTAATTAATGACTAAGATTAACTATGGCTTGATCCATTAAAAATATTAATTATTTTAATATCTCCCAAACTGTTTAGAATCTGCCCAAACCATTTCTGAGTATTGGAGATATCATGTGCTTTAGCCTCTCCACCAATTTTCATGGCTAGAGCATATCCGATGCTACCCCAAATCAACACTTCCACAGTGAAGAATCGTCGTAGTGAAGGCACCCTCACACTCATTATAACTTCCTTTTCCAAAGAAAGATCATATTTCTTTAAAATCCATGGGACATCACCTTCTTTGAAAGATCAAGAGGGACCAACCCCTCCTCTAGTTTCTTGTTTTGGCCAATGTTTCTTTTTAGTTTGTGAAGAAATAAGATCTCTTCTAACAGCCAATGTGTCACTTTCTTTCAATGATATGTTCCTCCATAAAGAAGATGAAACATTTTTAAATATATGCATGGGATCTAGTAAGTGGAAAATCTTAAGATTCTCCCAATATGGGAGCTCATAAAATACAAATTTACTTTATATCTTAATGGGAAATTTCTCAACATAGGTGTCGAATAATTTTGGATCATCAAACATAGGGTCCCCATTTGAATCGAACATTTTTGCAAACTCCTTCTCCTTCTCCCTCTCATATGCTTTAAGTCATCTAGTCGGTGTCATTATTGCAGGCTTTTGGGTTCTCTCTAGTTTACGATTTAAAGTGGATGTTTCTCTTCTATAAGGGTGTTCTTTTGGGAGGAATACCCTAGAGTATTCATACACTGGCTTTCGTAGGTGGTCAGACCACCTAGCCTTTAGAGAAGGTCCACAACATTTACATCCATGACACCCTTTTGTTACAATACCTACGAAATTATTGTATACAGGCTGACATGTTAGCAACCATGAAGATCTGAAAAATTGCAACGAATTAAATTAATATGTGAAACAATATTGTTACTAAACAAATCAATAAGAATTTAATTTACTAGAGAAAACTCCTAATCCTGGATAATCACGTTGGTGTAAGCACATATGCCATAAAATGTAAAAATCCTCTCTGTTTTGAAGGGTCTTGATACATCATACACATGTATCACTTCCCATAATTCCTTCAATTCATCTACCAATGGTTGTAAGTAGACATCCATCTTCTTCACTTGTCTTGTACCAGGGACTATGAGAGCCAACATACGATGTTCATTCTTCTCGAACAACCATGGGGGGATATTGTTATTGATCACTATTACAGGCAAAACATAATAGTTGGTGCTTTGGAGGGAATATGGGTTAACACCATACAGGGCTATGCTGAGTCGTAGACTTTGTACTTCATCCTTGAATTTTTCAGACCATGTATCCTCTATATGATTTATGGCTATTGAATATGTTGGGATTCACATAACTCCGGACTCACTTTTGTGTGAAGCATACATCTCCACAACATATCTAATTCTTTGCAATGAAAGAGTATTTGAATCCTTCAGATTATAGGCATGTTCCTCAATATATTATGAGGATGAAAATGTGATTTACACATTTTTTTTGAATTACGGTACCTGTCATGCCCACATTTCAGACATATCTCTTTGTCTGCATATTCCCCTCTATATAGAATACAATCTTTCAGACACGCATGATATGATATGTACTCAATACTCAACATTTTCAGCAACTTCTTTGCCTCTTCGCAGCTACCCAACAAGACATTATCACTTAGAAGAACCTTATCTTTGAATATCCTACAGTTGGTGGGGAATATAATTGTACAATGTCAATATTTAACATTCATAAAATCAACCATTTTTAAACTTGATTATGTGACAAAATATAAGGAACTTAATTGATTATGCAGGTCAATTACCTCAATATTTCCAAGAAATACAAATTTGAAATCATTGTACAACAACATCATTTTCCCTAGCTGAGTAGACTTTGACTTGCCTCCAGGTCCAAAAAGATGGGTAGTGGAAGTAGATTTCAGGCTTTTGAATTAGGTATCCGTGATATGAGCATCATCCCCTACCTCATTGTTTTGGAATGCATCTAACAAGATTGCCTCCATGGCAGTCATATCCCATAAGTAATCATCCATACCAACCTCCAATTGATTGCTTTCGTTACCAACTTGTGATGAAGAACTACTATTGCTGTAGTCATCCCTAATTGGTGAATTTGGATCTAATGGGATTGAATAGGTGGTTGATTCAACCATTCTTTGTATGCTTCCTCTCTGATTCCTGCTCCTAATGCAACCTTCTCTTATTGAGAAATCTAGGGTATTATATTTCTCTTAGATCTTGACATTTACTTATGAATATTATTATATAATTGTTAGTTCTTATTTATATTTTTCTTTCATCTAGATAAATGCCAAACAATAAAAATAACAATGGACACGTGATGCATGCACTCAACTAGGGCAAAACCCAGTCAATACCTCTTCCTTCGATAGATTTAAATCAAGTTGAGATGACCAAGACCCTTATTACCTAGACCAAGGAAACCTTCCACCCATAAATTCAACCTTGTTTATAAGTGACACATCATGCTTTAGTTTTGTAGTCATATCATACTTCAATCTTGTAGTCATACCTTATTTCTGTCCTCAGTCACAACAATTTGTAGTCATGCCTTATTTCGATTTTGTGATCATAACAATCTTGTAGCCATATCTTGGTCTACAATAACTTAGTGCCTCGGTCGTGGAATCATCCATTACTTTGATCCTATCACTCATCCTTACTTCGTTGTCCTGTAATATGAACTTCTTTACTTCACTGCTATGAAAAATATCTGAACTTTTATGCTTCAGTGTGGTCGAGTTCATCTTGGTATTTATAGTTGTTTCTGATTATAAATGAGCTGACATAAATAATTTATGGAAGCCGACTTGTAGAGGATTAATCTAGAGGCTGACTTGCAAGGTGACTTGATGGAGGAGGTTGACATGAGAAAATAGATTCTTATCTTTGACACCATGATCCCAAGAAGGGATTCTTACATAGTAAATTTGACTTTGACTTAAACAAAAAACCTAGAAGCTTGCAATGGAGGCTTGACCTATGAGCGTTGACCCAAGCATGAAATCCATGCTTTAATAAGTAAATTTAATAATAATACAAGTTTATTTTGACAATATATTACATCATGACTTAATTACAATTATGAAGACATACACTAGCTACATTCTTCAACACTCCCTCTTAACTAGGGAGGTATTCATATTTACATATATATACAAGTACATGGAATATTTCAAAATGATATGAACTACGGAGAGTTCTAGCACACTCAGTGATGTGGACTAGATACCTAACGAGGGTAATCTATCTAGGTGGGACTAAAATGGACTCAAGCTTTTAGCCACTCTAGGTACCATCAAGCTTACTTGCTAACCATCAACCTAGGGATCTAGGTGCATATCCAAGGTTAGAGCTCCATGAACAATGCCACCCTCCCTCTTTGGGATCTAGACATCAACACATAGGCCAGTTAGATGTCCTCCCAAGCATCTACCATTAGATGCTTCATCTCTCTTAATAAACTAAATCATATATATCCATTTGTCCAAGCAATGTGCTCCAAAAGTGTTCAACCTTCTTATGGAGATATTTTTCATGTACACACACAACCCCAATCATTAATAAAACTTTAAATATATATACAAGTAAACACAAACCTATGGGGTCCTCAGTCATCTTGATGCCACTTTTATGAATCTATTCATATCCAACTTGTTAGAAGTTTTTATTCTTTCATTTTTTAGCAGCACCAAGACATCCTCAATACATTGCAAATCCATTTGTAGCGCTTTCATTCATTCTCCGATTTCATTCTTTCTTCAAGGTCTTCATTATGATTGTCATAATATTCCCTCCCTCTCAGCTAGAGAGTTGTACTCTTTCTTTTATCCAGGCTCATTCTCAACTTAGGGAGATCAATCATTTCCTTCTTCTATAACAACAAAGAACCTTTCACGACTTCATTCCTTCTTACGATATCAATGTCATCTTTATCATTGTCATTCATATAACTTCCTTCATCATACTTATTATTATTATACAAACATATTCATCATCTTCTAGATGATGCACTTGCAAAACTATAATAGCAAGTACAACCAAATACAAACATATAGAAGCATGAAGTTAAATATGGCATTATCAACTCATTCATGTTGTTAGACATTACATACCTAAACCTAGTTAGCTTCATAATCAACAAGGGACATATATTTTTTAACTTCTTGCTAGGATTTGTTCACAAACCCTAGACTTTATTTTCAAGACATAAAGCCTTAGATAGTAACAATCCAATCATAGTACTGTACACCCAAGGTTTCAACAATATACTTTTTCATGTCGGATTTTAATAGTGTTTGTTGCAAACCCTAAAGCATCAATTTCTACTAGGTTTTTGTTTTATACCCTAGTATATTATAACACTCTATATTTTGTCCACTCTGTTAATCGTTTCTCCTGGTGTAATATAACACACCAATGCGTCTCTTCCAAATAACACTGTTAAATCATTTCGTTGCGTTTATACTTGGAAATCACACCATAATAATTTAAAATTATATTTAAAAATTAATTTACTGATGGTGCTGAATAATTAAACGTCTGGTGCATTTAATGTTCTAAACACATTGGTGCATTTATTTGGATAAACACACCGATTACCAAAGTTCATTTAGATAAACACACAGATTACTAGAGTTTTTTGCTGAAAATTATTTGTTTTATTTATTAAATATATTTAATGGCTTCTATAATGAATGCTATAGGTTGTATATCGATAAAAAATGTCTTAGAAGGGTCCATGGGGTCTTGGATAAATGATGATCACGTGCTTTGTTAAGGCACTCCTTGATGTGAAGTCACCGGTTCAATTCCCCACCCGATCAAGTTGATATTGGACATGATGAAGATGTAGTCCTGCCAAGATTACAAAAAAAAATGTCGTAGAAGGTTTCAAGTAACAAAAACATTGATTGACACAACGATAGAACATAAAAAAAGCAGAGAATGTAAGCTTTTTGTAAATTCTTTACAAAATTAATATGTTTGAATTATGTGTAAATTTAAATAATATGTATTGGTTGGTATGTGTCATGTAGAGCCACAAAGTGAACAAGGTCGATAAGATCATTTCTAATCTAAGTGCATAAAATCTTGATTGAAAAATTGCAGAATGATGAATTAGGTGAATGAAAAAATACTATTCAATATGAGTTTTTTTTTAATGAATTTTCATTAATACTATACTTAAGAATATTAGATAAAACGTTTCAAACAAATTGTTAATTCTTATATGTTTAATGCTCTACAGAGAGCAACAATGAAGGAATTATATAACATGTAAATGACGATGAATTGGTCCTTAGCTCATCTGGAGTGGTGTTGGAGGTTAATGAAAGGGGGAATTTTTTTTTACAAAACTATGAGGGATCTAATGGAACAAACGTATAGATGTACTTTCCACTTACAATACAAAAATCAATCCAATTATTCTAAGAACCAAATTATATCTAAACTATAGGAAGCATTTCCAGAGCAATGGTCAATGAGACATGTCAGAATTGCAATAGAAAAAACATACAACAAAAAAGAATCATTCAAAAGGTAATATTCCTAATTGTATAAAATGATTTTCTAGAATTATATGTATATATTACTACAAACCATTCATTTATTAATATCGATTTTGTTATATTTAGTTTTCATATATCATTATAAAAATAGTTTATTACTTTTTTCAGGAAGATTATGAAAATCCCAAATGATCAATGCGTTGATATGTGAAACATGCCAGTAGGAATGTCCAAAAAAGTGTATAAGGAGATGGTCAAAGAAATGGACATAATTGCATCACAGGAGGAGCCATCTCAACAACAATGTGCTTCAAATGTATGTAATCATGATTGAATTTGTACATATAAAAAATAATTTAGCATTAAATATTAATTTTCAAGTATTTTCTTGTAGAAAAGAAAACAAGATGGAACTCATTCATCACATAAAACAGGACGACAAGGAAGAAAATGGTTGATTTCAAAGTTTGTGAGTATAAATTGTTAATATTTCCTTATAACAACTCAAGGTTTAATTTTTGTCTATTTTAGGTTGTTTTACAACAATCATTCTTAAATGTCTTCAAATAGGAGCTAACATACAAAGAAGAGACATAAGAAAAATTGATTGACATTTGGTTAATAGGGGTTGTGAGTATATGTTGGCATATAAAAAATTAATTGTGGAGTTTGTAAGTATCTATGTTGTTTTACTTCTCTGAGTTTATAATTAATATAACAAAAAAATCCTTTATATTAAATCTATGATTTATAATAGGGTTTAAAACATGGAGGAAACAAAGTATGGAACTACGCCAGCAGAAAACTTGTCGCAACAAGGCATGAGACTTGGTTTTAAAACCATGTGCATAGTTTATGAGTCACTTCTTGCTATGGTACATTGCTATTCGATTTACGTTGATGTATATTATTTATTTCAATTGTCATTATTCTCACCAATGTAGATAAACTCATTACACTTTATTTTTATGTTTGTAGATGGAACATGAAGAAAATGAAAACAATTGATGCGATCAACAAAACACTCCAAATAACCCAAGTCATGAAAATAGCTCGAGCACTGACAACAATTCTAGCGAAGAATGATGATCTATTTGGATACCAATGCAACCTATTGTATTTTTTGAAATAATTGTATATGCAAATCAAACATTGTGTTTAATGTAATGGACATAGTGTCCCAATTGAAAGATAAGGGGTTACCAACAACAATCCCATTTTGTATAACAAAGAGCCTATTATTGATATATAATAAAATACATTTTAATTTATTCTATTGTGTTATCCAATGTCGTTTTGAAATGTTACACCACTAATTAAATATATGAATGATTAAATATTATAATGAAGGCATGTGAAATATGATAATATAACAAATTAATTCAAACATCATATGCAAATGCACTAATCAAATTTTAATTTATATGAAAACTGTTAGATATATGTCGATTTTTCGATGAATAGTGGATTTTAAAAATTACAATAATTGCATTGTTCAAAGGTCGATGTTTCCAAAAAAAATAAAATCTCATTCAAAAAATTGGTGCGTTTATACCACAAAAATGCACTGGTGCGTTATGTTATATAAAGCATCATGATGGTATCTTTTTGCATGCCTAATGCCCTTTAAGAAAACAAGAGAATAGATGTGTTTATCTCTTCAAGCATTGGTCCTGTTTGAGATTAATGCCCTGGTGCATTTTAATTCTTAACGCACCAGTGATTTCATATAACTAACTCCCCGATCCTACAAAATATTTTTTCCAACCCGGTGCATTATGAAAACTAAGGGAACCAGTCCTTTTGTATTTATAATGCAAAAAGGCTTTTATACAAACAATACACATCGACATTGCAAATTTAAAAAAAAAGCACTGGTACATCAATCAACCATTTTTGCATCTATCAACCATTTCTCTTGATGAAGGAAAGTCAATGTCTATTGATGGATTTCCACGGTAGTAGACACAATTGTGACTATTAATACTCTTGGGCTCTACAGTTCTATGTTGCTTGAGAGAAATCCCTTTATTTTCCTAAGTTATATCAAGGCTTTCCCATAGATTGATGATGAGTTCCTTCCTTATTTTTTCTTCTTTGATCTTGATTGGGAATTGAACTAGCTTGATCACTGCATGTTTATTGCGCTTATAACTCCACCTAAGCCTCCCTTGCTCCCATATCTTACTCCACGTCTTATGCACAAGGGTACAATGACCTTCTAGTATCATGAATGATGCTCATCATTTCCACATGACGATCCTTGGTTTGGGCTTCAAGTTCTCTCACGCTATTTCACTAAAAATGTACCTACACGATGCCGAAGTGTGATGACAAATGATCACCTCGGGTCATTACACTGTGCAAAATTTTCTTAACCTCCCATTGTTTTCCTTTGTTGTATGGAGAATGGGATTTGTGTTTGCCACCTTTTGTCAATTTCATATTATAATATTTAAGGAATTGGGACCTATCTCAAGGTTCCATTCACTCTCATTGTTCTTGGGGTAGATCATTGCTAAATTTGTGAGGGAATTAGCAAATGCACTGAGTTCTCTTAGCACATGCTTGTCATGGAAGCTAGCAAAAGAAGAGAGTTTGTTCATGATTCTTTTGTATGAAAAAAATAGTTTATAATTTGTTGGAGATGTGACAAGGATTAAATGCCCAATTATGTTGTTGGAATCTCCCATAGTTATGAGGGTATGAACAGATAGTTGCTTTGCTAGGATTATACCTTGAAGCATGGAGTACATTTCTGCTTGATTGTTGCTCATTATGTGCAAACTCCATGAGTACTTTGTTTCAATTTGTTTGCTAGAGTGAGGTTGATGGTACTAGGCTAGCCCACAGGTATACTCACTTAAGAGTTCACAAGACTCAAGTCAATACAATAATATTCATAAGCACTAAGTCATTACAACAATATTTATGAGGGCATTATCACTAATTATGTCAATGATGAGGATTTGAACCTAGGTGGGGAAGATAAGATAACAACCATTCCGCCCAACCACCCAAGATAACCCCAATTGAGTCTCTCTCTCTCTATTCAAAATAACATATATTTCAAAATATAGATTATTGTGAAATACTTCTAAAAAATTATACAAATGATCATAAACCGAAATAATAACAATTACATAAAACTTATTAGTTATTTATTAAATTAATGTTTTATATAAAATAAATGTAAATTATTATTTTTTCTCTGGAGCAACAGTTCAATTGGTAACTGTGGTAATATGAAGTATTGTGTAAATTAAGAAATCTAAAATTCAAATCCCTCAGAGTAACTCAAAATACAGAAAAGAAAATTATTGTAAGCCTTAAAAGTATAATAATAGTGATTAGAATCGACCTCGTATCACACAAATACAAACCTGACCCAATTAATAATTACTATAATAAAAAAAATATTATTTATTATGTATTTATATATTAAATTAATATTCTATATAAATTTTATAAAAAATATTAAAATTACACTAATAACACTTTATCAGAAAATAATCTTGGATTTACACAATTATTGCGATAACACTTTATTCAACCACTAAACTAAATTCCAAAATAGAAAGTAATATTTTATAAAAAATATAAAAATTACACTAATAACACTTTATCTCAAGTACTAAATTCAAGAAAATAAGCTTTGATCTACACAATTATTGCGATAATACTTTATTCAATCACTAAACTAAATTCCAAAAAATAGAAAGTGTACTACTACCCTCCCTACCGTGCCCACTCCTATAGATTTGTTTTACTATCCTTTTAAACTTTAATGAGGGGACCCTTCTCTCATAATTTACTTTACCAAATTCCCCTTACGGAATATGATGGTCCCCTCTGTACTAGTGATCCCACCGAGCGTTAGAACATTGACCTCACACGTCTCATCAACATCTAACTTCTAAGTAACAAGATTAAATTGAAGGGTAGGGAAAACCTTAGAATGTGTAAGGTAGTTTTATTTATTCTTCTATAATCATTTCGTTTATCATAATCAATGTGTTTATCCTAATGACTTTGTTTAGAATGTGTAGGGTAGTTTTACTTATTTCTCTATAATGATTTTGTTTATCATAATCACTGTGTTCATCTTAATGGTTTTGTTTGTAATTATTGATTTATAATAATAAATATATAAATAAATAAAATAATTACAATTTTTTTTATAAATTTGGTAATATTTTTATCATTATTTAATATATCACTCCCATTAAAGTGGAGAATTGAGCTAATGATTTCACATCAAAAAGTATCTTAACAAAACATCCAACTACTATCTGTCCAAAAACCCATAAATAAATAAAATAATTACCATTAAAATAGTATATCAATCCAAATCCAAACAAATAATACACGTGAATCAAAAACTCAAAAATTAATATCTTAACAAAACAGCCAATTACTATCTACCAAAAACCCATAAATAAATAAAATAATTACCTTTAAAATAGTATATCAATCCAAACCCAAACAAATAATAAACGTGATTCAAAAAATCAAAGAAATAAGCCAAAAAAAACTAAGATTCTTTTACTTTCTTTCAATTAAACTAAAGGGGACAAAAGGTGTTGGACGACACTATGTTCCATTTCCATGCTTTATGTTTACTCATGTATAATTGCGTAATATGTTGAAAGTAATATTTTTATGTCATGTGTGAGTCCCTAGGTGTCAATCTAGAAGTAGTCACTTTCCTATGTGTGAGTTGTAATAGCTATCTAGATGTGTCATTGTCAATGATCTAGAGACTATAAATTTGTAACCCTTGAGATTAATATAATATAAGAAATGTGATTTGTGTGCAATAGCTCTATCTGCAAAATTTTCTATTTCTAACACAATATATAAGATATGATAAATTAGTTTAATGCCTCATGTTTATGTCGATCGCTGGTAGTTGGTTTAGGTGGTCTTATTAGTTATTCTAAGTATTAATAGATGATCCTCCTTGTGCTTGAATATCATTTGAACTAAAGTCGAGGCTGCTGTAAATTAAGTATGGAGGTTTATGTGTATTTATGGCAATAAATTTATAATGGTTTTGCAATCCACATTGGTCTCCTCCCATGACATTTACACTGGGTAGGTTACCTTATCTTTCTTTGGATTTTTTTTTGTTTCCATTCATTTTATTATGATCTCGGGGGGTTCTTTCTTCTTTGGGCTTCCTTCATCCCCTAACCCTTTGTGATTTTTGGTCTTTCGACTTCCTAGTTACTCTCCTCCTTCCATCTCCATTTCTACCCCATGTATGGTTTTGGTTTCTCCCTATCTATTTATCCTTCCCAACATTTGGTCCTTTTGAGTATTCTTGTTTTCCAATCCAATGGTTGTTGGATTTCCTTTCTTAATATTCTAGAGCTATAACCATTTCCCCTTAATCGTTGTTCAATAAAACACCACAACATGGTCATTCACACTTTAGCCCGCGTGAAAACAAGAGAGAGGAGCAAGCTTGGACTCGAGCCTAGGCTAATGCAAAGGCCTCTACTTGGAATTATTAGTAAAACACCTCTTAGGATGCTAGAATAAAGATGGATATCGTTGAAAAGGAGGCTGGAGTTGAACGTAGGCTTCTGTTAGACAAAGGTTGAGGAGAATGTGGGGCAATGGATTCTTGACACAAGAAACACACACTCTAGGAAAACACAATATATGTAATTATTGACTTATAATGGAAAATTGAAGATAATAATGGGCAAAGGTTTGGTTGAACATAGTGAGGGCTATGAAGAGATATGTCTCCACATAGATGCTACTTGGCAACAAGTCAACAAATTGCACAATAAAATCACCGTGTTAGCCAAGAAATTAACCAATCTAGACTCCCATAGTAGCGAGGATGATGAATATGCCTAACTACCACCCAGGTGGACTCCTCCACTGGTTAAATCATGTTTTATACTTTATAAATTGTGTTTTAGGAGAATAGGTAAATAAGACATCCTTGTTGGTAGTATACGTTATGCTTTCTTTTTCTAGTCTCTCAAGAAGATGCAAACTTAGCTACTTGGATAGTTTTTATATGTTATTCAATATAAAGATGCAAAGAAAAAAGGGATAATATAAATCTAAGGAATTTTAGTGCCCTCCAAGATTTTTGTGGTATTTTTATAATGGTAAGAGCTTTTTCCTCCTCTTATTTGGATGCAAAGAAAAATGGGACAATCTTAGTTCATGTGACTGAATGGTATTTACCTATACGTTGACCTCAAGGAATAAATTCTCATAACCCTACCAAGGTTTGGTTTGTAGAATGGATTTCTTCAAGCAAATGAACTCCATGTTAGAAACTAGGTTCATGTTATGAAACTAGGTTGAGAACATATTCCTTTTATATGTAATTTTTTCCATGAACAAGGGAAAGTTGTGAAACATTTTTAACAAAATGTCCCCCATTTTAAGAAGGCGACAACAAAAAAGTCTTAAATCCTAGAAGAAGGAAGCAAGAGTAGATCAAAAAAATACAAATAAATGCTCATAAGAGATAGTTAGTATGAGAAAAAGAGACTCAAGTTGAGCAAAAATGTCGAATAAAAAGCTTTCTTAAAGGGTACCTAACTCTTAAAGATGGTAAAAAAGGCAATCTAAAGATGGAGAAATCCTTGTTGGTGAGGAGGTAACAAATCCTATACCATAAGGTGTTAACTCAAGTAGCAAATATTGAGATTAATTGGACCCCGTCTTTAGCAAACATGACAAATTGAATATCGCCCTCTTTGATTCAATGTATATAATCTTGAATAGTAGAGGAATAGTCTCTTTAATTCCATCAAAAGGAGAAGAAGTTACTCAAGAAATCAAGATAAAGGGAAAATAAGGAAGCTCAAGAAGAATAAATAAACACACATAAAGATTTGGCAATATAATATCTCAGGCTTTGAAATTGTAAAAATATATAAACCCAAAATCTTAGATTTGTAGAGCTTTAGGTAGCTTAAAAACAAAGAAAAAACTTAAAGTCTTTGAAAATGGAAAGGAAACCTTATATGCTTCTTTGTGAGAAATAAATCTAGTTATGAATCTTTAAGAAAACACTTTTAGTTGAAGGTCACAAGGATAATTAATGAAGATCTCGATGAAATTATATCTTTTATCATTGGATAAAACTTTCTTACTTAGGTCTACAAACTTGTCAAAACTTTTAGATTACAATCTACATGCTTCAATTATTTGGTTGGAGAAGTTAATTATATTATAGTAGGATACTTTAACAACATTCTAGACTTAAATAATAATGAGGGGTATTATAAGATATCCATGCATTGAATATTTGAAGACATTGACTCCTATTAGGATTTGATTGGGATAAAACCCACAATAATTCATGATTCCTTTTTGAATGGAGGATTATTTCTTTCAGTAACCACCATGATCTCAAATTCCTTTAATGTATTGTTGAAATGTGACAACAATTAATGTAATTATGAGTAAAATCTTCATTAATGACTGCCAGTTAGTTTTGTAACGAGATTCATAATGAATAGCATTTATGTAACGGAGGAGAGGCCCATATGAAATTGGTGAATGCCCGAGAGGTTGTATCATGGAGAATCATTCTTGATTAATAAAGATTTCCAATCCCTTGCCTTGTGGAGGTTTCCTTGACATAATGTCAAGGTTTTACCACGTAAAACTATTTGTGTTTGCTTGTGTGTGTATTTCAGTTTCCCATTCAATTTATTTTCGTTTCTTTCTTGTTTAATGAATTCATGAGACCATCAAGTGGTATCAGATCCTAATTGAGAGAAATCTGTTGGTTTGTCAAAGGCATATTACCTTGTTCGCTGTTGTGAAGGGGAAAAGGAGACACCGATTTAAATAAAGGGAGCAACAGAAGATTACAGTTTAAACGCAACCGAGCCGTAGTTTTTTTTGTTTGAAGAAGTCCAGTCTCAAACTCATCGTGCTGAGACCAACAAAACGATCAATAAAGACCCTATCGTTGTAGCCATCGAGAAATGAAAATTCGCCATTGCCACCAGTGAGGAAGTTGAGTCAGAGGAGAACGTTGCAATCTGTGTGGAAAAGTATGCCCAACATATATATAAGATAAACCGTTGCTGCTAGTGAGGAAGTCGAGCCGGAGGGGAACGCTGCAATCTGTGTGAATTGCATGAGTCCTCTTGTAGCCATAATAATGCAAATAGATGCACTGGTGGAACATTGCTTCTCTCCCGCGCTGTTGGTTTGATATGTAAAAAGGAGAACAAATACGGAACCCCTTATCGTTGCCTAAGAAAGAGCCGAAAGAGAGACTACAACCTGCCGAAAAAGGGAGTTGTTTTTTTTTGAAGCAGAACCACTATTTTTCAGGAGGAGTTGTGGAAACTCGATGAAAGTTGGGAGGAGAGCCACACCATCGATCCTACCACTGTTAAAAATAAAGGAGGATGCAGAACTGTAATATCTAGGTATTTGTGCAAAATAATTCTTTTTTGAAAGCAAATATTTTCTAGAATATTTTGGGTTCAGAAAACTAGTGAAAGTTTTTCCAGAAAACTGTTGTAGGGTTTCATTAAATTAAAGGAAAGAAAAACAATTTTTTTTTTTTGGGAAAGGAACAAAATTCTGATTTTTTTTTTAAGTAACAAAAATTAGAGTAGGGTTTAGTTCAAAAATTTTAAAAAGGGAAACCCAAGAAACCAAAAATTTGAAAAATCTAGTTGGAAGAAGGGAAATAAGAATATTCTTTTTGAGGCCCTAGTTGAAAGAAGGAAACCCTAGGAGGAAGGATTTGTAGGAAGAAATGGAAAAAATGACGAATGCAAAGTTCGAGGTGGAGAAGTTCACCGACAGAAACAACTTTGCTTTATGGAAACTAAAAGTTAGGGATTTTCTTGTGCAACAAGGGATGCACAAAGCATTAGATGGGGTGAAGAAGACACTTGCTAGCATGAAAGATTCGGACTGGGAGGACTTGGATGCCCGAGCTCTTAGTACCATTAGGTTATGCCTGGCAGATGAAGTTCGGAGGACTTGGATGCCCGAGCTCTTAGTACCATCAGGTTATGCCTGGCAGATGAAGTTCTCTTCAACATTGTTGAAGAGAGTACACCTACAGGTTTATGGGAAAAACTAGAAAAATTGTGTATGACAAAATTGTTAACCAATATAATTTATTTGAAAAGACAATTGTACAGTCTTCAGATGAAGGAGGGTACAAAAGTTGCAGAAAATTTAAATATTTTTAATCCACTTATTTTCCAATTATCAGATATGGAAGTTAAAATTCAAGAAGAAGAAAAAGCTATAACCTTGTCGTGTTCTCAGCATGAGTCATGGGATCACTTCATAACTTCAATCAGTTTGAGCACTGCTGATTCTTTAAAATTTGAATCAGTTGCAGGAGCTTTGTTATCTGAAAAAGTACGGAGGAAATTCAGTACTGAAACATCTGCACTAGAAGCCATGATAGCTAGAGGACAGTCAAAAGAAAGAGGAGAAAAAGCAAGGGGTTCTTTTAGATCAAAATCAAAGGGCAAGAAGTGTAAGGCGAAATGCTGGTAATGCAATAAAATTGGACACCTCAAGAAAGACTATTGGAAATAGAAAGAGTCTGAAAACCCAAAGAAAGAAGCAAATCAAGTTGATTTAGGTATGATTGATGAAGTTTTATTTGTTGAAGAATTATGTGTGGTAGATGAAACTTTACCTGTATGTAATGTCTCTCAGAATGCTGAAAATTGGTTGTTAGACTCTGGTGCTTCTCATCACATGAGTCCACACAGAAATTGGTTTACTTCATATGAAGTTGTAAATGGTAGTTCTGTGTTTATGGGTAATAATGTATCCTGTCAGACTATTGGGATGGGAAATATCAAGATTAAAATGTATGATAACATAGTTAGAACATTAACTAATGTTAGACATGTACCTGAATTAAAGAAAAAATTGATTTCTTTGGGAGTGTTGGACTTGGATGGTTATAAGTTTACAGGTCAGAATGGAGTGTTGAAAGTCTCAAAAGGCGCCCTAGTTGTTATGAAGGCAGAAAAGGTCAGAAATATTTACAGACTCAAAGGAAGTACTCAGGTCAGTGAAGTAGCGATTGTGTTAGAGAAAGAAGAAGAAGGTACTCACCTATGGCATCAACGATTGGGTCACATGAGCGAGAAAGGTCTTCAGGTACTGATGAACCGTAAATTACTTCCTGATTTGAAATCCTTGAAGTTGGATTTCTGTAAACATTGTGTGTATGGAAAACAATGTAAACAAAGGTTTAAAAATAGAAGTCATAATAGTAAAGAAATTTTGGACTATATTCATTCTGATTTGTGGGGACCATCTCCTGTTGTATCGTATGGAGGTTCTTTATATTTCTTAACGTTTATTGATGATTTCTCCCAGAAAGTTTGGGTCTTTATGTTGAAAAAGAAAGTTGATGTATTTAATGTTTTTAAACAATTTAAAGCAATGGTGGAAAAGAAATCATGCAAATCAATTAAACGTTTGAGAGCTGACAATGGTGGTGAATTTACTTCTCTATAATTTGAACAATACTGTAAGGATGAAGGGATTGTTAGACATAAAACTGCTATTTATATTCCTCAGCAAAATGGTGTTGCTGAACTTATGAACCAGACTCTTATGGAAAGAGCCAGAAGCGTGATCAACAATGCTAACCTGCAAAAGGAGTTGTGCGTAGAAGTAGTATCCACTGCTTGTTATTTAGTTAACATATCACCTTCAATTGCAATTAATTGTAAAATTCCTGAAGAAGTTTGGTCAGGTCAGTCTTGTGATTATTCACATTTAAGGATTTTTGGTTGTGATGCCTATGCTCTTATTCCTAAAAATCAACGTTCAAAATTAGATCCAAAATCGAAATGTTATGTCTTTGTTGGGTATGACTATGTGGTGAAAGGATACAAGTTGTGGGATCCTACTTCACAGAAGATAGTCATTAGTAGAGATGTAACATTTGATTAATCTTCTCTTTTAAAATTAGATGTTGGAAGAAGTTGAGTAGGAACAGGTATCGCCAAGTCAACAAATTCAGTTGAAGACTAGACGTTTTTCAGAAATTCAAAATGAATGAGAGACTTTTGAAGGAAAAGGTGAAGAAGATGCAAAGGAAGTTTTAGAATCGGTTCAACAACCAATCACTCTTAGAAGGTCTACAAGGGAAAGAAAAACACCCAAAAGGTATGAAGATTCCACATCATCTTTTTCTTTGATTACTGAAGATGGGGAACCTTCTTCTTATCAGGAAGCAATGGATGATGCAGATAATGGAAAATGGAAAAGGCTATGGAATAAGAAATGGATTCCTTAGCCAAGAACAATACCTGGGATCTTGTAGAACTTCCTGAAGGGAGAAGTGTTGTTGGATGCAAATGGGTCTTTAAATTGAAATGAAAAGTTGATGGAAGTATCAAAAGGTATAAGGTGAGGTTGGTAGCAAAAGGGTATTCTTAGGTTGAAGGCATTGACTTTCATGAGATCTTTTTCACCAGTCATAAAACTTGTTTCTATTCGTACTGTGTTAGCACTAATTGCATTACTTGACCTTGAGTTAGAACAGTTAGATGTTAAAACAACTTTTCTACATGGTGATTTGGATGAAGATATATATATGAAACATGCATAAGGTTTTGTACAAGGTCGCAGCAGAAGATTAGTTTTCAAGATCAGGAAATCATTGTATGGCCTGAGGTAGTCTCCTAGGCAATGGTACAAGAAGTTTGACTCCTTCATGGTGAGTTAGAACTTTATTAGAAGTGAGTATGATCATTGTGTATACTTCAATATTTTGAGTGGCATATTCGTTATCTTAGTTTTGTATGTTGACGATATGCTTATTGCAAGAAAAATCATGGAAGAGATCAACATGTTAAAGGATAACTCTCTAGGATGTTTGATATGAAGGATCTTGGAGTAGAAAAACATATCTTGGGCATGGAGATACATAGAGACAGAAAAATGGAAAGCTTTGGTTATCACAACAGAAGTATGTGGAAAGAGTACTTGAAAAGTTCGTTATGAACAGTGTGAAACTTGTTAATGTTCCATTAGCTTCTCATTTAAACTTTCTTCAGTTTTGAGTCCTAGAAATGATGAAGAAAACAAGTATATGTCTTGTGTACCATATGAAAATTTTGTAGGAAACTTAATGTATGCGATGGTATCTACAAGACCTGACATTTCACATGCAGTTGGAGTTGTTAGTAGGTTCATGGCAAATCCAGGTGAAGAACATTGGCAAGTAGTGAAATGGGTGCTTCAATATTTAAGAGGCACAAGTGACCATTGCATCATCTTTAATGGTAGTGAAGGATCAGTCTGCAGATATGTGGATGCTGATTATGCAGGTGATTTGGACAAAAGGAGATATACTACAGGTTATGTCTTTACTCTTGCAAGTGGAGCAATTAGCTGGATTTCAAAGCTTCAAGAAACAGTTGCGTTGTCCACTACCAAAGTAGAGTATA
Source organism: Pinus tabuliformis (assembly GCA_031772625.1). NCBI lineage: Eukaryota > Viridiplantae > Streptophyta > Pinopsida > Pinales > Pinaceae > Pinus > Pinus tabuliformis. Next base: position 278,228,781 of record CM062812.1, read on the forward strand.
TAGCTGCTTCAGATGCCAATAAATAAGAAATATGGTTAAAGGGTCTACTTGATGAGATTGGAGGGATGCAGGAGAAAGTGAATGTATTCTATGACAGTCAGAGTGCTATTCATTTGGCTATAAATCCAACTTATCACAACAAGACCAAGCACATTGATGTAAGGTATCATTTTCTGAGACATGTGATCGATAGTGGAAAAGTATCTCTCATGAAGGTCCATACATGGGAGAATTGTGTAGACATATTCACGAAGCTAGTTCCAGTAGAGAAGCTGCGATGGTGTTTGGCTTCTCTTGGCTTGCAAAAGAGATGATGAATGGGCATGTGAAAGGTATTATGAAAATTGTTGTCAAGGTGGAGTTTGTTGAAAAGTGATAATTATGAGTAAAATCTTTATTAATTAATGCCAGTTAGTTTTGTAACGAGATTCATAATGAATAACAGTTATGTAATGGAGGAGAGGCCCATATGAAATTGGTGAATGCTCGGGAGGCTGTATCATGGAGACTCATTCTTGATTAATAAATATTTTCAATCCCTTGTCCCGTGGAGGTTTCCTTGACACACTGTCAAGGTTTTACCACGTAAAACTATTTGTGTTTACTTTTGTGTGTATTTTAGTTTCCCATTCAGTTTCTTCACATTTCTTTCTTGTTTAATGAATTCATGAGACCATCATGTATAATTTTTGATGTCCCTTCTCTTATTTCCCCATCCCTTTCATATCTAAGCTAATTTTGTTTTCCTTTGATGGTTTTGAATATCATGTAACATTCTCTTGGAAGACCCATGCTTATGTTTCTTCAATGAGAGCATGTTGTGGTCAAGTTTAACCTTGTCAACAAGGGGAGAATTACAAATTTCACAACATGAGCAATAATACAGTAGAAATAGTTCAACATTAATGTTGTTTGAGTTAAACAAGAAAATTCATTGACAAGTTCCCAAAGTTATGAGGCATTTTGGCACCTCCATACAAAATAGGCCATGTGGCGATGCATTGTGTGAAGTTAGAACTACTTAGTACATGCAAGATAAAGTCCTTTAGTAACAGCTACCCCCTAATGTAAGAGGTCAATAAAGAATAACATCATTGAAATATATTGTGTTTTTTCTTTATCAAAATGTACTTTCATGAGGTTAGATATGAAGTCACATATTGGATACAAAACAAGAAAACCACCTACAAACATAGAAAAAGGTAATATAATCACCCTTTCTTCATGATTTGAGCATAACCATGCTCATGTTTGAGTCAAATCAAGTAAAACATGAGTATATCAAGGCATAATAATTTAAGAAGGAAATTACAAAGTACATAATATATAAATGGATCCATGGCCCAACAAAAATGGAAGGCCATGGCAAAGTACATCATTATCTCAAACACATCATCATATATACTAGCAATACATCCCCTAACATAAATGGTATTGCTTTTCCAAGGTAGATGGCATAAAATTAAAGAATATAAATCCCGACAGATTAAAAAGGGGCTCATACAAGTGTAGGTAACTGAAATGTCATCTTTAAAGAGCGCCAAATGAAAGTTACAATGTTGGTTGAAAAAGGATTTTTTTCTAGATATTTAACTAATTTTGGAATAGTAACACCATTGAGTATGATTCTATTTGTGTGATACTGGGTTAAAGTTAAACATGGGAGAAGCCATATAGTCATAAATAAATAGTTGGAATCATGCTAGATGTAAGGTAACCCAATGATAAGGATAATGGAAATCAAGTTACTCATATGATCTCATAACATGAATAAATGATTTGAATTGAAAGGAACCATTCAGTTAGGGACTAGTGATGATAATCTAGTACCAAATATAAGGAAGCCCACCAATGAGGAATGTGAAATCCAATGTACTAAGAATATGGATCAAAATATTTTAGCAAATGTGTCATGGTCAATAGGATAAGAACCATTGGAATAAAGGAAATAATGTATCCCTTGACCAACATGAGGTAATAATATATCATTTGAATGATTAAGCCATATGTTCATTTCCAAGGAATTAACTAAACATGGGAAAGGGTGATGCAAGGCATCCATTGACATTAAGCAATAAGGTAAATATTGACATAGGTAATAGCCACTTAAAAGGAAACCATGTCAAACAAATGACCCAACTGAAGGTAAATTATATCTTCTTTTGTAATGGTGAGCAAGTAATGGGATACAAATTATGTGAATAGATACTCACGTTTTTAGGTGAATTGGGCTTGGGAAAAAAATTAGAGATCATGATAATCGAGTGGTAGGACCCAATGGGTGACTTTGTGCAAATGATTTTATCGAGGGTGAATTCAGTGACTACCCAAGTAAGGATCACGGGGAATTAACAAAAGGGGAAAAACCATAGAGTCATAATAGTTCGCTTCTTTCTCTTAGGTTTTGTTTTTTATGATTTTTCATGGATTTTTTCATAATTTGTTCAAAGAATGACATAATAAAGGGAGGACATGAGTGCTCACATTTCAATCTACTCAATTCTTAAGAGAGAAAGAGACCATGTGGAGAAAACTAATAAAAGAAACACATACACAAAAAAACAATAGAGACCCAAGTGCATGCCTCTTCTCAAATGGTGTTGGTTTGCATGCACATAACATGATAGAGACAAAAAAGGTAACAAGTAATGTATGAAAGCAAGTAACAAAAATTGATGCACAACAACAAACAACCAAAAAGGGTGGGATCCCCTATGGGAATGCCTAGAAATAGATGAAAATTTAGAATGTGGCTTGTAATGCAAACTCAAGCTAGAAGGACTTTAAGTCCTATGAAAAAAATAAGGATGGTGCTAAATGGTAAAGTGGTGCTACTCTAGGGACAACCATCATAGGTAGAGTATATTGTTGTCCACATGCAAATATGAAGAAGAAAATTGGTGAATATACCAACATCTAATGTGGTAGATCCTATGGTAAGTCTAGGTAGCAACAGGTTTATATGCAACATTATAGAGGGAGATCCTAACTCTATTTCTGTTTCAAGGATAAACCTAATTGAGCCAATCATAGCTAAGAAAATGATCCAAAGGTACCAACAAATATAATTCAAGGTCACACATCCATGAAATAAGAACAATTTAAATATTGTCACATTTATCATGAGATACAAAATGCATGGAAGTGCTCTTAAACTCATATTTTTCAATGACATCCCATTTCAAGCTAATGAATCTATGTTATGGAAAACTAGGCCAAGGTATTCTCATCAAGTTCAAATTTGGGCATTTAGTAAGGACTCAAAGAAATCAATATCACTAGGGGAATGGAGTCTAAGTGTCCACAAGAATTAGAGGAAATTTCAGCCTAAAAGTGGCCTCCTAAGGAAAACAAATAAAATAATAGTTAAAGTAATAAAATAAGAGTTATGAATTTTGGAGGGAAAAGAAGAAAACTAACACGCTTTTTTAATGTATCTTCAATTTTTATCAATGCATGTCTTCTCAGAAGTATGCATAATGGGTACGCGTTGGATGTGGAATTTAATTCCACATTCAATGAGTGTCTACACTTGAAATTTGAGTAAATCTATAAAGAGACAAGCCAAAACGACACTTTTAGGCTAAAATTTCCTCTAATATGGAATAATTAGTCTTGAGAAGGATGTTGATAAGAGAACAAAGTTGAAGTGTACTAGAAAATTGCTCATAGAGATACATAGGTTATCATTATAAATTTTATTAATACAACAGGATAAAGGTCACCCGTGGTAATCGATCATCATCCTAAAAGTAGTTGGAAAAACTATACAAAATAAGGTTTTGATTCATATGTGCAGTTTCACTATGTGGGTTTCATGCAATCCATGTGATTGTTTCTTCGAGAATTGTATGGATCCATAAGACAAGAAGTCTCACCAACTTTTGGTACAATAAATTATGACATCCCATCAAAATTCAACTCACAAGCTCACACCAATCTAGTTTGAATACCAATGTCATTACTGAAGAGTCATTTGACCAAAGGTCTTCTCACACATGAAAAACCACAAGTAGAGTGAACTATTTTCACATTATGAACTAGATCTAATGAGGAATGAATTAAGATTATATATGGTAGCCATGGGAGACCATTTAGACAAGAGAAGTAAGAGCATGATTATGTTGCCAAAGTTTCTATTAAGCACATAAGCTTTTGAAACATCAATAGATTTGTGCAACTTTGTACATATGCTTAGTTTTCACCATTATCGAAATCTTAGCCACCTTCTTGATAGTGAGAGAGGAGAGATCCAATGATCAACAAAGGACCTTCCCTTGGGAGTTTGAAGTGGAACCACTTGTTCTACTCCATCTTCCTTGGTGTATCTCATTCAAGCGCCCAAGGCCTCATCCATCAGAATAACAAGAAAACTTTGCTTCCCCATCACTTTTTGTCTATTTTTTGTATTATTTCTTGTCATATGCATGCTAGTTTACTTTAATTATTGATGCAAGATTTCATTCATTGGAATATAACCTAACCATTTATTGTTTTTATAATAGTGTAGCTTTACATTAAAACAAGGTTCATTTTATCCAACCTCTTAGCAAAATAATCAATACTGTCATCCCAAGGACTATCCATAGAAGTCATGGCCTCTAAGAACTCTTCATTGCCATGGAAGGTTTTTTTTCAAGAGAAGAAAACCACATTCACACAAGCAAGGATAAGTTATCTATTACACCCAAGGGCGAAGGTACATATTTAGTCTCTAAAATGATGAAGTCATTTATGAGAGATTGTGCAATGGTGGAAGTGACCATACAATTAATGTCTAAAGGATACTTTTCCACCCAAATAATAGGGATGCACTAGTTAGTTAGTTGATGGAAAGCTGAAGGGGTCAAAATAAGTGGAGCTCCACCAATAGAAAAAATGGTTTCATGTGGAGGGAAGGGTTTTTGCAAAGGTATTTGGATCTTGTGGGATAATCTATATAGGAAAATGGGTCCTCAATTATCATGTTTTTGCAACATCTAGACATAGATGAACATACTAATCATACTTCCAAACAACACAAGTATGTTTAAGTGAATTCTCTTTTTTAGACAGCATCTAACCTTGAATGCACTTGTCATTTACCCAAACATTCCTAATATTTCCTCCTTATGATTAGTATGCTTCTTCTCTTAATCCTTACCCTTCTTATAATTTCTCCTCATTTTATTAAATGATTCATGGTTACCAGGTTGGCTTTTGATTGGCTAGGAAGGAGGATATAGGACTAAATTAACATTAAGTGAAGGAAATGGATGAGGATTGGTTTTATTTTATGTACAAAGCACACAAATTAAAACTCTCATGTTTAATTTTAGGAGTTTAGGGTAGCCATGATAATAATGCAAACACTTCCACAGGTCGAAAGATTGGTACTCCCTTAATTACTACGTAACCACATTACGCTAATTGAAACTTCTATAAATGTACCTCTCAAAGACGGAAGTGAACCAATTGATGATGGTTAAGCTCAAGCGACAAAGAAACTTCTAGGAGAAAGTGAAACCATTGAATAAGCCACATAATTTAATTTAGAACAATGATCAATGAATTAATTAATCATCAACCTTATGGTTCCTAAGTGTCTCAAGATTAATTTTACACAATCAAGTATTACAATTATAAATCAATAACACGAAGGAAAAGCCTATATACTCTTAATGTTCTAGACCACAAGAATAAGATTTTAAGTTATTTTTATTAAGGTTAAGTCTTAAACAAGCAAATTTCAAGAAATTGACACTTAATAAGGCGTCCAATGCATGCTCTTAATGTGTGACATTGATAATAAATGCACAAAGTAAATTCAAAAAATGAAAAGGTCTTAGAAATAAATTGAAATTTTTCTTCACTTTTTCTTAATATCCAATCTATAAAATTCTATAAACATGCAAATGATGGGAAACATGGCATATTTACGTGAGAAAATAAAAAGTCTCCCTATAATCTCTTTATTTTTCACATTGAAAACACCAACTAATGCACAATACTATGGTGTAGAAGCATAACAACAATTGCACAAGCGAGTTAACAGTGTTGCTCAGAAAATAAAGAGTGAATAGTAAGTAGGGTCCTCTTCATAATGATAATGCCTATAACCCTATGAATGGTATAGTGAGGAAATCTCTTAATTATAAGCGCAATAGTGCTAAAGTATAAAAAATAATATTAGAAAAATATATATAAATATAGAAATACGCACAATAGTGCTAAAGTATAAAAAATAATATTAGAAATAAATATATATATATATAAATACCAACACAACATTAAGGTGCCACATATTTTAAATATATAAAGGCACAGAAAAATAAACCAAAGAGAAAATATCATAAGAAATCCTTAAATCCATGTAAAAAATGGCATTAAAAAGCTAAAAACCTGCTCCCAAATGAAATTACCATTTTTTCAATAAGATTCTTCCTACAATATATATTACCTGATCCCAATTGGAAGATTTTTATGCCAACATGAAATAATCACTAACAATTAAAAAAATCGCGTAGTCTAATGAGGCGGAGGAGTTGCTCGGAAAGTTATGGAAATTCCGGTCATATTTAGAGAAAATATGGTAAGGATTTTTGTAAATCTAAGTTATAGTTGTTAAACTTCAAAATTTTAGGTGTCTTAGACGTTTTTGATGGTGCTAAATCCATTTCCACCATCAAAAACATGATTCAAACACTGCCTCTACAAGAACTTTTGAAAATTTTTTGCTCAAATTCTGACCACTTTTAGTTGTCCGGGCAATTCCTCCACCTCGATAGACGACTCCAAAAAAATTGATTCTCCCACCTCCCCTCTAGGGAAAGCCAACTCTTCCTCTTAATGATCATTATTTTATCCCTAACCAATTATTAATAAAAATTGATTCTCACACCTCCCTTTTTGGAAAAGCCTCCTTTAGCCTATAATGTTGATTTTTTTTTGGTTGTATATCCTCTTTCTCGAAAAATAACTTCCTCACAATTGAATTTTTAAGCCCCCTTGCCTCCATTATTTCCGGTCTCTATTAACCCTCTTTACCTTTATATGTTGTCATTATTAAACTTCTTTATAACATGACCCTACTCTCTAATTTTATCCATTATTTAGTTAGCTTTATATAATACATTAGTCAAAAGATTAAATAAATTCCCAAGCAAGCAACAATAGTCCTGGCATGTAAGCGAATATCTCGAACAAAGATAAATAAACTCTTTAATCTTAACTTTACTCTGCAAGTATATGACATAGTTGTAATAAAAAGAAAATTTGGGGTAGGGATGAAATGGACAAAAAAAAATTAATTAAGAGATTAATGTTTCTAATAAATAGTTTTAGGGAACTTTATATGATATCAATATTTATTTGGATGTTTTTTCTGCTTCAATTTTGTGAGATAAATTTTTATGTGAATGGAACACTTTGTTTAGTTTAAAAATATTTATTTAATTTGAAAAAATAGTTCACAAGAGAAAAATGAGTTCCTAAAGCAGAGCGAAACACATTTCCATCATTTGAAAATGGGGGAGAATAGAAAAATAAATTCTAAGCTAATGAGTGTTTATATTATGAGAAAAATAATACTAACAAAATCAAACCATTTTAACTCAAGTTTTTCAAAATGTTATGAAATAATCATAAATGAGACGATATTCCCTAATCAAAAATATATGTGATATATTTGTATTATAACCTCGTATCATTCAATCTACTACGTATTTTAAAGTTTGCCAAACTTTTGAATTATCACTTAAATTTAACTTGTGCTTAAAATATTTTAGAAGTTTGTCAAACTTTTGAATTATCACTAACTCAATTTCGACGTTATTAGGGATTTTGGTTACTTGATGTTATTAGGGATTTTGGTTACTTCCGGGAATTGTTTAAATGCCAATATCTTTTTGTATTCTTACATGTATTAAGATGTATTTAGACGCTAATATTTTATATATATTTCATTAAGAATTTAAGGTTTTCAAGATTATAAATCTTATAAATTATTATGATGAACTACAAATAAATTTGAAATTTTGAAAATTTGAAATTTTTATAATTAATATTTAGCAGTGGATAAATATTAATGTATAAATAAAAAATTAAGATTTTAAAAATTATAAATTTTATATATTTTTATGGTCAAACATTTATTATTATTATTATTATTGAATATATATAAATAAAAATTGAGAATAGTTATTGTATTAGAAGATATTGAGTTTAAGTTTAGTTTAGATATACAATTTACATAAACAAGTTAAAATTAGTAGATATGGTTGAAATAGAGTATGTATTGATGATCATTTATTAAATTATGACTTTGAAGCTTTTGGAACAAAATGGGTACAATATTTATAATGTTCCACTTCTACATTCCCCAATACTAACCTAACAAAAACAAAAATTTACAAAGCATCCACCATTTTTGCCCCTGTTAAGGCAGGGGGACATACCCATTTTGCCTTTGCCACCAAAGTTCACCTTGATTTAGCCTTGACCCCAAATTAGTCATGTGATCAACTTTGGGGTTGTTTGATATGAGAAAATGGGAAAATTTCTTCTTGAGAATACACTGATACAGTCGATAATTTTGTTTGAAAATCTGATTTAACTTTGTATATAAGGGGAGAGATCCTGAATATAAATGATGAATTATATTCAAGGAATCACCAAAAACAATCACCTTCTGAATGCAAGCATTCACAATTTGCCTCAAATCTTGATATAAAGCACAAGCTTCAACAACCTTGTTAGAAGTGTGATATAAACCCCAAATATACCTATGTTCTTCTTGATTTTCAAAGCTACCACCTCTAAATAAATTTATAATTTTCAAATTTATAAATTTTACAAATTTCTATAACCAAAATTCCCTATTATAAATAAATATTACAACATATATGAAAAAATGAAATATTATATTAATTAATATAATTATACTCTTTATTATTATATAATTTAACATGTATAAATAGTTAAGTATTATAACCTGCTTGAATAAGTATTATTGTAATTTTAGCCTTTAAAATAGTATAATTTAAAATATATGAACCAATATTAGTTTTAATTTATGTAAATTATTTTATTAAAATAATTTATATATTTATGATAGTATATTTTATAGAGGGTTCGTTTACCATTTTTTAATATATAGTTTAAATAGGAAAGAATTATGATAAATAGTTTTTAATATATTAAAAATATAAAGATGTATTGATTTTTTTTTTAACATATATTTTTTTAAAATTGTAATGAGAATTTGATATTATGTAAAATTTGTGTTTGGATTGTAGTTTGTATATTAAGTGATTATATTGAAATTTTAATTAAAATTAAAAATAATTGTAAATTTATTAAGAGTGTTATCTATTATCTATTATATATATTTAATTGCTAATTTGATTATGAAATATTAGATCTTTAGAAATATACATTTTTTAAAAATATTAATAAAATCATACAAAATTTATAACACATAACAAAATTAATATAAATTCTATTATCTAAATCCAAAAATATTCTAAATATTAAATATAAAATTTTAAAATGTTATGCAATTTATATATACTTACCAAAAAATTAACATGATTTACTTCAATAATATTTAAGTGAGAATCTTAACATCTCTTGATAAAATAAAAACAAAATATTAGTTTATGCGCACAAACTATAAAATTAAGAAAATTACAAGATTGCAACAATATTAAGTAGGTCAATATGTGAAACAAATCCATTCCAAAACTTTGAGAGAGATTTTTCAAATATATTAATAAATAATTTAATTATATATATATAAAAATATATATATATATATATATATATATATATATATATAAATATATCATAATTCAAATGATTTTCATATTGAAAATGTATATTCATATTAATAAAATATTTCATATTAATGAAAATATTTCATATTTTTTTTATAAATTTTATATTAATTTTATTAATAATTAAAATTATATTTTTATAAAATTATATTAATTAAAATTATTAATAATATACAATAAAATTTTAGGAAAATTATTTTTATTAAAGTAAAATATTATAATTACAAAAAATAAATTAAAATTAATAAAATTATTTAACTAATAATATTAAAATTAATAAAATTATTTAACTAATAATATTATTTAAATATATTTTTAATTAAATATAATTTAAATAATTAAAAGTTATTATGTTTTGTCTAATTTCAAATTCTATTTTATAATATCAATACATACTTTTTCATAAATCAATTTTTAATTTCACATTTATTTTATTTTAAATACCAAATTGATCCAAGATATGTGATGTATATGTCATTTCGAAGTGATCTATTAATTTGCTAATAAACTTTTTAATGGCATTTTATCCATCACTTTATTATAAAAGGGCAATCTAGTTCGTTCTTTCATAAGGGAAAATCTCCATATTTTCATGAACAGGATTAAGCAATGGGTTCAAGCCGGTTATTCTGAAAATAAAGAAAATATTTGATGAGCACCTTAAAGGAAAGGAAAAAAAATTGATAGCTTTTAACTTTGACTATCTATTTTAGTTGCTAACCAAAACATGATACAACATATTTTGTCAGAATGGGGGGTTCTATGAAACTTTTAAGGTGAAATTAAAAAAGAAATGCTGATTAATCTTAAGAGGTATGGAATACGGAACGTAGAATATTTACAATTTCAATTGCATATGATTTCTTCTCGTGGTTATATATAATGAGTTAATTATTAATTTACAATTTATTTTATGCTATTTTTAATGTTTATAAATAATATTTATAATTTTAGTTGTATATGATTTTTTTTGGTGGTTATATATAATAAGTCAATTGTTAATTTATAATTTATTTTATTTTATTTTTAATGTTTATAAATAATATATACAATTTCAATTGCATATAATTTTTTAGTTGTGGGATTATATATAATAAGTTAATTGTTAATTTAATTTATATTATTTTTAATGCTTATATAATATTTACAATTTCAATTGCATATGATTTTTTAATTGTGGGATTATATATAATAATTCAATTGTTAATTTATAATTTAATTTATATTATTTTTAATGTTTATATAATATTTACAATTTCAATTGCATATGAATTTTTCTGGTAATTATATATAATAAGTGAATTGTTAATTTACGATTTATTTTATGTTATTTTTGAATGTTTACAAATAATAAGTTAATTATTGATTAGCAATTTATTTTATGTTAAGTATTTTTAAAAATTATAATTAAAAATAAGAATAGTATATATATATTTTAAATATTTTATGGGTAATTATTTTTAAAAGGGAGTTATATAAGAAAATAAAAATATTTATGAGATGTAACCTATGTTAGACTTTAAGCTTTTGTGGTCATTTTTTGGAAAAGTATGATCCGGATTATCCACAGTACTATGTTCATTATGTTGACGTTTCGAATCCCAAAGGGAATCCATCATTAGGACAGAAAATGAATGATAGATTAAGAGAAGAATCTACCGACCATAACAGATAAATAAATACCTAATAGGAATTGGAAGTCATTGAATTTAGGCTTCTGTGATCCATATCAATTTTGTGAAGAATCTTCCGCGAAAATCACATAAGAGATATTTTTGTCGATTCGTTTCGAACCAACCAGTGTGGTTCATCGTCACGACAAGTTGAATGAGCAGATCTTGCTATGCATTATAAATAGATTGGGCAGAATATCCAGGTAACGGCTAGAATAATGACAACTAGAATTGACCGAGAAACGACTAGATTGACCAATAAAGGTATAAACAAAATTTATTCAAATCAGTTAATTCGCTTGTTAATTTTCTTATTAAAATAAACGTAAATGGACAATTTTATAAATATATATATTAAAATCATAAAATAATCAAGTAATTAAAAATAGAGAATAGTTAACTATATTTTAAATAAAATATAAGTTAATTATATTTTAAATGAAATATCAGTTAAAGGGAGATTTAAATCTTAATCTAAATTAAGTAAATAAATAAATAAATAAATTATTTATCAAAGATGTTATAAATATTAGTTAGTTGTATAATTTAAAAATAGAATAATCTATAAATAGTTAATTCTATTTTAAAATATAAGCTAAAAGGACATATAATTATAAATATATATTAAAATAAATAAATTAGTTTCATATTCATAGTGAAAGAGTATCCTGATATAAAAGTATGAGAATTACAATATTAATTAATAGTTTATTAAGGATAAAAAATTAGTATATTAGTTTTAAATTAATTATAAACTATAAAAAAAAATAAAAAAAAAATAAAAATAAAAATAAAAATAAAAAATAAAATAAAATATTAATTTTAATTTTAATTTAAGAGTTAAAGAGCTTGAATATATAAATATTAGAGAATTCAAGTAAGTAAAAAAAAAAAACTTAAGGGAGAAAACAACTTGGAGGAGAGGACCCCGCAACTACTGATCTTCCAGCCATCCTCTCTCTTTCAATCTTTATCCTTGAAATTTCGAGAGAACAGATCTCATTCCATGTATCCCCTCCGTACAGGGAATTTATGTTAGACTTTAAGCTTCTGTGGTCATTTTTTGGAAAAGTATGATCCGGATTATCCACAGTACTATGTTCATTATGTCCACGTTTCGAACCCCAAAGGGGATCCATCATCAGGATAGAAAATAAATGATAGATTGAGAGAAGAATCTACCGACCAGAACAGATAAATACATACCTAATGTATGATAGAAATTGCAGGTTGGCAACTCTTATTTCAATCTTTATCCTTGAAATTTCGAGAGAACAGATCTCATTCAGTGTATCCCCTCACTACATGGAAGTTATGTTAGACTTTAAGCTTCTGTGGTGATTTTTTGGAAAAGTATTATCGGGATTATCCATGTTCATTATGTCGACGTTTCGAACCCCAAAGGGGATCCATCATCAAGACAAAAAATAAATGATAAATTGAGAAAAAAATCTATCGACCAGAAATTTACAACTTAATTTCTAAATCTTATAAAAAAGTTAATGGTAAAAAATAATCGTAAAAATTATATTATTTTAAGAAATATTTAATTTTGATCGAGTTTTATACCATCTTAACAATAAAATTCCAAAAAAATCATTTTCACATTCACCATTAAAACTAACTTTAATCTCAATATAGTGCATCTTTCAAAAAGTGGAAAACCATAATTTACAACTGAAATTTAAAAAAATATTAATTCATATTTAGATGTATGGAAAGTAGAATATTTACAACGTCATTGCATATGATTGCTTGCTTTTAATGGGCTCGTGGATAATGTGTTTTTGTCCAAAGTGGAGTGTAAAAAAATTATAATTTGAAAGTGACATTTGTGACATTGAACCTCCTTCCACCTTTACAAGGATGAAACGTGTAAAATGTATTCACCACCGACTACCTTTGAACTTTCTTTTAACCCCTTGACCATAAACCACACAGTTTCTTTGTTCACCTAAACTTTATTGCTAGAACATTCACGAGTCTATAAAGTTGGTCCACCTAATCGCAGGCCATCATTTTCACACATAAACAAATGCTCAAATTTGATGGTGGGCAATATATTAATGACATTAACAACTATGATACCTTTAGAAAACGAAAGTTGATGGTAACAATCCAAACTTTATTTTCTCTTCAGATACCATAATTTTATTTCACTTTCACAACTCTACCAAACTCCCATGTTGGGCACGTGTATCTTGATGATCCCACCAACCACTGGAACATTCAAAGATGACATCCAACTTCCAAACATTGGAACATTGTTTGAGGACATTCAAAGATGACATCCAACTTCCAAACATTGTTTTAGGACATCTAAAGATCACATACATCTAACTTCCAAGAAAAGTGATTAGATTGAAGGGTAAGTAAAACCTCAACTCGAGGGAGGTGGTTGCCTTTATTTTAAAATATATTCATGATGCTTTCTATTATATAATATTATTTATGCCTCATCCTAATATCTTTTTATTTTTAACCTGCATTCATCGTCTATTTTATTATAAATATATGATGATGATTATTATTATTATCTGGATATCAAATTGGTGTATGAGACCTCTCGTTTGTGGGATAAGGGATCTACACCCCTTGTTTGTGGGACAAGGGACCCATTTTTGGGCAGCGATTTATCTGTTAAGTCTACGAAGACATACATACTCTACCCCCTCTGGTTTTGAATTTGTGACCTCTTAAGAGGAAACACATGCTCTTAACCATTAGGCCCACTCAAACTGTCAAAATGAAAATTTGGTCTAATGGTAAAGTGGGCTGAGCTTTAAATATTTAAGAAAATAGGTTTGCTTCCTATGTGGTTGAGAAAGATAGGTTCAAGGTTAATATGTATACATAAATAAGTTATTTGTGATTAAGTTTAGGTGTAAATTTTGAGTAAATTTGGTAAAATAGATCTCAATTTTAATATTTATGTTAATCAGATGATATTTTTTATAAATTTGGTTTATTTATTAAAAAGAAAATAAGGGTAAAGAGTTAATTATGGAAAATTTTAGGGGCTAATATTTGTATGTGGGCTAATTCTTCTTGTTTTTTCCAAAAAATAATTTGCTAATTTCCCTTTCGTCTAAAAATGATTTGCCCAAATTTTATAGTATAAAATTATTTTACCTAAAAGTTGCCAAAAATTTATGGAGACAATAAAAATTTGAGTATTTTTACAAAGATATTATTAAACATTTTAGAATTTGGATATTAAGGAATAGTAGAATTCACCCAAAATTTTAACTTTTAAGATAAATTTCCATCCTAAATTTTCCTAAAAATTAATAAAACTTTTGATTCCTTTCAAATCCACCAAAAAGTTGTGTATAGTGAGGTGACAAAATCTCTTAAAATTGATGGCATCAATTCTCCTACCTATATATTTACTCAAAACAAAACTTTATATCACTTATAAAACACATAAAATTCTCCTACCTATATGTTTACTCAAAACAAAACTTTATATCACTTATAAAACACATAAAATTCTCCTACCTATATGTTTACTCAAAACAAAACTTTATATCACTTATAAAACACATAAAAGTCACAATTTAATTAGCAATTCCCATTAACAAAGCTCCCGTATTTGTTAATTATCCCTTATTTGCAAAAGTTAAAGGGTCTTGAAGAAGTCTTAAAATCTTGAAAGGTTGATTTAATTAAACTTAAACCCATGTTTAGAACAATTTTTTTAAACATTGTTATTTTTGTTATTTTTATAGGAGTAGGCAAAGAAAATACAATTTTATAAATAAATTTTAATTAAATATTGCTCTTTAAATTTTAGTTTGAAGATTTTTTTTTTAATAATATTTGTGTAAAAATAAAATTTGTTTTATTTTCTCTTATTTTTCTATAAAATTAAAGAAAAAAATAAATATAAAACCTAATAAATAAATAAATAATTTTCAACAAAATAAATTCATGTCCAAAATTAGATTAAAAACTTAGCTCCATAAATATATCCAGATAATTCAACAAAATAAATTCATGTTAAAAACTTAGCTCCATAAATATACCTCGATAAAGATAAATGATAATTATTGTCATGGGCCTTTAAACACCATGTGCCCACTTGAAACATTTCTTCATGTATCTTTTGAACTATATGTAGTCTTCTTGAAAGTTACTATGGAAGCCAAGTTTTCTTCCTCGGTACATGTGCTTTTTATAACGTGACGCCACCTCGGTACATGTGCTATTTGGAGTACATATTTTTTTGGTTTAATAAGAAAACTATTCGGGATCTTTCAACACTCGCTTGTAACTTTGTTAGATTCCTTTAAGCTTCAACTTTGACTTATTTATAGAATTTCTAATTTTTTTTCCATAGTTGAAGTGTGAAGGTTTATTTGTTTTTTAAATTCATTGTTGAAGTGTGTGAATATCTTTTTAAGCTTCAACTTTGACTTATTTATAGAATTTTTAATTTTTCTTCCATAGTTGAAGTGTGAAGGTTTATTTGTTTTTTAAATTCATTGTTGAAGTGTGTGAATATCTTTTTGTTTTAGCATGTGATTTTGAAAGATACTCTTAAAGCATTGCTTTTCTCTTTATGATGGCTAACTTGATGATGTTAAGATCGATACTTTGTAATCCCTATCTAATTCTAAAGGAGGGAATTTGTTAATTTTTTATGACACATCTTTTCATAATAGGGAGTGATGTTTGGCATGACATTTATATGGTGAAAGGCTATATTTACTTGTCCCATGTTTCTTAAGGTACTCACAATGGGAAAGATTATTATGAAAGGTACACTTTGGTATTTAATATTGTTTCAGTGGGTATTTAATGGCATTACACCTACCTTTTTCCTTGTTTTCATTAATGAAATGGTTAGTAAGTTAGTGGTCTCCACTAATTAAATGGTTAATGGCGAGGTGGTTAGAGGAGGTTAGTTATTCACAATCATTATATAATGAAGTTTTGTATCATTATAATGTATGACAGACATTAGGAATACAATGTAGCATTTATAATGGAATGTTGGAAGCAAGTTTTGACGCAGTTTTGGTTGTGCATGCGCAGAAAGAGGAAGTAGAAACAACACATTGGAACATCATGTGAATATGGAAGAGTGCACAACGTCGATACATAGTGGAGAATTGTGCAGTTGAAAATAACACATTAGAACATCATGTGAATATGAAAGAGTGCACAATGTCGATACACAGTGGATAATTGTGTAGTTGAAAACAACACACTGGAACATCACGTGAATATGGAAGAGTGCACAATGTCGATACATAGTGGAGAATTATGAAGTCGAAAATGACACAGAAACGAAGGAGAAACCAGGCAGGAAATTACTAAATTTGAAAATATCAAATGCCTGTGTTTTGAGTTAGTCTAGTTTTAGCAACAACAGTTTGTTTTCCCATGGTAATGGCTTACCTGGGTATTGTCCATGGTGATTTGTGCACATGTATTTTTCTATAAATCAACAGAAGAAGATGGGACTAGGGTCAGTTTTCCGGTTGGCTAGTTAATCATTTGGGTATTGGGCTGAGTCTATAACTCTATAATGCTGAATTAGGCTAGTGAGCCAAGGGGAACCATGTGGTAAGGGCATATGTACTGCATTTGGCACTCTTTTGGTAATAAGAATTATGGTTGGAGTTATGAATGTCTATTGTTCCGTGTTTGCATGGTGATTTCCTTTATACATTGATTTGTGATACTCACAGTTGAATGGATAAAATGTCTTGCTAAGAGTAATCAGTGCACCCCTTTTTTAAAATTTTTTGTTGTTGATAATGTTTTGCATTTGCCACAAATATTTATAAACAAAGTTTATATGTAAACTGGAGTTTAGGTGTGGTAGAATGATGACCTAAAACAAATTCTCATTCGTCTTCCAGCTGTAGAAACCTGGTTCTTGTAGCCCCCCATAGATGCCTCGGGTGAGACCTCACATGTTCCATAGGCGTTGTCGTAAGGGCCAGTACCCAATGGGGATTTTGTTAGTCACATCACACACAATAACCAAGGTTGGAAACTAGAAAGCGCCAACATGGAATTTTCCCCTTCATGGTTCAATCCATTATGCATGTGTTGTTGCCTCTTTCATTAATTAAATCTTCCACTTGGTTTGTGTCTTGGATAATATTTATTTGCTTGGTTAGTGTATGAATCATGCATTAGATATGATGCTTGTTATCCCGTCATATTGATTGAGTGTAATTGTTGTGATGAATTGATTCGCAACATGATACCCAAGGAGTTTCAATGGATTGGGGTATACACTTTCGATTTTTCCTGAGAGATGATGGTATAATTGATTGAGTAATCGACGATCATGATTGATTATCACCCTCCTCATATAATTTTGATGATTATGGATCTTACTACCTCATCATGGTGTTGCAATATGGTATAGTTATCATTTTGACAAGAGGATGTTACCTCTTAGTTGATGTATGATGGTTCTATCCTTCCAAGGATTAGATACTAATAACATGGGATTAGAAGTGGCTTATGTGGTGGATTATATTGGTACTTAGTTGTCTCTTCATGGTTGCATATCTTAGTTGATGGAGCTTCAGGGTTAGGAGTTTTTGGTTTCACTTAATGCTTTGGTTTATGGGTGTGTGACTCTCTTTGGTGCCATGGTATATCATTCAGTCTATGATTATATGGTTAGTCTAGCCTAGCAATCATACATCTCATGATCTCTTCTTATTATGACTTTGACTTATAATATAATTTACTAAGAAATACCACTTATAAATCATGATACAAGAATTTAATGGAGTATACCCTCATTTACACATATGCGAAAACAATTTATAATTATTTTATGTATTGATGTGTCATCCCCTCTATCCATCCATCAAACTTAATGAAGGCAATCATATTATCAGTTTAATATAGATATCTCAAACCATAACATAATTAATTAAGTGCTATGAACCCCTTTCCCTTCATGTGAAGTTCATCAAATATAGTGTTTTATTTTTTTCATGTACATAAAAAGGGCACATATGTTAAGAAATGATATATAGTAATATTATTAAAAGGGTCTTTCTCATGTCAGGTTTTAAAGCCCTATGTATTTGAGAGTGTTGTGACTCAAACTTTGCATCGATTAAACACTTCCATGAGCCACTCTCCCTTGCAACCATAACATATGAATTATGAAAAGGATATATCAATATATGATTATGTGGAGTGGTACTTTAAGGAATAATAAATATAATGTGTTCAATCCCTTACCCTTACCAAGTGTGATTTCTATTGATTCATATGTTCACACTTTAATGCACTTGGTTGAGATTCCTTCTTATTCTTTGAATTTTGGCATCACTTTTTAGTTGAATTTTTTTATAGAGAGGCTGATATATGTTCAAGGCTTTGGGCCATGAATGTTATGGTTTAAGAAATTGTTTCTCCTAATATATGAGTTGATTTAACCATGTAGCAGACCTAGCCAAACTGTGTAGAGAAAGCCACACTTTTTTTTATAGAATTTGATCAATTTAATAATATGGCATCCCACATTATGTAGAAGATTCAACTACCATATAATGTGGCACAAATATGTGGACCTTAATTAAATTCCTTTACTATACATTGTTTACTGAATATGCATGGGTTGGGTTTGTCGCTACTAAAACACCCTCCAAAATTTTGGTCTACATATAAATTTCGGAGGCTACTTTGACTTTGCATGCTATTGTTGCAAGTATTAAGAGTCATCACATGCATTTTCTCTAAGTATTCTTATTCTGTTTAGAAGAAAATCATAGTGTCGTCTTTTGACATGGCAAGTGTCACACGTTGCATATATGTGGTTTAGGTTTGTTTAAAGGGGTAACCTTGGCGTTAATGAGTCATTCTTACCATGCAGACATGTATCACACTCATTCCCCAAGTTTCAAGCACTGTCTCACAAGTGTCGTCTCTGTCGTCACAAAGTGTATCTTTAGTGTTGCACTTGGGGAAATTCGTCGTAATGTCGTCGCATTGAGGGAAGTATGTTGTTCATGTGTTCTAAGTGATCAATGTTGCATCGTCAATTGTTCTAAGTGTGTGATCATACTTAAGTTTCATCATTGTTCACTTTGGTCTCACTGATCCCACACTTAGCCAAATCTAGAAAATTTCCTGCCCGAGCAACTTAGCCTCACTCAGCCTTCTTGAACTGTGCACTACCCAGTCTCAGTCCTCAAGTTTCAACCTTTCCTCTTGGAACTGCACAATGTGCAGTCTCTGCCTTCCATAACTATTCATTACATAGTCTCAACCCTTAAGCTCTAGAACTGCAAAACACCTTCCTTTAGTCATCATATTCTATGCACTGCACATTCTCAAGCATCAAGCCCTAGCCTTGACCTCTTAAAATATGAAACTACAAAATCCCTTGGCCTTTGTCCATCTGGAACTACGCAGTGGGCATCTTCAAGCCTTAGACCCTCAACCTGCCCTCTTGAGCCCCTCAACTGCATAAATGACTAGCCTTGACTTGCCTAAACAGCGCACTCACAATCTCAAGGCTTAGTCGTGGCCCCTGACCTTCTGAGTTGCACAACTGTGTAATATTTGGGCCTATCTCCCAGCTTGTCACCAGGTTCCAACTTAGTTGGTATTTACATGAAGCAGGTTAGACTAGGGGTTTATCGGACTGATGTCATCTTGTCATGAGTGCATTTCAGTTGCAGGTATTCTATCATGTTATGACAGGATGATGATGAAGGAGATGAAGAAGGAGACCCTACTAGAAGATACCTTTGAAGTTGCAGAAACAAGTTGACCAATCAAGAAAGACAAAGGGAAACCAAATTGCGACAACAACTGGATATCAAGATTACATTGAAGACTCCCTTTCTTCAAGCCTTATGGAGGAGGAAGAAGAAGATCATGTTCCATCTTTCGGGAAGACACAAAGAAAGAAGCATCAAAGAATGGCTTGAAATTGCCATGTCATCATGCAATCCATTTCATCAGTGTCATTTCATGTCACGAGTCATCATTTTCCACATCATTTATGGATTATGTAAATTCAATATTGGAGAAATGTAATGTAAAGTGGAAGTCCAAGAGTCATCCATAGAATGTGAAAATTCATGGAGTCAAAGAGTCATAGAGAAGTCAAACAATCATGAGGGTAGTCCAAGAGTCACAAGGGAGGTGAATTCTCACCCCATTTGTTATATATACATACTCATAGCTCATGTGAAGGAATTTTCACCTTGGATCCTCCTACCGAGAATTAGAGAGGAAAATAGTTCTTTTGGAGGAGAAAGTGGTTGCTCTAACGCTCCACTATTAGAGCTAGTTGTGTTCACTGTATTGATGTATATTGCAACTTTTTCTTAATTCATAAGCTCATTGAGCCATCACACTTTCATGTGATGTCATAAATATTGTAAGACTATTCTTTGAATGTTTGCGATATGTTGTTTTCATCTGTACTAAGGAAATTGAAATATTTCGGTGACTTTGGTACTTATATTGTTGAAGGTGTGGTGTATGTGTTTTAACAATCATTGCTTCTATGTGAACTACTTCACTAGTTTCCCAACGATTCATTCGTATGCATATGTTCATGTGTCTTTTCTAGATTAATGCTATTACTTATATTTAAAAGACTCACTTTTCTCCCTTTCGGTAGAAGAACCTTGATACATTTCGTAAGTGAAAATTCCACAAGGCATACTCACTTTCTATTCCAAAAGTTTCTGTGTACTACTCTCTTGTGTTGAACATTGTAGCCAAGGCAGATCTCTAAGAATATATGGCATCTAGGCATAATTTCTGGAAGGGATCCCACACAAAATGGTGTGAAGTCTAATTGGGACTTTTCATCAGGGAGACACTCTTGCATGTTGGCGATATCCATCATCGTCAACATTTTGGTGCTAGAAGGAGGGAAACCACCTTTTTATTATTGATAACTCACCACATCCTAACAAAAAAATTCCGTGCAAGGTAGAAACATTTCCATCTCACCTCCCACTCATACTCCTGAAAACGAAGAAACTGTTCACTCTAGCCCAAGACAAGCTTTTGAGGTTACTTACGATTAACTTTGGACAATATGACCCATCACTCATCAGTTTGTGAGAGCTCTTGGTCTACTCCCTATTGTTATGATTTTGCCTCACAAGACTATAAATAAAGAAGTAACTCCTAATGGTGTACTAGTTTCTTCGGTGGAATATTTGGTTATCGCAACCCTTGAAGAGTTGGTTGAACCTACAAAGAAGTGAGGGAAAATTCAACCTATTGAGGAGAATCTAAATAGTGAAGGAGAAGATTTTCAATTTTCTAATGAGGAGCACCCTGACTACATCATAGATCCTAACAATGAGGGAGAAGCTTCTTCATATTTAGAAGAAGAGGAGGAGGATAATGACAAAGACATGGTTGATGTAGATTTGGATTGGATCGCCCAAGGGTTGCTTTATCTTCTAGACAATCTTCACAAGATGCCCAAACATCCAGAAAAGATATAGTTAAAGTTCAATCCAGACAATAGTACCAAAGTTGAAGATCATATACACAAGTTCTGCACACATCTACAGATGCTTGAGGTACGTTTCGATGACGTTTCTTGTAGAATCTTTTCGTATACTTTATAAGGTCGAGCATCTGTATGGTATCACAATCTTCCATCCAATTCAATTTGAAACTGGAGGGAGTTTAGGAAGTTGTTTCTTGAAAAATTTTCTAACAATAAGATTCCCATCATGAGGTTGAAATAATTTTGGAATTTGAAAGTGGGGGATAAATAAAGAATCAAAGATTTTAATTAGAGATTTATGCAATTGTTGAACAAGTTCCCCGCTATTGTGAAACCTCACAGTGATATCACTAAATATTATTACACATCTGCCTTGCTAACTAATATTTTCGTTTTCGTAAAGGGAGTTGCAAAAGAAACATTGGCCTTACACTTTGTAGAATCTATTGTTGTAGAAAATGATTTGTAATATATTGGAGTCATTGTAGATGAAAAGGATCCCAAAGACTCCAAATAAGATAGTACGAAAAACCAAGCCTCTTCCAGCAGAACAATGGATAAATACTCTTTCGACATGGAAGGCTTGACCAATTCTTTGAAGTTGTTTATGAACGAAGTATTATAATTGAAGAGATGGTCAAGTGAGGAATCTAATACTAGCAGCAAGTCTTCCATGCCATCGTTCTTCAAAAGAAACAACAATTCACAACAGGACAAATCTGCTCATAGTTATAACACAATGTTCAATATCGAAAGTTTGGTCATGGATAATTTCTGCACTTTTCATCAAGAAAAACATTCATAAAATACATGCCTGCAGTGGAATCATAATATGAACATTATGATGGCTAATCTCGTTGATACCTTATTGATGGAAGAACAACCTGAGTAGAATGAAGAGACAAGCGAACCTGCCACAAGCAAAGACAATTTTGGTGGTGGACATTCAGTAAACATGTTCAGTATTATATGCAACACTAACAAATAGAGTGCTAATCAACCAACAATGAGTGAATATCCTCCTAATCAATCATTTGATTGTTACAATTTGTGGAGCAAGGGACCTGTTTTCGAGAAAGAAATTTAGAAGCAGTTGTTGTGTAGAATTCTTCCACCTTCCAACTGTTGGCATTATGGCACAGGTTTGGCACTATGGCACAGGTGTTGTCCTTGATGGCAACTCACTCAAAAGGCAGATCACAGTTCAGGCTCTCAGAATGAAAGAAAATGAGGTATATGTAGGTTCATCTTGACAAAGTTGCATATACACGCGGGTCTACTGATCAGAAGGCGCGTATACATATGCACACACTTTCATGCAAAGAAAAGTGCGTACATGCGGGAAAACTTATGGTTGGTCCATGGTATTTAGTCCGACATATTCGAACCTATGGTTTTGATCCTTGGTATTGCTTTCTAAGTATTAAACCCAGGTATTGGGTCCCTAGTATTGGATCTCTATGGTTTTGGACCATGGTTTGAGTAAGGCCTAGACTATAAAAAGGGAAGGAGATCATTTGGCAAGGGTATCAACTTATGCATTGAATATCTGAAGAGGAGCAAGATTTGGAAGACTGGTTATTGGTTGGTGAGACATAGTTGAACCTAAATCAAGGAGGAACATGAGCATTACAAGATGGTTAAGTTCTATTGATGGGTCAAGATATCAAGACTTGAATAGTAGTATCATTGTGTGATTTTGATATATTATATTTGGCGCATGATTAGATCTATAAAACTAATAATCTGGGTATAACTGACGTCTGATTAAGTAAAAGGATAAATTATCTTTTATAGATCTGTACGCAGGTTCGGCACGGCAGAGGTGCGTACACACGCAGGTTAAGCAAGTGAATACTGCATATAGTTGGTTTGTTTTGGCATGGCTGTGTATGTACGCAGGTTTATATTGGTGAAGTAGCGTACATATCTTAAAATAAGTTTTAGCTGCTTCTTTTTATTTCTGCAGTGTTTTGGGTTCATAATTGGTGTCTGGTTACTGGTACTGTTTTCTGGTTACAACATTCAGATAAGTTATTGGTTGATTCGGTATTTGTACAAAGGAGATTGGTTGTTGCAGATCTACTTGATGTTTGTTTGATATTCATGGATCCAGTCTGAAAATTTATGAAACGTGGTCCTGGAAGAAAAGAGAAGGTTGAAGCCTTCAGTAGGTTAGCACCTACGTACTAGTATCTCAGCTAGTACAAGAGCTAAGGGGGTTGTAGCTCCCTTCCACGAGAAGCTGGAGAACGAGAGAAGGTTGTAGCCTTCTGCAGGTTGAAGCCTGTGTACTGGTATAAGTCTGCACCAGTACAGAAACATTGTAAAAAGAAGTTTCTAATTGAAAGAAGATAGAGACACATTGCAGCAGGTGGTTTTCACC
Organism: Pinus tabuliformis; assembly: GCA_031772625.1. Lineage (NCBI taxonomy): Eukaryota > Viridiplantae > Streptophyta > Pinopsida > Pinales > Pinaceae > Pinus > Pinus tabuliformis. The sequence continues at coordinate 278,253,132 of CM062812.1, forward strand.
CACATTGGGTTTCCACCTTATATCTGGTGTTCTTATGTGTGATTTCCTGTTCTGTTTTACTGTTCCTGGTTACTGTTCATATGTTTTGATGCACAGATTAATGATCAACATCTGAAGAATAATCTAACTTACAAGTTTGCTCATATACGCTTGTTTCCTTAACTGAAGTTGCGTACATACGCGGTATTTTCTAACTGAAGTAGCGTACACAATTTGATTGTAAAATAAAGAATAATTGACCTGATAATACTGATTCAGCCCCCCAGTATTATTTTCAACAATTGGTGTCAGAGGGGTCCTTTTGAAGAAGCTTGATCGCTTGAAGGAAGATCTATCATCATGAGCAACTACGAAAGATAAGCATCAATTAGGCCACCGATTTTTGATGGAAGCAACTTCGTTTATTGGAAGGTAAGAATCACTGCCTATCTTCAATCTCTTGGTACAGAAGTTTGGGATATTGTGGAAATAGGATACACTTTTCCATCAACAACTCCTATAGATACGGCTGGTAAGAAGCAGTATGAAACAAATGCAAAGGCTGTCAATACTCTATTAGGGAGTTTATCTCAATCAGAATTTGTCAAGGTTATGCAGCTTAAAATTGTAAAAGAAATATGGGACAAGATCGTTCTGAGCTATGAAGGAGATGAACAGGTAAAACGACAAAACTACAAACTCTCAGAATTCAATATGAAAATCTCAGAATGTACAATGATGAAAGTGTGGCTAACTATTTCCTACGTATAGATGAGATTGTCAATTGTATGAAAAATTTGGTGAAGAAATAAAAGAATTTGTTTTGGTTGAAAAAGTTCTAAGATCTTTGTCTTCGAAGTTTGAATCAAAAGTTTCTGCCATAGAAGAAAAACAGAATCTACAGAGCCTTACCATGTCACAGCTACACGGAATCCTAACTTCTTACGAAATGAGAAAAGGGAGACCATTAGACAAGAGAGAAGCTGCATTCAAAGCCTCAGGGAAAGGTGATTACAATGACTCAGGACATATGTCAGAATAAGAAGAAGAATCAAATTTTGTCAAGAACATTCAACGAGGTTATGGAAGATTCAGAGGTAAGCTACCTTTCAAATGTTTTGCTTGTGGAAGAGTCGGTCACTATGCTACAAAGTGTCCTCATAAAGATAAGATTGACAAAGGTAAGGAACCAGTTAGATGGAACAAAAAATAGAATGTAAGTAAGAAGAGCTATTATACACATGAAGACAGTGATGGACTTTCAATAGCGATGAAGATGAACAAGGTAATGATTATAGACTTTTGATGGCTTTTGAAGATGATGATTTCTTGGATGCTATAGATGAAGAAAGTCTTTATGCAGAAATTTCTAAACTCAAAATTTGCTTAGAGGAGAAGAACATGATTATTGATACTCTGACATCCCAACTTGCTGAGATGGAGAAACACAATGAAAAGTTAGAATGTGAAATTGTGGGACTTAGAAAGGACATTGAAAAAACGAAAGCTCTTAATCTTAGATTTGCTAAAGGATCTAAAACTTTAGATGAAATTATCAAAGTACAACGTTCTCCTCTAATCAAGACAGGTCTTGGGTATACCAAAGAAGCATCTCAAGCATAGAAGCCGTCTACCTCCAAAAGTTATCTTGAAGCTGAAAGGAGATGTGAGCAAGTTGATAATCGACAGCAAAGGCCCAATGGAGATCACCAGGGAAATCAGGGACAATTTACCTCAAGAATGAACAAAGAATACCAGGTAAATCGGGGGCAATTTGCTTCAAGGATGAACATAAGCTACAACCAACCACAGGTAAATCATTCTCAATTTACCTCAAGAATGGATGTCAATAGAAACTACAATCAATTGGTTGGTAGATTTGATAATCGCAGGAGTTTCTTCAATGGCCAATGTTTCTCTTGTCATAACTTTGGTCACAAAGCAGCTCAATGTGTTGCCTACAAGACAATCATGACTAGAGAAGCTCAAAAACAAAGGAGTATGACTGGGGTCATGAAAAGGACCTACAATAACTTTTCTGCTCTTGAGAATGAAATAGAATGTTCTATTTGTAACAACTTTGGTCATGAAGATTCTGAATGTAGGAGTAGGTTTCGAAAAATAACTCAGAAGGAGCAAGCTTCATTAAGTCCCAAAACATGGAAAAAGAAAGAACCGCTACCAGAAAGATGTGGGATAGCCTTATATGCGGAAGGATAGGAAAATCAATGGTACATCGACAGTGAATGCTCAAAACATATGACAAGTGATAAAGATAAACTTCAGTCATATAGGCCTTAGAAAAATAAAAGAAGGTCTCATTTGGAAATGACACCCCTGCACTCATAACAGGTCAAGGTTCTGTTCTTTTCAAAGAAAAGGTCAAGGCTGTAAATTTTATGTATGTTGATGGCTTAAAGCATAATTTATTAAGTGTTAGTCAAATGTGTGATCAAGGAAATGAAGTAATATTTCGATCAAATGGATGCATTTTCGTGAGCTTGATACAGGAGAAACAATGATCAAAGGCATAAGAACTCCAAATAATTTATATATACTCAAGGGGGGACAACAACAATGCTATCTAAGCAAGAATGATGAACACTGGCTATGGCACAGAAGATTGGGGCATCTAAGCTTCTCACAGATAAGGAAAGCATGCAAATATCAGGCAGTTCGTGATTTACCTGACATCAGAATTCTAGACAATACAATATGCAAATCATGTCAATTTGGTAAGCAAACCAAAACTAATTTCCCTGAGAAGGAAGGATTGGCTAGTAGGCCACTTGAACTTGTCCATACTGATGTATGTGGTCCATCTAGGAAAAGGTCACCTCAAGGAGAAGAATACTTTATATTGTTCATTGACGACTTTTCCAGGATGTGTTGGATAGGACTTATGAAGCATAAAGATGAAGCTTTCGAAAAGTTCAAATCATTCAAAGCCTTGGTGGAAAATGAATCAGATCACAGAATCAAATGCCTCAGGTTCGATCGAAGAGGGGAATTTACCTCGAATGAGTTTTTCGATTTTTGTGAAGAACATGGAATAAGAAGGGAATTCTCTACTACAAGGAATCCTCAGCAAAATGGAGTAGTGGAAAGGAAATGGGCAAAGTTACACCGCCTAACTCATCAACACAATCTGTTGCAATGGAAAACATTGATTATAAAACTATTGAAGATATGAAGAGAGCTCCCACAAACATTTCAATGTTCAAGCTCACAAAGATAATGGGCGAATGTGAACTGATTCTCCAAGCACTCTCATCACACACTCCGGTAGGTAAATAAGTTTCTGCCTCGCAAGTAGTGTTAGGTAACTCTCGTGATATCCTCAAATCTATTGTAAATGATGTAAAGTTAAGTTCTAACAATCCCTTCGCGTCATTTCTATTAACGTTCTAAATTTTCAATTATAATGTTCACAACTGTTTAGTTGATTCCACCGCATTCATGAATGTTATGAAATTGTCGGTTGCTAAGAAAATCAATGAACAATGGGATAAAACAGATGCACAGATTATACAGCTAGATTGATCACTTGTCCAGGCTATAGGTGAACTAAAAAATGTGCTCTATTTATTTGTCATCTGATCATAAAGTTCAGCTGTGTATAAATATTATAGTTGTGGATATTCCAGAAGCCTATGGATTACTGTTAAGTAGAGGTTGGTCCAACAAACTCAAGGATACTTCACGACAAACTAGTCTCATTTATGGCTTCTGTATAAGGGTAGAAATAACCAGATTTGAATTGAAATCGATCCCTACATGAAACGTACTGTGACACAAATTGAAGAAAAGAATGAACCAATGGGCTTCACATAAGTGATTTTCAGAAATTTCTTTCTGGAAGTAGATCACAGATGTTATCTAGCTCAACCTTCACAAGTCCCACAAAATTCACATTTGGAACTCCTACCTAGAAATCTAACTAGTGACAATTCCATTTGCATAGTAGATGTAGGTAGTACTAGTGTAGGTTGTAGCTCTAACAATTCTAATTTTTGGATTTTGTATTTGAGATTCGAAAACGTAGGAGGGATCTAGAGATGGTTGCATTTTATTATACCTACAATAGAGAAAACATATGATCTCTTGCTGCTTGGAATTTGAGTGCATAAACAATATCACGGAATACGAAGCACTCTTCATGGGTTTGAAGAAATACATCAACCTCAAAGTTGGGATTCACAAAGCAATAAGTGACTCTGAAATCATCGTAAGACAAGTTCAGAATACTATACATTGTGTGTCACCTAATCTCAAGAGTTATCAATAAGAGGTATGTAATTTGATTTCACAATTACAAGATTTCAATATGGTGTCTGTTCCTAGAATACATAACGCTGTTGCAGATACATTAGCAAATATGTTACCATATTGTCACCACTTAGGGATGGATTTTCTATTGAAATTATTTATAAGCCATCCATTCCTGATAATATCACTAACTTTCATGTTTTTAATGACGACTAGTAGATATTGTATTTTATGGCGAACATTGATGTGTTTAAATATGCAACCATCAATGAGGATGAGCATGAAAAAGCATTACATATGAAACTCAAGCAAGCAAAGAAAACCTCATTCCCAAGGGCATGGTGTCACTGGAAATGTTGCATGAATTGAAAAGTTTCATTAAGGGGCTAGTGAATGCAAATAATCACAACTCAACTTTGTCGCATGAATAGATCAATCTTGGTACATAAAAAGATCCAAATTTAGTCTATCTCGGTACTTGTTGCACACCTCAGGAGCGAAAGCTTTCATCCACCTTTTCAAGTAGTACCAAGATTTTTTCACGTGGACATACGGTGATCTCAAAACTTATGACACACGAATAATCCAACGCTTAATTCCAATCAAGGAAGGGGCCAAGCCTTTTCAGTAGAAGTTATGTAAATTTCATCCAACACTTGAGCCTCTAATTCAAAAAGAGTTAAGGAAGCTTCTTGATGCTCGAATCATATTTAAAGTGTGACATTCGATGTGGGTATCAAATTTGGTCCTAGTGAGAAAAATTCTAGAGAAATATGCATGTGCGTGGATTTTCGTAATTTTAATCATGCCACGGACAAGGAAAACTATCTAGTGTCATCAATGGAATTGATTTTGTAGGTGGTATTGAGGTCTGAAATGTTTTCCTTGCTAGACAGATTTTTGGGCTACAACCAAGTTCTAGTGTCAGAACCTGAAAGACATAAAACAACTTTTCGAACCAAGTGGGGTATACTTTCAAGAGAATTCCATTTGGGCTTATTAATGTTGGTGCAACTTTTCAACATGTGATGGAAATTAAATTTCGTAGTTTGATTAGTTAGAGCATAGTGGTCTATCTTGATGATGTAACAATGTTTTCGAAAAGAAGAGTCGATCACTTGTGCCATTTGAAATATTTTTTCGAGCAATGTTGAAAATATGGGATATCTCTGAATCCCAACAAGATCATTTTTTCAATGTCTGAGGGAAATCTCTTGGGTCATATCATCACAAAGAGTGGGATTAAGGTAGACCCTAAAAGGGTCAAAACTATTACTTTCATTCCCTTCCCAGTGAACAAGAAAGCCATGTAGTCCTTCTTGGGGAAAATTAATTTCCTCCAAAAATTCATCTTTGACTATGCACAAATAGTGAAACCATTGTAGGAGATGATAAAGAAGGATGTGACATGTAAGTGGGATAAGAGGTAAACAGATTCATTCTCATGTATAAAGCAAGTGATCGCAAAAGAACCAACATAGTACAGTCCAGACTTCAACAAATATTTTCTTCTTTACACCTTCACTTATGATACTTCTCTTGTGGACATTATTACACAGAAAGATGATTAGAATAACGAGTGACCCATATCATTCATGACTGCTGGTTTTCAAGGACTTGAACTCAAGTATCCCTTCCATCAATAAACAAGCTTACACAATTTACAAAGTGGTAAAACACCTTTAGCCTTATCCTCTGAAAAATCATTGTGTTATCTTTGTGCTATACCCAGCTGTTAGATCATTGTTTGTTCAACAAGATCTAAGTGAAAGAAGGGTGAATTGGATGAATGTATTACAGGAGTATGATCTTGAGTTCAAACCATTTCACACTATCAATGGTGATGGTATATGCAAGCTAGGAGTAGAAGAAGAAAATGCACCAAAAGATGACTCTTCTGGATGGGAGTAGGAGATTGAAATGTACCATATCGAACAAGTTACCCCCCACTAACACACCAACCCCTTGGTATGCATATATGTGGAAGTATTTAGAGCACGAAACTCTACCCTCTCATTTATCAGAGAGACAGAAGAGGGCAATTAAAGCAAAATATTTATCTTATTAGTTTGTACAGATGGAGATCTTATGAAAGCACCACAACAAAGTCCTTCTCAGATGCCTGGAAGCACCAGATTCAGAAAGGTTATTGTTTGACCTCCATGACAGACCAACCAAAGGAAATCTCATGGGTGATACTAAGATGCACAAAGCTATTTAGGTTGGTTTCTATTGAACCACACTTTTGAAGGATGCTCACACTTATGCCTGCAAGTGTCTGGTTTGTCAGAAATGTGTTGACCGAGAAAAGAAGTCAGCTGCCCCATTACAACCCAACGATGTAGAAGAACCATTCCAACAGTGGGGCTTAAATGTTATTTGTGAGATATTTTTGCACTCACCAAAGCAACACTCCTATATTCTCATTGCTACAGACTATTTCACACGGTGGACAGAAGAAGTTCCCCTAAAGAAAGTGAATGATCAGGAAGTCATCATCTTCTTCATGCAAAATATTATTACTAGGTTCAACGTTTCGACTTCACTTGCTTCTAACATTGCAACACATTTTTCATCACTAAAACTTTAAGATTTTGCATTGGAAAATGGAATCATATTGAAACATTTAGCTAACTAATATCTATAAGGAAATGGTATTACTGAGTCAACCAATAAGAACCTCATCTGTATCATTAAAAATACCTTCTTCTCTAAAAAAAGGAGTTGGCACACTGCTTTGATGAAAGCCTTATGGGCTGACCGTGTCATGCCTAAAGCTTCTTTGAATACTTCTCCTTACTTCTTGGTGTATGGAAAAGAATCCATCCTACCTCCAAACATCTACCTGCCTTCCCTTCAACTTTTGCAAGAATCCCAGGGTAACCTTATCTCTTGGTTTAGAGTAGAACAAATGTAGAAATTTGATATAATTGCAACTCCTCAAGAAATTTAATCTAAAATCAAGAGACACAATTCTACTCTACTAATTTGTGGAATGAATTTCACAATTTAGAACAACATGCATGTTACAAGCCGTTTTATCACATCAGCCCAAAAGTACCGTATCAATCAACCTCCATGAACATTTTGTCATCATCCCTTCAAAAATCCCTAAGCATGACCTCTCCAAAAAGTTCGAGGTTCTAAGAAAAATTGCTTAAAAACACTATTTTTATCCCCACCATACCCTACCTCCTTAGCTAGCCGCATTTAGGGCATGTTGCATGCTTGTTCACCAACGCTAATCAACACTTGTTACTCCCTTCTACAGGTGCACTAATTTTAGAAATTCGGGAAAATTAAAAAAAAATCCAAAGTTTCCTCTTCTAGAAGCTTCCAAGGCAGTTTTAACCATTTACCATGGATAGTGAACTCAAATCATATATTGGAGGCCTTACCTCTGATCCCTTTAGCTCATCTTCCCCTCTTAAGTGGATCTCAAGCCTAGATTGGTAATTGGATAAGAATTCCAAAACTACCACACTACTATAAATTTACTGCCTCCCATAAGGTTTGGGTTGGATTTTGGAGATTTCTAGTTCCATCATGCTGATGCTTTGAACCTAAAAAGTCATGACATTCATGCATTAGTGTTAGCGTTGAGGTGTTCTTTGTGACAAGGAAGGACAAGTTAACTTGGGGAGACATCTACAAGATCAACTTCTATTTATGGTTGTAAATTCTCTCCTATATTTATCAATAACAAGAGCATCTTGTTTTCCTATATGTGTTGTGTTATGCTTGAACTCATGTATTTCAATGCCATGCCTATTCATTGAATAGAGATGTTAGATTATGCTATGTAGATGTTATGGATCCTTTGCTTGTTTTAGTAGTGTATGTCGGTTCAAATTATAGCACTTGGAGCTAGAATTGGAGCTTACAAGCGAGGAGGAAAGGAAGGCTTGCTACAAATTCGAGGTAGGCTTCTTTCCCATACTCTAATTTCTCTAAGGAAAACTTCATGTTTTTTTATTTTCTATTGTTCTAGATCAGACCACTAGATCTAAGGAATTTTCCTTTTTCTGCAATCGTGAAAATTCTGCATAAAAATATGGCGACTGCACTGGGGAACGAATCCACTGGTTTCCTTGACCTTAGCATTCTTTTGCACCTCTTTAAGTGACCTTGATTGATTCACTCAGACATTGGTTGATCTTAGAAAAACACTTCTTTGAGCCTGCTTTGGTTTTTTGTGTCATGTTCTGACTGAAACCACCTCAGCATACCCCCTGATATGGAGACAAACTTCTTTAGTGCACTTCCTCCTTCTCTGTACCGTGCTGCAAAGCACTGGTCCCTGTTTTGCACCTGTCCTAGTTCATGTAAGATGAAAAAAATTGCATTATTTTTCCTTGCTCTCTGATTTTCGTTGGTCTTCCTTTTGTTTCTGAGTGTATCTCTGTCCTTGAAAGTCTTCATTATGTTTGATTTTAGTTTTATTAGCCTTTGATAAGAATTTATTTAGATTTTTATTTATTCTTGTCAAGTAGGTATTTTGCAAAATTTTTGCTTGATCATTGATTGTTTAACGAAATTGATATTACAATTGTTAGAAATTAATTAACGGTGCAATGGAATACATAAAATATTGCGGAAACACAAATATAGAAACACATAAAACAAGAGAGACACAAATATTTGTGGTTCACCCAATTTGGGCTACGTGTTGGGGCAAAGCGATTGCCTATCGTTTAATTTGTCAACCCGGGGGTTTCGTAAACTTGTGAAGCATGCGTGCAATGTATTTTCTAGAAATTGTCTTTTAGTTTAGATCAATCTAACTACAAAATAATGAAAACCAATTCATCTAATCTATGAAATCAAATAATGAAAATGAAATTCAACTAACCTGTGAAATAAAAAACAACTAATGTATACTTAGTTATTCCAGCATTCAATTATGAAGTGTTACCTTCTTGAGATGATGTGTAAGCAACTATGTATACTTTAACTTCTAATGTCCTAGAAAATCAAGTAAAGTGTGCAGAAAATAACTCAGTAATTGCATGTATCAAATATTCAACCATTCAATCTTGAAATATGATTAAATCAATTTCTTAGAATTGATCTTTAGGAATATCAGTTAATGCAATTTAAATGAGGATCTTAAAAGCAAATATAAAAGCATGAAAAAGTAAAGCTCAATGATTGCATAGGTTGAACATTCAATCACCCAATTTGAAGTCACCTTCTTGCCCTGATCATTTATTCAATTATACAATGAATTGATTGTTTGATCTAAGAAAGTAAATAACATAACATGAAAGGAAGCTAAATAACTATGAGCCCTCGCCTCAAACTTTATCCAATTAGAAAATACATAAATCTTCCCTATTGAAATGTTTTTAGAAAAGAAAAGATTACATAGTCATTCTAAAACTAATACTAAGAAAGCAAATGAACTTTAATCTATAAAAGCAATTAAATCTCACAATCATTAGATGGCCATTCCAATGGTGTATGAGGATGGCAAGTGAAGAAGCTCCATATGCAAGCAAAACCAAATCTTCAAATCTCCAAGTATAAGCTTCAAATTCTCTATTAAAAACATGAGCATTTCTCCAACTTTACACATGCCTTTCAAAGGAGAAGGCTCTCCTATTTATACAAAAACATAAGAAGCTACCCTATTTAATGAGGATCCACTAAAATCTCATATAGTTACAACCAAATAGCTCATAATGAGACACATATCCCCTAAGTGTCTCATAGAGTTCTAATCCAAATAAGAAATGATGAGACACCTCATAGAGTTACAATCCAAATAGGACACATATCCTTCTTTGACCTTTATCCAAATCTCCTTTGAAGGGAATTCGAATTTGAGCATTGGAGGCCACATAAGGGTGCCTTGGAAGCTTCCAAATAACCTACACATGTCATGAAACTCAAGCCACATATATAGATACATGAAACCATGTTAATTTCCTAGTTTTTAATCATAAATTCACTTTAAACACATAAAATAAATAACTTTGGTAAATAAGGATCCTAACCCATATATTTATGAAAATGGTGGCTAATGAAATCTTATATGGTTATGGAGTTGCGATATGTGAGTGAAATGGTGGTGATAAAGGTGAAAGTAGATGTAATTTTGAAGACATTTTGGAGGCCCAACACTACGTCCATCGAGAAACAACCGGTCCTTCCTTTTATATTTTCCAGCAAAATGAAGAGATACAACCTACAACAAATCCACTGTAATTTCCTCTTTGCTCTCATATTGTCTCCTCTCTATTTCTCGCTTTGAATAATAATACACAACCACAATACAATTCCATCATATAAACTGAGGGTTTCCTTCTAGGGAAAAAACCCCTAAACTAACATAACTTCTACAGTTAGATCATCCGCCTAATGAATGAACCAGATTGACTTCAAAAATACAATATTTTACAAGGCAATTTTCATCTATTTTTAGCTTCAGGGGTGCTGCCCAAACATGAAACCTATCCCCTTGGACCCCCCAGGTAGAAATAGTGGTGGGGAAAGCCCCCCCACACCCCCCGTCGAGGATTGGGATCAAACGTGGTTGAAATAAGACCTCTGAATCAGGAAGATAATCAGGCTCCACATCCAATAATCTCCCACTTGGATACTGATGATATCAACTCCATCGTTGCTTCGCTTGATAGATAATGATTTCACTTTGGACCTAACAATTTCTCATCTTCATCATCATTCTTGAAGGCCAATTGAAACTGAGCAATGTTGAGAAATGGCAACAAGAAATTCTAGTTTAATTTGTCCTTGAATTAAACTGAGAATTAAAATCGAATTCTTTTTTTTGGTAAGTGAGCACCCACGGGGATTTGAACTAGTGACCTATCACAAGGAGTTCCTTAATAGTGCACCCATTCACCGTCAATCCAAAGCTCCATGGGCTAATTAAAATCGAATTCTATTCTCATAGCAACTTGTAAAAAGTTAATTAAGTTTAATTAACTTAATTAGCTTAGGAATCTCGAGTTGGAAGTCTTTCTATAGTCATGTATATGTTCTCCCTAAGTTTTAGGGGTCCAGTATGAGTTTAAATTGAGTTGGAAATTAGATCAATTAGTTTAATGAGTTAAGTTAAGTTAAATTAGTTCTAAATTGTTTTTGGAACTAATAGAGGACTAACAGTCAGTTGGTGCACTAATGCATCCACTAGTGGTACTCCAGTTAACTAAAGATTTCCTCATGAGAAACTCATGCATGCTAGTTCAGAGAAAGACCTAGTCAAGACTAGAGTGCATGGACATTGTATTATCAGTTATATGATTCACTGAGTTGTATAGTGTTGGAAATAATACTGAGAGGGGGGGGTGAATCAGTATTAGAAAATCAATAAAACTTTTTCATTTCATACTCTGATTCATATACACTACTTCAGTTAAGGGAACCCGCATGTACACGCAACTGTGTTTAATGCAGCTAGCATATATCCAGTAAAATTATGATTCAGTTAATCCATCATATGTTGATCTTTAATTAATGCATCAGAACTTCATTAACCATATAAACAGTAAACAGGTGTAGTAAAACAAAACAGATCATCACACATAAGAAACACACATGAACACCATGATGTAAGGTGGAAACCCAATGCGAGACAAAAACCACCTGCTGCCATCTTCCTTTAATATAAGAAAAACCTGTTTACAATCTTGTACTGGCGCAGACTCATACTAATACGCAGGCACCCACCTACAGAAGGCTACAACTTTCTCTCATTCTCTAGCTACTACTAGAAGGGAGCTACAACCCCTTGGCTCTTGTACTAGCCGATATATTTACTAGTACTAGGCGTCGATCTATGGAAGGCTACCACCATCTCTTGTTTTCCAGCTGCTACTGGAAGGGAGATCCAACCCCCTGGCTCTTGTACTGGCTGATATGTTTACCAGTACGTAGGTGCCGGCCTACTGAAGGCTCCAACCTTTACTCTTCCTCCAGGGACCACGTTTCATAAATTTTCAGACTGGATACACCTGGATCACAACACCATAACATGAAGGCCACGTTTCATCCAATTTTCATAATGGACCCATCAACTACATTGAAGCTCAAAATCAATCACAACTGTAATACAACCATTGCATCAACCAATCATTCAATTCTGAATCACCCAACATTGAATCACTGAAGACCTATCATCAGAACATAGTAACCAGACCATGGACCAGAACCTAGAACTCTGCAACAACCATTAGAACCATATGCAAATTCAGATATCATATTTCATTATGTATACGCTACTTTGATGAACCCAACCAACGTGTATACGCGCTTTTACCAAAGTGAACCCGCGTACAGATCTACAAATACTAGCTTATAACTTTGCAGCTATTCCAGACATCAATTATACCCAGATCATAACATTTATAGAATAAACATGCGTCAATAATTCAGATCTAGTCTATCCATGAGCAAACCACATAAGGTAAAACATTCCAAGCCTTAAGATCCCGATCCATCATTCATCATCATCCACATGGGTGCATCCTTGGTTCAGATCAAGAAAAGCATCACAAACCCATAACCAACATACTGGATCTCACACTTCATCAGATATTCAATCCTTGCTCATCTTGCACGCATTGGCCTAATGATCTTATCCTCCTTATATAGGTTTAGGCCTCTCTCAATACCATGGTCCAAAACCATGTAGGACCAATACCTTGGACCCAATACCTGGGGTCAATACCTCGGACCAAATACCATGGATGAAAATACCATGGACCAAATACCACTGACCAAAACTTAGTTTTCCAACATGTACGTGCCTTTCCTTCTGTGAAACTGCGTGTGTACATTATACGCTCCTTTTGGTCTGTTAACCCGCGTGTATACCCTGCTTTGTCAAGGTGAATCTATGTATACCTCTCTCTGACCATTAATTCTTTGCTCTTGACTTGCTACACTATGATCTGTCATCTGAGTGAGTTGCCGTCAAGGTCAACACCTGTATCATAATGCCAACAATCTCCCCCTTTGGACTTGATGGCAACAACCATGCAACAACCACTCCAAGTCACTCTCCCCCTTTGACATCAAGGGCAAAGGGTGGACCACGATATTCTCTCCCTAGATATACATTATGCTGTCCATACTCCCCCTGAGTACATGCTGAAGTCACTGATTGGGCTCCCCCTTTGTACATGCTAAGATGTACTAAACCATCCTTGCTCCCCCTGAGCACATGCAGAGTCTGCAAAAATATATTCAAAAGAACAACATGACTCTATGACTCAACTATGTGAGTATGACCTTCCTATCACCAATGACTCATACATACATCAATCTCCCAACCAAGTGGGGATACACCATTTTTGACGCATCCACCCAACCAAGTGGGGATATACCAAATGTTTATACATGACTGAAATATATATTATTATATCATCCTCCTATGCATGGTGGGGGTAAAAATTAGGTCTTTGCATGACCTTTACATCAAATGATATACATGACTTTTATAACAAAGACCAACAATCTAAACAAGACCATGATAGTCATCAGCAACTATCATACACCATATATGATCTGCACCATAAGCATCTGTCAACATCATCCAGACCTTTAACCTGCAATACCATTCTCTTGACCAACCAACAATAAGTAGCAAGATGTATCTTTTGGCCACATAAGCATCATCACCAAAGACTTCTAACTATAATGCCAACAATGCATTATTCGAAGCATATGCTCCCCCTGAACCTGTTCCATCTGTTCACTGTCAGATCTGATCATGCATATATCAACAAGAAGTATCAAGGCTTCATCATCAATCGGATATACATCAAGTTAGGATAAAAAACACTTCTAAACAACACCTTATGAGTACCAACACATTTCCACACATCATCAACAGATTGTAACCATCATCAGATAGAGCAAATAATTGACTTAACCATATCAACTTCTTTTTCTTGAGTCTGTTCTACTGCTTTTCCTCAACCCATCATATATGCGACTGTGTAGCTTCGAACTCGCATATATACGCGACTTGTCTTCATGAAACCTGCGTATGAGATTTAGAACACTGAAGTTTCACACTTTTAGCTCCCTCTGAGTCTATCATGTCAATATACTCTGCTATGCCACATATTTCTGATTGTACTTCCTTCTTCTTCCATATCTTCGACTGTGATGATGTTTTCTCCTTTTGGTATGGTGCCCATACCTTGTTCCTACATTCCTTTGCTAAATGTCCAAACTTGTTACATGCATAACATCTTACATGTTTCATATTCCTTCTGTAGCAGTCAATGGCTTTGTGACCAAACATATTGCAAGAAAAACAATATCCCTTAAAGTACCTGGAATGTGATGATCTTTCTATGTGACGTCCTTGCACCATTCTACTTCTGCATCTCACTGCAACATGTCCAAGATTATGACATACATAACACTCAACATTATTCATCTGAGAAAATAACCGACTATCACTTCCATAGTTTGGAGTAAAAGATTTTCTTTGACAGATTTCTTTCCTTGGTTGTTGATGTGGTTGACCTCTTATCTCCTTGTTGAGCATTTCAGGTTTTGCATTAGATTTCCTTGCCTCACCCTGAGAGCTAGATTCGCCTTCAACAAATTCATGAAAACCAAGACCAGTTTTGATAGCAGGGGATCTTTGACTACTAAGAATATCATCCAAAATCTTAGTACTGTCTTGAAATCGTAACAGTTTATCCTTTTCTTCTAATTTACCTTTTAAGATATTTACCTCAATCTGATGTTGCTCTTCCTTTCCAGATGTTGTTTCTTCAATATTTCTGCACCCTTTCTTCCTTCTTCCACTTGTTGCCTTAATTTGAGAATCTCATTTTCTTGTTCTTTACCTGCTTGAGGTAGTTCTTCATTTTGCTTAGTTTTCAATGATATCAATTCATCTTGCTGCATTTGCCGTACTTTGAAGGCACACTCCAGCGGAGCTTTTAATCTGGAAACTTCTTCTTGCAGGGAACTCTCTGTTTTGTTAAATAGATCTTGTTGATCTGATGCTGCATTTGCTAGTTCATCTTCAATCTGAGGTGATTCAGAATCTGAATACTTACTTCCACCTAACGACAAGCTGTCACTGTTCTTTTGAGCTGTCTTCTTCTTCTGACGTGCTTTCTTTCCCATTGTTCTAAGGATCTCCTTCAAGCGATCAAGCTTCAACCAAAGGACCTGCTGTGATTCCAATTGTTGGACATAATACTGGGGGGGTGAATCAGTATTAGCAAATCAATAAAAAATTTTCATTTCATACTCTGATTCATATACGCTACTTCAGTTAAGGGAACCCACGTGTATACACAACTGTGTTTAATGCAACTAGCATATATCTAGTAAACTTATGATTCAATTAATCCATCATATGTTGATCTTTAATTAGTGAATCAGAACTTCATTAACCATATAAACAGTAAACAAGTGCAGTAAAATAGAACAGATCATCACACATAATAAACACACATGAACACCATGATGTAAGGTGGAAACCCAATATGGGACAAAAACCACCTGCTGCAGTCTTCCTTTAATATAAGAAAAACCTGTTTACAATCTTGTACTGGTGCAGAATCATACCATGTTGTGGGGAAAAATGCCTATGCAGGACGATCCTATCCACCTAAGGTGTGACAGAGCCTTAGCAACAAACAGATACAGCTATTCTGGTTTCTTCCTTTATGAAATGTGAAAGAGGGGAGATTAATGGACTTACCGGTGTCTTCCGTTTGTCCCTCGATCTAGATCCTCTTCTCTTTGGATGTTCACAGCTACTTGCCTCCTCGCTCGCTCAAGAGAACAACTACTTGATTCCTGCGAGATCACAAGAGAACAGCTACTTGCGACAAGAGAACAACTACTTGCGACAAGAGAAGAACACAACACAAAGGCAAATATTCATATTCATAAATGATTCAGGATTAGAAGTAAATCAAATACACTAATGCAATCATACAAATACACCAGTATATAGGAGAAAACCAAGATAGCTTTATTGATAAATAACAAGGTTCAGGAAGAGATACAACCTAGAGGGCTCCAATCCAGCATCTCCTTCCCAGCAGAATGGAATTCCTATCTTCACCTCCCTTCAAAGCATTAAGCACCCAATGATTCCAGTCTCAAACCAACAACAATTCTTTGCAATAACAAAATTCCAGCCTCTAGATCTCATGGAGGAGAGATCTATATATAGATGTTTGGAGAGAGGATGAGTCAGCTTGAGATCTAACTAGTGTCCCTCCCTCTCTCAGTTCTTGAGTCCACTTGGAGGTTCTTGCTTCCACTTGGAGATTTGGAACCTCTTACTCATCACCAGTCGAATTCCCTGAGGCAAGTGTCATTTTGGAAGCTTCCTGGCTTCTGACACCTTGAGGAATGAGTCTGCCACATGTCCAAACTCGCTCAGCGCAGGTAGCTAGTGTTGGAGATGACATTCAACGCAGGTAGACAGTGGAGCCACTGACATTCAGCGCAGATGGTCAATGGAGCAGTTGACATGATCCTGAATTGACTTGTTTTTGAGCAGTTTCAGGTGGAGAACTTCTGTGAATTGCTGTGGTTTGTTAGCCTTGTTCCTCTAGGGGTAGGAACAACATGTTTAGGGACTTTGGATCCCTTAGATTATGGAAATTTCATGCTCAATGCTGTAAGGCACAAAAATGTCTATAACAGTTGCCCCCTAAAGTATGAGGCCGTTTATCGGGTGAAATGCTTTATCCAGGAGGGTCCGAAGTTCATCTATTTGCTGGGAGAAGACCTGTAATAAGATACAATACAATACATTATGATTCATACTGCTTTCATGATCTAGCTGAGGCGGGCATTCCCATGCTCAGCTTTATAAATTCATTTTTGTACATAGAACAGACGATCGTCTGATGGTAGACTGATAATTTTGGTGAAATTATCATCCTTTGAGTAGGATGATCATCTGCTGCAATGATGTACATGTCAAAATGTCTTTATCTTTCCTGAATATATATCGCAGCCCAGATGGATGAAACTAGATCCGGGGTCTTCAAAACTCGTTCGATCTTCACTCTAAGTACAAGTCGATCCATGTGAGAATTGTGCTGAAGTCGAACATGGAAAGACATCGCTTGATTACCGGTCAATGAGGTAAATCGTTAACAAGCGCGAGAGGAATCACCGATAATGATAATGACCCTCAAGGTACTGCAGTACAATTCACGTGGTGTGAATAAAGAACTTGGCGTCGAACACCATGCAAAATCTTCTGGTCGAAGGTCATTGATGTATACCTGTCGCCGGAAGTGAGAAACTTGCCATTGAGGCATGCAAGCTTCAAAGTACTGAAGGGGTTGTTCCTAGATCAACTTCTTGGATAATGAGCTGATGTTGACAAGAAGAGATCCGTCAAAGGAGGGCCTTAATGAATCCCACATCAGTGACACGGAACGGAGCTAATGATTTTAATGGAGGTGAAAACGATCTGTGACATATGATTCAGGGTGGCGGTCATGAATGGATGAAGGATAATGTATGGCAGTGGATGGGACCCGGTTGACTCTTTCTGAACGACTTCTCTTGAACATATGGCGACACTGATGCGATGGATCGGTAGCATTACCCCAAATATGGATGGTATGGCGAGACCATGGTGATGTGACCGGTGAATGAAACAACCCAACCCGATTGTGGTACGGAGGAAAAGTGTCATGTTCAAGAGCGACTTGCTACCATCAAAGTTTCCTTGATTTTCTCCCAAATTTTCCCCAGTCATTGCTGACCAGTACCTCTTTATTTTTGTCAAGCTTGAGGAGGATAACATATGCTTGTTCTATAACCTGCCCTTCGGGCAAGCCCATCGCTATGTTTTAACGAGCCTAGCGATAGTGAAACTCGTTCTCGTCTAAAGACAAGTTTGTCGCTATTTAGTGATTTTAACGAGTCTAACGACAAGGATAACTCGGTCCTTTTCATTTTTAGAGAGTCTGAAAAGGTACATAAAGTTAACTCCAATATTCCTTTTTCGTCATCTAATCCCTTAAGTTCGAAAAAGTATAAAACAATACAGAAGGGATGAGTTTTCGATAGTTTTAATGAGCCGAACAAAACAAGCGCTCGATCGTTTTGTGCAATAATCCCTCAGGTCCAAAAAGATTAAAATCTAGAGGAGGGATAGCTCTTCCGATCGCTTTAACGAGCTGGAAGGCCAAAACTTGGCAATCTTTTCATATTTTACGAGTCAGTTGAAAAGAGCTTAAAGAAGACTTGTCTTTTGAGGAACGAGTGATGAACAGGGTTAGTAGCTGATTCTAGGTACAGCTTGGAATTTTCCAATCACGGCAGTGTCACAAGGATGGCTAGGTGAAATCACTCTTCGCAGCTGTTCCTCAAAATGGGTAAACAATCATATGGAGGTGAACGATCGGCCAAATGAAAAGTGGAGGTGATGGTGCAAACACGACCAAGGCTTTAATGGCTGATGATATTACATTCACAGTGGTTATTTACCGCGTAGGTTCATTTTTTATTTTAAAATGAGCTTAAACACTGGAGGAAACTCTTGCTCATTGCTTATGTTTATTTTTTAACGAGCATGAAGTCCGCGTTAAAACTGCTCGGATCTTGCGTTTATTTTTTAACAAGCATGAACTTTGTGCTAAAACTGCTCGAATATACCAGTCATATGATAAGAGTGTCTCATTGGAGATGCTATTTTTTATGGAGCTTCATCTCACGTAAGCTTTGCCCCGGATCCTTTCGTTATGCAAGTTCGGAAACGACTAATCCTACGAGTTTAAAGGGTTAGAGGTCCTAAAAATTTAAAAAATAAATAGCCGCCCCTTGCTAGCACTCCAAAAGGTTTGCATGCCCCCAGGCATAAAGTACGATTTCAAGGTTACCTCTACTTCACTTCCGCCAAAACATTTGTTTTAACGAGAGAGGCTTACCTCTTTCAGGTTACCCAAAGATTGTCTTGTTAGTAGTTTAAACAAAACACTTCCTTAGCAATGTCTACCGAAATAGACAGAGGTGGGCGAAAAATAGTTTATTCCACCCACATAACTTTGACAAAAGAATCTTATTCTAGAACAGCCCTCTTCCTAGACGGACGGGGTACGGACTAGTCATATTCTCCCGCGGAAACCTACCCTATACCCAAAGTTTCCCTGCCGAAGCAGGCCAGGACGCATGCCCCCTGGGTTCCAGTCATATCCTCCCAGATTACTCGCACTCATCAGGAGGACGGACCGTGGGTTGAGACACTTCTTGCGTGAATAGACCATTTAGGGATGGTATATGACTATTTGCGATGCGTGATCCGGGGAATGAAAGTTGGTCCACGAGCTTGACCATTCTTCCTTCATGCGGAAAACACATTACTCTAAAGAGTGATGAGACGATGGCTCCCATGCAATATATATAGTCTCGTCCAAGGAGTAGGTTATAATCCAAGGGTCCTTGAATGACCATCACGTTCATTTGAACGGTCTTCCCTTTCAATGTTATGGGCACATTGGGGAGGATCCCTAAAGGTCGACTGGTTCCCTTATCAAAGCCTGATAGATTTCTCATTTCAGGCAAAAGCGCAGGCGAACCAAGCGCTTTCCAAGCAATAGAGGAAAGGATACTCACAGATGCCCCTTCATCAATAATTGTGCCAGCCATTACCATCCTGTATATTTGGACAATAATTCTGAATGGTATGCTAGCTGGCAAGCGGGGTCTGCCTAGTTGGTTCCAGTCAAAGGACACAACCAGGTTGCTTGGTGGTGGGACCGAGTATACGGCCGGATATCGCTCTGATGAACTTCCTTCCTGCGATAAAGGAATGGAGGTATTGCCCCCTTGATCATCAGAGTCAGTGCTGATGAAGAGAATTTGGACGGTGTCGTCTTTATTCTCTTCTGTGATGGTGTCATTCGAAGATAGAGCTTCTGAAGGCAAAACCGGGTTGACTGCCGTTTCAACCTTTAGACTTTCGCCAGGTATGGATTCAGATGGTTCATCTTCAATGACAGGTGCTTCGGCTGACCACCTGGGCGGGTCAGCCGGGTTCTCAACTAGCGAGGGACTTGGCAGGAGTCTTTGATATCCAGGAGGAAGTTGCGCTCGTAAAATCGTGCGATCTTCCAGAACTCTTTTTTCCTCGTCTAAGAAGGGACAATGGTGGATGGCGTGATCGCCTTCACACAATCTGCAGGGAAATTTAGCTTTCCCGCTCTGTCCTGGGGCTTCACTCCCACCAGTTGACGGTGAGCAGTCGACATGGCTATCAGAGGTCGATGCTACCGAATTGTGCAAACGGGGGGACCAGTCTCTTAGTATCCGGGGGATACAGGGACAATCTCTATGGAAGTGGTCTCCCTTGCATATGACGCATGGCGATTTAGGCCTGGTCAGTGCTGTGTGTGGATTTTTGTCAGACGACTCTCGTTTGCCTCCAGTCTCCTTTGGCTCCTTCTTCTTCTTTTCTTTCTTCTTCTTCTCCTTCTTCTCCTTAGGAGCCTGGTTTTTGGTTTTACCAGTTCCGTCAAGCGAAGAGGAAGGAGGAGAGGAAGACAAAGTAGAAGGCTGGTGGGCGACTCTGGTCTGGTCTGACTGTTGACTCGACTGTTCAGGAATGGTGACACTCTGAACGACATTGGTTGAAAAGAGCCAGACTGGCAGGCCAATTGTCAGTCCTGGAAGCGAAAATGTGGCCATGTGGGGCGCACCAACATCTCCCCAAGAGGAGAAGGGACTAGGATTTCCACCAAGGGGAATTCCTTGGTTGGTGTGCTCCATCTTTCAACCTAAAGATCAACGCAGGAATTAAAGGGTGATTGTTCCGTTTAAAATAAATTTTAACGACGCTTTAGACACAACTTGCTTTTTCACTTTTAAAGAGTCGAGAAAAAGCTAAAGATGACTGTAGTCTCCTTCGATGTTTTAACGAGCCCGAAGTGACAAATGCTCGGATGGAATTTTTCTGTTATAGAGTCTGAAAAAGGCCAAAAGAAACTGCTCTGGAGTTCTAGGCAGAGGGTGTGCCAAACTTTTCGCAAAACCGCAGAATACTTTTTAAGGTACGGGCGGTCGATCTTCGTGAATGCTGTGTTCACTGCATTGCGATCAGTAGGGCGGCCGACACGGCTTCCTAAGGATAAAGGATATATGCCTATAGGGGTCTCCCAATATATACGCGACGGTACGTGGGAGCACAATCCGTACTAGCGCTATCGTCCCTCAGGAGGAATCACCCACCTTCCACGAGATCGACAGTCACTAGGCTTAACGATGTCAGAACACGTCTCTAGCCTAGACCTCTATGTTGTGCGTTATGTTACAAAGCGTTGTTAAGTTCATTCAGTTTATTTTAGGTTGATCTTTTTAAAGTTTTCCTTTCAAGGTTCACCACGAGATGTATGATACAAATTCCTAAATGCAGTCTAAGATGATAAGCAAGCTTTATTATCTTTTCAACTTTGAAAATCCTAGCTACTGAGGGAAAAGAAAGACACCATCTTTTCTCAAAGAGTAGTCAGCACACTCTAATGCACTTTTCCTAAATCCAACATGCAAACTATCAAATGCAAAATGCACAATGCAGGTGTTTGTTTTCCGCTTTCTTAGTATTGATGTCTACAAAGAAAGCTTTTTGTACAACTTTGAATTTGCTTTTAAATGATCAATACAAACAAGTTCACTTTTTCGAAATCAGAGAGGGTAGAAGAGATTACACTACTTAACGATTTTCGAAATAAAGACTTGTTTTGACACTTAAAAGTGACAAATTCAAACCAATAAGCAAAAGTAAATGTATAATCAATCTGCAAACAACCAATGAACTCTCTTCTAAGATCAAAATCAATCAGATCTGAATCAAAGGCTACAGTATGACTATTTCACTCATGCAAAGGAAAACTGTAAATGACGCCACAAACACATAAAAACACTCACAGTCTTTTTGTACAAAAGGAGGCAGAATCTAAGCAAAGAAAAGGAGTTATCTGACTGGTACCTATGCTGGTTAAAGACTGCAAAAAACAGAGATCAAAACAGGGCAACAGACAGCAGAGAACCCCAGTTGCACAAGGCCAAACTGGTTCAACGCAACCTCAACACTGTGGGTTTGACATTCAGCACAGGTAGCCTTCACGGGACCTGCGTTGAAATGCAGACTGCCTTCACAGTGTCTGCGCTGAAGGAGAAACTCTCGTTTCTCTTGGGTTCTGGGTCACAAATTGCTCAAAAATCAACAGTTTCAGGCCAAATCAGAAACAAAAGCAAGGTATAATCAAAGGGATGCTTTGAGAGGGTACTAAAGACTATCACAAAGGATCATCAAATCATTTGTGAGTCCATTATTCAGATCATAGACAAAATCCAGTGAAGGATCAAGGCAGCAACAGTCTACTTTGCGGAAGCAGTTCGATTGTTGCTGTTGAGTCTATGAAGCAAACAATGATGTAAGCACAAATAAAATGACTAAAACAAATCTCCCCAGCGGAGTCGCCAATTTGTTGTGGGGAAAAATGCCTATGCAGGACAATCCTATCCACCTAAGGTGTGACAGAGCCTTAGCAACAAACAGATACAGCTATTCTGGTTTCTTCCTTTATGAAATGTGAAAGAGGGGAGATTAATGGACTTACTGGTGTCTTCCGTTTGTCCCTCGATCTATATCCTCTTCTCTTTGGATGTTCACAGCTACTTGCCTCCTCGCTCGCTCAAGAGAACAGCTACTTGATTCCTGCGAGATCACAAGAGAACAGCTACTTGCGACAAGAGAACAACTACTTGCGACAAGAGAAGAACACAACACAAAGGCAAATATTCATATTCATAAATGATTCAGGATTAGAAGTAAATCAAATACACTAATGCAATCATACAAATACACCAATATATAGGAGAAAACCAAGATAGCTTTATTGATAAATAACAAGGTTCAGGAAGAGATACAACCCAGAGGGCTCCAATCCAGCATCTCCTTCCCAGCAGAATGGAATTCCTATCTTCACCTCCCTTCAAAGCA
Organism: Pinus tabuliformis; assembly: GCA_031772625.1. NCBI lineage: Eukaryota > Viridiplantae > Streptophyta > Pinopsida > Pinales > Pinaceae > Pinus > Pinus tabuliformis. The sequence continues at coordinate 278,276,359 of CM062812.1, forward strand.
TTAAGCACCCAATGATTCCAGTCTCAAACCAACAGCAATTCTTTGCAATAACAAAATTCCAGCCTCTAGATCTCATGGAGGAGAGATTTATATATAGATGTTTGGAGAGAGGATGAGTCAGCTTGAGATCTGACTAGTGTCCTCTCCCTCTCTCAGTTCTTGAGTCCACTTGGAGGTTTTTGCTTCCACTTGGAGATTTGGAACCTCTTACTCATCACCAGTCGAATTCCCTGAGGCAAGTGTCATTTTGGAAGCTTCCTGGCTTCTGACACCTTGAGGAATGAGTCTGCCACATGTCCAAACTCGCTCAGCGCAGGTAGCTAGTGTTGGAGTTGACATTCAACGCAGGTAGACAGTGGAGCCACTGACATTCAGCACAGATGGTCAATGGAGCAGTTGACATGATCCTGAATTGACTTGTTTTTGAGCAGTTTCAGGTGGAGAACTTCTGTGAATTGCTGTGGTTTGTTAGCCTTGTTCCTCTAGGGGTAGGAACAACATGTTTGGGGACTTTGGATCCCTTAGATTATGGACATTTCATGCTCAATGCTGTAAGGCACAAAAATGTCTATAACATACCAGTACGCAGGCACCCACCTGCAGAAGGCTACAACCTTCTCTCGTTCTCCAGCTACTACTAGAAGGGAGCTACAACCCCGTGGCTCTTGTACTAGCCGATATATTTATGAGTACATAGGCACTAGCCTACAGAAGGCTACCACCCTCTCTCGTTTTCCAGCTACTACTGGAAGGGAGCTCCAACCCCCTGGCTCTTGTACTGGCCAATATGTTTACTAGTACATAGGCGCTGGCCTATTGAAGGCTCCAACCTTCACTCTTCCTCCAGGGACCACATTTCATAAATTTTTATACTGGATACACCTGGATCACAACACAATAACATGAAGGCCACGTTTCATCCAATTTTCATACTGGACCCATCAACGACATTGAAGCTCAAAATCAATCACAACTGCAATATAACCATTGCATCAACCAATCATTCAATTCTGAATCACCCAACACTGAATCATTGAAGACTTGTCATCAGAACACAGTAACCAGACCACAGAGCATAACCCAGAACTTTGCAACAACCATCAAAACCATCTGCAAATTCAGATATCATATTTCATTATGTATACGCTACTATGATGAACCCAACCAGCGTGTATACGCACTTTTACCAAAGTGAACCCGCGTGAAGATCTGTGAATACTAACTTATAACTTTGTAGCTATTCCAGACATCAATCGTACCTAGATCATAACATTTATAGAATAAACATGCGTCAATAATTCAGATCTAGTCTATCCATGATCAAACCACATAAGATAAAACATTCCAAGCCTTAAGATTCCGATCCATCGTTCATCGTCATCCACATGGGTGCATCCTTGGTTCAGATCAAGCAAAGCATCACAAACCCATAACCAACATACTAGATCTCACACTTCATCATATATTCAATCCTTGCTCATCTTGCACGCACTGGCCTAATGATCTTCTCCTCCTTATATAGGTTTAGGCCTCTCTCAATACCATGGTCCAAAACCACGTAGGACCAATACCTTGGACCCAATACCTGGGGTCAATACCTCGGACCAAATACCATGGACCAATACCATGGATCAAAATACCATGGACCAAATACCACGGACCAAAACTTAGTTTTCCAACATGTACGCACCTTTCCTTCTGTGAAACTGCGTGTGTACGTTATATGCTCCTTTTGGTCTGTTAACCCGCGTGTATACGCTGTTTTGTCAAGGTGAACCTGTGTATACCTCTCTCTGATCATTAATTCTTTGCTCTTGACCTAATGCACTATGATCTATCATCTAAGTGAGTTGCCATCAAGGACAACACCTGTATCATACCTGTATCATAATGCCAACATACAAGATCATGCATGCAATCAGGAACTGGACCTAGTTTGGATTGCGCAGTTTTGGAAGCACTGGATTCCCATTAATATGGGCTATTTAGCCATAGGATTTGTGCAAGGAAATAGGGGCTTGGTGGGTAGCAGAAGAGGCTAAGGATTTGGCTTGAGCTTGCTTGTGAGCTGGGAGATTGATTATGCTTATGCAGGGATTGTTCTTGTGAGAACAAGCATTCTATTATCATCTTGGATTTATGATTTAATGAAATATATATAGTAGGGGTTTTGAATAGTGACTTTCCCTGGATACATATTGTGTTATGTTCCATTTATTTATCTTCTTCTTGTTCTTATTGTTTTCATCGATCTATTGGCTTCCACTTGTTGAAAGTAGAAGTAGATTCTTGTCCTGTGCTTTATTAAATTGCACGAGCTTGTGAATATGCAAGATTTTCAACATGGTATCAGAGTTGAGAATAGTATAATAGAGGATATTTCGAAGTTTTTGAGTTTTGGGTTACAAGTGAAATTCGAATTTGCAATACATACTTTAGGATTAGAAGATGGCCTTCTATGGTTTGCGACTCGAGTATGCCTATTATGAAACCAGCTCAAGAAGAGATAGAAAAGATAGATCAACGCCTTAGAATTCAGCCTCTTCGAGGGGGCAACCTCCTTTACATTACATAAATGAACAATTCTTTGATGATACAAATGAAAAGACCTCCTTTCTATATATAGGAGTCTAAGGGGTCACAACATAACCAAAGCCGACATAACAATAATAATGTAAGGGCACAATAATAACAATAGTGGGCTTCTATGGGGCACACTAGTAACAATATGGGCACTACATGGGTACATCAATATAATAAGTGGGTTGTACTAATAACAATAAGGGGTTACACTAGTAGTATAGGGGCCTAACATGCCCCTCTCCTTCAAAAAGCGTTGTCCTCAACGCTTGAGTAGTTCTTGATGCTTCTGTATAAAATTCTTGTCCTCCCATGTGGAATCTTCAATGGGTAAGTTCTTCCACTTGATGAGATACTCTGAAATTGATCGATTTCGCAGCTGTCGGGTTCTTGTTTCTGTGACTGCTCCAGGTTCCAATATGATTTTTCCTTCCTTTTCAATATCTGGCAATATTGTTTGAATTGGGATCTTTTTCAACTTTTGAATAAGTGGCCATACTTTTTTTTCCTTCTTCCATTCATCCCTTGCTTTGTTTATCCAATCTGCTTGGATAATAGCACAAAACAATGCTTCCACATCCTCATCCTTGAAGAGTCTTCCCATTCAGTAAGGTCGCCATTTTTTAAGTGCATGTAGTATTGCCAACATTTCCTTCTCATAAATAGCTTGCTTTAGATGTAGCAGTAAAAATACCCAAGCGCCTACATCAAAACATTTTTCACTATGATGTTGATCTACCTGTTGTTTCATTTGATTTTGCACCGAAGTGGCATTATCCTTTAAAAGTTGGAGAACTTGTTGTTGATGCTCGATCTGATCTTTCACTGCTTGAACCTTTTTCTTCTTGATATGTCCTTCTATCTTTAGAGTTTGAGGAGTGGTAATTTCTTCCAATCCTTTACAAGATATGGTCGGATTCATTTCTTGACGCTCAATGTGATCTTTCACTTCTTGAACATTTTTCTTCTTGATATGTCCTTCTATCTTAATAGTTTGAGGAGTGGTAATTCTGACCAGTGAATTACAAGATATGGCTGGATTCATTTCTTCTTTCTTGATGTGATCTTTCACTTCTTGCACCTTTTTCTTCTTGATATGTCCTTCTATCTTGAGAGTTTGAGGAGTGGTAATTCTTGCCAATAGCTTACAAGATATGTTCTAATTCATTTCTTCTTTCTCTGGGATCGGGTCCTGGCATATATCCTCTTCTTTTGATGTTTCTTGATTCTTTTCTTCCTCCTCTTCATACTCTATGTAAAATAATTTCTTCTCAGCACACTTATGACCTTTAGTGCATTTGCTATCACAATTGTAACAAAGCCCTTTTTCTCTTTTTTCTTCCAATTGTTGTGGTGTAATCCTTGTAGGTTGTGGAAGGCTAGGAGAAACAACACGTCCATCTTTAAAGTTGTAAGGGGTAGACTTCCTTGTTGCCATAATTTTACTTTCAAATATCTCACAAAACCCTTTTACTCTTTCCAATTGTTGTGGTGTTGCTCTAAAGAAAGTGTTGCTCTTTATATCCTCATAATGTGCTATCATTTCCTCCGTGAGAATTGACCATGTAACAAGTTGTTTACGAGAACAAAGCCCTTTATACCATAAAAATTGATCCGATCCTAAATATGAAGATGCAATACATACCTTTTGTAACAGTGGTACACCATGTAGATCAAAATATTGCTCCATCTGAAGTATCCAATTTACCGAATCCTTGCCATCAAACTTCCTCATCTTGCTTTTTCTTGATTTTAGGACCTCGATCTTGAAACGACTGTAGCTCTGTACTTGTGGATATTTAAGTTCTGAATTTGCTACCAGTAGTAGCCCTCTGTGTTCTCTTTCCAATGCCACCAGTCGGATCCAAATTGGATTCTCCAAAAAAGGGTTATGCACAATCTCCCAAGATGACCTGATTATAGACCTTTCCAGAAGAGCGAACTTGTATGAAGTGCCATGTGTCAATATTTCGACCTTTGGCTCTGAAAAATATATACAAGAAACTACAGTCCGTCCTCTTTCTGTACCTCCTTACGAAATTTCAATCAATGCTCAGAGAGAAAGTTATGACTATTTTCCCCAGGTCACCTGTTTGGAATGTAATTCAGGAGTCTGCAAAAAGGCCAACTTTCTTAGATCATATCTTCGCAAATATAGCGCGAAAAGCTCTGAAATTCGGACCCGAGGTTCAGTGTGATTTCTTCTCAAATGTTTTTTTTTTCAACTTCTGAAACATCACAGAAAAAGGTTATAGCGAAAATTCCACGATGACCTATTTGGAGCAGCGAAACCCTAGAATCCAAAGCTCTGATACCAAATGTTATAAAACCAGCTCAAGAAAAGATAGAAAAGATAGATCAACGCCTTAGAATTCAGCCTCTTCGAGGGGGCAACCTCCTTTACATTACATAAATGAACAATTCTTTGATGATACAAATGAAAAGACCTCCTTTCTATATATAGGAGTCTAAGGGGTCACAACATAACCAAAGCCGATATAACAATAATAATGTAAGGGCACAATAATAACAATAGTGGGCTTCTATGGGGCACATTAGTAACAATTTGGGCATTACATGGGTACATCAATATAATAAGTGGGTTGTACTAATAACAATAAGGGGTTACACTAGTAGTATAGGGGCCTAACAATGCCTTGGAAGGCAACTCAAATTTTATAGCTGGAGGGACATAATGGAGTTTGTGCTAGAGGATAATGGCTTGAAGGAATTTGTTGATCAAGAAATTCCTCAGCCAAAAACATCAAATGCATAGAATTTGGCTGAATGGAAGATGTGTGTGGAACAGGCAAGGTGGATAATCCTTGAGGGAGTTCGAGACCACATTGTCTCCAGTCTTCATGGAAAGGAAACTTTGTATGCTATGTAGAAAGCATTGACAGACTTGTATCAGAAAAACAGTGACCAAAGGAAATTGGAACTAAAGGACAAACTTCGAAAAGTTAAATGGAGAAAGGAAATAATATTCCAAAATACTTGACCAAGTTCGCTCAATGTCATGATGAACTTGGAAGTGCTGGAATCATGGTTGTCGAGGATGATATGGTGAGTCTTGCTCTTTTAGGACTCCCAAAGATTTGGCATAGTTATTAGGACTTTGTCAATGGTCAGGAGAAGCTGCTAGATTGGGAACGACTGTGGCCGGATTTGATGCAAGAGGAGATCAGGAGGAACACTAAGGATGGCTCTTCATAATAAACTGATGATGAAGAGAACTATGCCTTAGTGATTAAGGTGAAGAAGGGGAAAAGGAAAGCTTCCCATTCCAAATTGGATTCTTGTCATGGAGGTAAGAAGAAATACATGATGAAATTTAAGTGCTTTTGATGAGCCCCAAAAATGGATAATTATATGGGCTCATTCAGCCTCCTATTTCGACTTAATCCACCATTCTCATTAGTTTATTGCATGTTTTTGATTATATTTATGCTAATAGAGTGAATTGGGTTAGTCATTATGCCAACAAGTCTAATGGGTGCTTTGTGCAGATTTTTAGTCAATTTTGAGACAAAATCAAAGGTTTTAATGAGCACTTGGCAGCCAAATTCGTGGAAGAACAAGGGAGAGGATTTGTAGGAAGGTGTCCCCTTCATTTATGGGCCCTTACCTTGAATTCTCCACCATCAGCTCGGAGTTCAAGGGCCACCAAATCGATTATCACAAGGGCAGCCGAGCAAGGGCTAGTAAAGGTGCTGTTAACTACAAGTTTTGGTAGCCGAGTTCCTAAAGTTTAGGAGGGCTGTTGGGGTCCTCAATTTGTATAAATAAGAAGGCTTAGGGCCTCATTTCAGTTAGTCACTTTTTAGGCAGAAGTTAGCTAGTTTGTAGTTCGATTTTAGTTATTCTTTTAGTCATTTTTTAGGTAGTAGATTAGCTCTGCATTTCAGCACACTTTCAAGCTTTCCCTTGTGGACAGTTTTTGATGTAACTATTATTTCTTGCTCAATAAAGATGAATCCAACTTTGCACCAGCTCTAATCTCTCTTAGGAGGCTGTAGCTCTTGGGGTTGGGCCCAACCCAAGTGCCTAGTACCTCCTTTGTTTACTTTTATGTGTTTTTGCTGCATTCTTAGAATAAAATCTATTATTTAGATTAAAATTTTGCTTTGTTACTTAGGTCGTTTTTGATGATTAAAATAGCTTTTCATGTTCAGATTGAGATGATAGGTTATTAACAGGGAAGATATCCAGAAAAGGCCATCAAGGACCTCTGATCTCACCTCTCCCTCAGTGGGATCATGAGCTGGGACAAAGGTAACCTTGCTGCCAACAAAAACACTGTCATTGCCTCACCATGCAATCATTAGTGTTCGATTTTTATTTGCAGAAGTTGGTTACATGTTCAGATTCTTGATTTCTTCGTTGCATAGTTATTATACATGGTTTTATTGCAAATAAACTTCTGTTAATTCTCTTTACTGTTAGCTAGACTAGATTAGGTTAACATAACTAGGTCTCTGATTTTCCCAGTCTTCGTCGGTTCAGTTGGAGAAACAACTTGCAGAGCACCTGTACCACTTCTCTATCTACCAATACTCCATAAATCCCATCTGCTCGATCCCCTAATGCAGATTCTTGCCTCACGTTTGCCACATTTTCTCACATAACCCTAATTTTTATGCAACATTGCTTCACTCCTCCTTGAACAAATCCAGCCAACTTCATCTCTCCTCAGCTCCATCAACCAAGTCCTGGACCCCCTCACACCCTTATCCTACCTCCATACTCACTTCTCCACCTTTCTCCCTCCATCCACCCTCCAAAATCCCATTTCTGAACATCATGTAGAAAATTACAGAACATCTTGTAGAACCCCTGCAGACTTCCTGTAGAAGCTCACGAAAGCGGTTTCTTGATAGCCAAACTTTGTGAAACTATCTAGAAGGGTGCTAGGGACTCCTTAGGCCCTCTTTGAACCTTCCCAACCTTCTGCAAGCATTTTCTCTCACCAATCCACCTCTGCACAGTCAAAAACCAGTTAAAAGCACATGCATGATAATTCTGACAACTTATTCAAAAATACAAAAATATGTTTTTTTCAGATGTTACTGTAGAAGTAGCGTAGACACATGCATCTTACCTTCCTAAAATTCAATGGCATCTCTTTCAGTAGCTTGCATCCTCTTTCTTGCATCAGTAGGGCTAGCTGGTAAAATTAGGGTTTGCTAGGGTTTATGTTTCATTTCAGCTTTCCAGTTTCTTTCTGCAAGTAGATTAGCCTTCTTTGAGTTAGCTTTCATCCATCAGTTAAAAAGCTTCTTCTAAGAGCTCATAGAAGTTGGCTTAAGCTCCTAGTGGACTTGTGCCAGCTAACCAAGTGACAATTGCGGCAAGAGCTAGTACTTGTGCATACAGCACCGTCGCTTCCAAGTTTGTTACGAACTACCAGGTTGATAAAATTAAAGAAGGGAGTTCCAGGATTTGCAGCATTATTGTTGCAATACTGGGGCTCACCACTCTTTTTGGCACTGTTGCCGGGGACGCGTTAGAGTATTGGTGATTGCTGCTTTTCTTCTATTTTCTACTACAACCTTCTGCTAAGTAGTTTATTTCAGCAAGCGTAGAGTAGATTGTTTCATTTCCATTCTGCAATTTCATTTCCGCAAAAGTAGATTAGACATTTCCCGCTTTCATAGATTAGCATTTCAATTCCGCAATTTCATTTCTGCAAGCGTAGATTAGCATTTCAATTCCGCAATTTCAATTCTGCAAGTGTAGACTAGCATTTCATTCCTGCAATTTCATTTGAGCAAAATAGATTAGTCCTTTCCTACTTTCATTTCAATTCCGCATTTTCATTTCAGCAAGATAGTTAGTTGCAGTTCAATCTATTTTAGTTTTGTAGGTACAAGCAGAAAAAAGCAAAAATCAACCAAAAAGATTTCCTTTCATGCCTTGTAGGAGTAGAGATAATTCAGAAAAATGATTGCACAACACCCTCACTGCTTCACACAGCCAACCTTCTCTCTTCTTCGATGGCTGTGATTAAAGAACCCTTAGGTGGATAGCAAGACATATTTGAAGAACCTCAAGGGAAGAAGAAGAAGAAAACATTCCTCTGGAGCAAATGGCTACAAATAGAAATGTTGGGAGTAGTACCTTGTCCAAAAACGAATTTGAAATCAGATGGAACTTTTTCAAGAGTGATATGAGACAGTTTCTTGCCATGCAACTGGATACCTTGCGGATCCAAAGGAAGCAAGAGGAAGCTAAGAGGGCTTTGGCCATCTTTTGTCCCAGGTGCACTAGAAAGCATCCTAGGAATGAATGTCCATTGCACTCCATAGAAGTGTGTTTTGTCTGTGAAAAATACTATCCTACAGATCAGTGCCCTTCCTTACCCAAAAACAAAACTGCATATCAGAGGGCAAAAGGAGCCACTGAACCACTCTATTATCTGAACCAAAGGAGGCCACATGGACCCATACCTTACCAGCAGGGAATGCAAGGGACGTCCCAGACCTATTACGACCCCTATCTAGCCACTTCCATGCCTTCTTGGGGTCCCCTTGCTCATCCTTCCTGGTCCACACCCCCTCCTTGGTCGGATCCATCTCCATACCATGCTTGTCCAGTTGCTCATTCGTTTCACTCTTATGCTCAGCCATAGCCTCAGTGAATGCACCTCATCAGGGGTGGAGGCCCTAGTACAACTCTCATCCTGCTCATTTGCCTCCACCACCTGCCCAACCACAACCCCATCCACATCCATCTCAAATATACACCCCCACTCAACTACCTATACTACTATTTCCAAACCCGCACATTGGAGTAGCTCAACTCCATTACAATGCTGAGGCACAACATGTCCAAACAACTCCTCTTGAGCTCCAAGATATTCACCATAGCTCAGGAAGAGTATTGGAGAAAAGAGATTATATTGATAGCACTGAAGGATCACATCCAGCAAAAGAACAAGAGAGGAGATCAAAGAAACATGGGCCGCACTTGATGAAGAGAAGAGATCAGAATCAGAGATCGAGAAAGCTCCCTCATGGTTACCATCAAATCCTCCATGTAGTCAAGAGAAAAATCAGCAAAGGAGGAAGATGAGAAGGTCATGATAGAAGGTGACATGAAGAATGATCCAGATCAGCAAGAGGACCAAGGATATCATAGCTATACTGAGATATGGTTCCAGACAGTCACTAAGTTGCAGCAGTACTCTCTTCCTCAGCTATGTTTGATCCCTTCAAAGTCAAAGCATTTGGTCTTTGAAATCCGGATAGCTGTCAAAGCATGCATTTCAAGCCTCCACATCATTTTGTCTCTAATATCGATGTGCACATGGCTCCATTGGAAGTATTCTTATACTTGAAAATGATTTTGTTTTTCAATTAGGGTAGGGTAGAAAAAAAAAAGAGAAAAAAGAGAAAAAATGAAAATAAGAGGAAAATAAAAATCTAAGGTGAAAACCTCCTCAGAGGCGCCTCAGATTGGCTCATTGATTGAAAACCTCCATGAGGCGGTCAATGGGTTGGGAAAAAAGAGAAAAAAGAATAAGATCCTTGGGTGAAAACCTCCCTTGGAGGTGCCCAGGGCAGGCAATTAGGGTGAAACCCTCCATGAGGCGCCCTAGTTGTTTTAAAAAAAAAAAGAGAAAATGAAAGAAAAAAGAGAAAAATAAACGTAATTTCTATTGAATAATTGCAGGTTACAAGAAGGACATTGCAGGTCAGGAGGATCGATCAAAACAAAGACAGAGGAAGTTCTGTGCCTTCTACAGGAAGTTCTGTGTTTTCTACAGGAAGTTCTGTCTTCGAGAGGAAGCCTACAAACAAGCCAAAATTGATCTCTGAAGAGGACCTGAAGGCCGGGAATCTGTCTATGAGGCCTGCAAGAATCCATGTTTCCATCCCTCACCTTCTCCATCATTTTTTCCATCTCATTGTGCTTCTTTCCTAAAAACTGCATGTTCTACAGGAAGTTCCTGTAGAAATTACAGGATTTCTACACGAAGCTAGAAATGGATTTCAAAAAGGTAGTTTGGCGAACATGATAGCTTCCTCAAGGGTTCAGAAATCCTCCTACAATATTCAAACTCCTCCTCCATCATCTCCATGCCTGCATCACAGCCCAAGCTCATTTTTTCTTTCTATGCAAAAACTTGCAGAATGCTTTGAAGCAAAAATACATAGAACAGAATTTGTTTTTTCCCTCACATGAAAACCGTGCATCCATTTACAAAATCGTTTTACGGGGAGTTGTATAGGGATGATGGAAACATGCCCGAGCAGTTTCAACCAATTCCGGTGCACGATTTCCAAGGAACCAGCCTCCATCACCTTCAGCCATTTTTGCATTTTCTCCATATCCGTGCATCCGTTTCAAAACCTGTTTCATGGGGAGATGCATATGGGTGATAGTAACCTACCCAAGCAGTTTCAGCCAATTCTGATGCACGGTTTCCGAGAAATTGATCTCTGTAATCTTTTGCTATTTAACATTTTTCTCGAAATCTGTGCATCCATTGATCGCAATTTTAATATGAGAGGTGCATAATGATGATAGGAACATGCTCAAAAAGTTTTAGATCGATCCGGTCTATCGTTCGCGAGCAATGGAGAAAATAAGTCGCTGCCTTGTAAAAATTCAACATTAGCAGCTTGAGGGTGCAAGTCTGAACGTGGAAACAAATGCCTGCAGCTTAGATCCGGCCAGAGGATACCTGCACAACAAAAAATAGCCATGAATCAGCCACCAAGCCATCATGCAACCACAGAAACAAATGCATGCAGCAGCAAAAAGGACCCAGCAGCACGTCGACTTACAGGTATGCATCTTTTTTTAGTTCCTCTATTTTCATCAATATGATTTGAAAATGCTTAAACGAATGAAATGGTGGGATTAAGCCAGGAATCTAGCAAAGTTGACCCGAGAGTGCCTTCTCTAGCGCTTAGGCGGAAATCATGCAATATACGTGGACAGTCGACTCACGTGAAAATTAAAAAGCAGGGAGTGTTGGCTGTTTGAACTCCAGTGCAACTGATCCAGAAGAGAACATGCAGTTCATGATAGCATTGCAGTCTGCATGTGGCCACGTACACCTGGCCACCTCACCTCCTTGCCATGAATTGCGCGTAATTCAAAAATGCTCGGCTGAAGAACTCACGTTAACCGCTGTTCATTTACATTTGCAACCGTTCTCAACGAAGTATGCGTCCTCCTCCACAGTCTGTTAGCCCGAGCTTTTCGGCCTGTTTCAAAATTCTCCCGCATCCCAAGCTTGTTCAGAAGCGTTGTGACATCCTACAAAAGCCGGCAACGCGTTCTATAGGAAGAGGCTCTACAGGAAATACAACATAGCCTTCCGGAGTAGAGAAAATGGGTTTTTCTTTGACAAATTTGGAGTCCCGAGAAAGGTAGGATCGAAAACACTCTTCCATGCATGATATACTCCAAAAAGGTGATGAGTTGAGCTGTTTTTAATTGGAGGGTTAGAGACAAGTCTGCCTGTGAGTCAAAATAGTAGTTTACTTATGGTTGCATGAAATTTCTTTGTTGGTTTGCGTCTAAGTTTTTCTCCATGGGTCTTGAAGAAAATTCCTCCTGTAGAAAAGTTAAAGCACTATCAGGGCTAACCTGTGTGAAAAAAAAATGTGAATTTCACATGGTTATATGTATGTTGGGGGGTGGAAAGTGAGCTCTGCACTCTGTCTAGGGAAACCAAAGTCTTCCTTCTATACATGGACAGTCAAGTTTCTTAAAACCAGGGAACTGGTGCAAAGTTAAAACATAAACACCTGAGGGATACTGTCTTCAAGTTCGAAGAAGGAAACCATAAAACAGCAAGCCCTTTTTGATCAGAGCACAAACCAGAACAGAGCACTCTCACCATGCCAGGAGGGTTTATCAGAAAGGAACCCTCGGATTCCAGAAAATTGCGTGAAACTCCCGAGGTGGTGAACCTATTCACCCGTGCCAATTGGATGACCTTTTGTGACAGAATTCAAGGTCATGACGATGAGGTAACAGAAGAGTTCTTAATGTCCCTGCAGCCTAAATCAAAGACACTGGCCACTGTGGATTTGAGAGGGTTGACCCTAAAGCTTACCCCACCACTCATTAGAAGATAAAGCCAGTGGAAAATAAACACAGGACAGACCGCCACAGAGAGAACAAGAAGAGAAGTGAGGAAAAGGATAAGTTGTAAAGCCTAAAGATGTGGGAGGAACAATGGCACAAACACCCAGGGAGAAGAGATTGCAGAGCAGGGCAGATAAGACTAAAAAAGTCCAAACAAGTGAGGACACAACCAAGGCAACCACACCAAAATTAAAAGAGAAGACACCCCCAGCCAAGCAGACCGAAATAGTGAAGACAGTTTCTACAGGAAGCCAGAAAACAGTTTCTATAGGAAGCCAGAAAACAGTTTCTACAGGAAGCCAGAAAACAGTCAACATAGGACTTTCTACAGGAAGCATGGAGACAGGGCAACAAAAGGAAAAATCGCCTGAGATTTTAGCCAGGGAGGCAGCAGTTGTGTTGGCCACCCTAAGCACATCTCCAAAGCAAAAAGGGAAGTGAAAGAGGGAGGATTCCATGTATTTTAAGGCAAGAAGGAGCATGCAGATAAAAACTAGCAGACCCCAGCCACCATTAAAAGAGCCAATCACGATTTTAGACACCCCAGCTACAAAAAAGGAGAGGTCTCCCTCAAAGGCATCCATCACCTATGAACGGGGAAGCCCGAAGACATCCACCTGGAGAGAAAGAATGAAAATGTTGGACACAAAGGCCTCTCTACAGGATGATGAGACAATTCTACAGGAAGCTGAGAATTCTCTAGGAAAAGGAGCACAGGCAGTGGGAAGAAGCAGAGAGAAAAGCATGGTTTCATGACCGAGAAGAGGACATCACTTTAGAAGCTTGGAATGACAGGGAGGCCACCAAGGCCATCAAGGATGAGGAGATAGATTAGTTGCTCAGAGGATGAGCAACACTTTCAGTAGGGGGTGATGATGAGCCTCAAAAATGGATAATTATATGGGCTCATTCAGCCTCCTAATTCAACTTAATCCACCATTCTCATTAGTTTATTGCATGTTTTTGATTATATTTATGCTAATAGAGTGAATTGGGTTAGTCATTATGCCAACAAGTCTAATGGGTGCTTTGTGCAGATTTTTAGTCAATTTTGAGACAAAATCAAAGGTTTTAATGAGCACTTGGCAGCCAAATTCGTGGAAGAACAAGGGAGAGGATTTGTAGGAAGGTGTCCCCTTATTTATGGGCCCTTACCTCGAATTCTCAACCATCAGATCAGAGTTCAAGGGCCACCAAATCGATTATCACAAGGGCAGCCGAGCAAGGGCTAGTAAAGGTGCTGTTAACTGCAAGTTCTGGCAGCCGAGTTCCTAAAGTTTAGGAGGGCTGTTGGGGTCCTCAATTTGTATAAATAAGAAGGCTTAGGGCCTCATTTCAGTTAGTCACTTTGTAGGCAGAAGTTAGCTAGTTTTTAGTTCGATTTTAGTTATTCTTTTAGTCTTTTTTTAGGCAGTAGATTAGCTTTGCATTTCAGCACACTTTCAAGCTTTCCCTTGTGGACAGTTTTTGATGTAACTATTATTTCTTGCTCAATAAAGATGAATCTAGATTTGCACCAGCTCTAATCTCTCTTAGGAGGTTGTAGCTCTTGGGGTTGGGCCCAACCCAAGTGCCTAGTACCTTCTTTGTTTACTTTTATGTGTTTTTGCTGCATTCTAAGAATAAAATATGTTATTTAGATTAAAATATTGTGTTACTTAGGTCGTTTTTGATGATTAAAATAGCTTTTTATGTTCAGATTGAATTGATAGGTTATTAACAGGGAAGATATCCAGAAAAGGCCATCAAGGACCTCTGATCTCACCTCTCCCTCAGTGGGATCATGAGCTGGGACAAAGGTAACCTTGCTGCCAACAAAAACACTGTCATTGCCTCATCATGCAATCATTAGTGTTCGATTTTTATTTGCAGAAGTTGGTTACATGTTAAGATTCTTGATTTCTTCATTGCATAGTTATTATACATGGTTTTATTGCAAATAAACTTCTGTTCATTCTCTTTACTGTTAGCTAGATTAGATTAGGTTAACGTAACTAGGTCTCTGATTTTCCAAGTCTTCGTCGGTTCAGTTGGAAAAACAACTTGCAGAGCACCCGCACCACTTCTCTATCTACCCATACTCCATAAATCCCATCTGCTCCATCCCCTAACGTGGATTCTTGCCTCACGTGTGCTACATTTGCTCACATAACCCTAATTTTTATGCAACATTGCTTCACTCCTCCTTGAACAAATCCAACCATCTTCATCTCTCCTCAGCTCCATCCACCAAGTCCTGGACCCCCTCACACCCTTATCCTAACTCCATACTCACTTCTCCACCTTTCTCCCTCCATCCACCCTCCAAAATCCCATTTCGAAGATCGTGTAGAAAATTACAGAACATCCTGTAGAACCCCTGTAGACTTCCTGTAGAAGCTCACGAAAGCGGTTTCTTGATAGCCAAACTTTGTGAAACTCTCTGGAAGGGTTCTAGGGACCCCTTAGGCCCTCTTTGAACCTTCCCAACCTTCTGCAAGCATTTCCTCTCACCAATCCACCTCTGCACAGTCAAAAACCAGTTAAAAGCACATGCATGATAATTCTGACAACTTATTCAAAAATACAAAAAGATGTTTTTTTTTTTCAGATGTTATTGTAGAAGTAGCTTAGACACATGCATCTTACCTTCCTAGAAGTCAATGGCATCTCTTTCAGTAGCTTGCATCCTCTTTCTTGCATCAGTAGGGCTAGTTGGTAAAATTAGGGTTTGCTAGGGTTTATGTTTCCTTTCAGCTTTCCAGTTTCTTTCTGCAAGTAGATTAGCCTTCTTTGAGTTAGCTTTCATCCATTAGTTAAAAAGCTTCTTCTAAGAGCTCATAGAAGTTGGTTTAAGATCCTAGTGGACTTGTGCCAGATGACCAAGTGACAGCTGCGGCAAGAGCTAGTACTTGTGCATACAGCACCGTCGCTTCCAAGTTTGTTACGAACTACCAGGTTGATAAAATTAAAGAAGGGAGTTCCAGGAGTTGCAGCATTATTGCTGCAATACTGGGGCTCACTAGCTTTCATTGTCATGAGCTGGGCCATTTTGCTACAAATTTTCCACTCAAGTAGTCCAAGAAGAAGTCCTCAGGAGGAGTGGTGGGTGAGGCTTTGACCTCTCAATTCGAATTGGACTTTTCCCTGATTGCATGCATGGCGTCATTAATGATGGGAAGTGTATGGTACTTAGACAACGGAGATTTATTCCACATGACTTGCGACAAAAAGTTATTCTATGACCTGGAGGAGAAAGATCTCTAGATGCATATCGAGATGGGTTGTTGGGTGTGGAGCTTGATTAATTTTTGTATTCAAAGGTTCCAGTTGGATGTATACCCCAGGAAGACTGTACGCCCCTCCACGCGGGGGGGACTTGTCCCCCCAGCAGGGCTTTGGGGGCCAGCGGTCCCCCGGCGGGGGTTCGGGGGCAGTGCCCCTGAAGCAAAAAATAGATGTAAAATTGCCTTGTAAAAGTCTAGTAATTTCTAGTCAATCTAGGCGTTCATTAGGCGGATGATCTGATGGTAGAAGTTATGTTTAATTTAGGTTTTTTTTCCCTAGAAGGCAACCCCTCACTATATATGAGGGAATTGTATTGCGACTATGTGTATCTGTATTCTGAGTGAGGAAGAGAGAGGAGATTGAGAGAAAAGAGGGTGTTACAACGGATTTGCTGTAGGTTGTATCTCTTCAGTTTGCTGGATAATATAAAAGGAAGGACTGGTTGTTTCTCCGTGGACATAGCCCAAACTGGGTGAACCATGTATATCTGTGTCTCTCTTGTTTTATGCGTTTTCTGTGTTTATATTTCTGTAATATTTTATGTGTTCCATTGCTCTGTAATATATAATTTTCTAACATGGGTGACTGTGGTGAAGTAAAATTATAAGTGCGGACACGAACGAATTCCTCTAGCCCGATAATGGGTCTAGCCACAATAGATACATTATATGGAAGATTTCCTTAGATTAGAAACAATCAAGAGGGCCTACCTCTTGGTCGCTTATCCTGCTTGATGATGTCCTCGCTTGCTTTCTCTGGCAATCTCTTGCTTCCTTCTTCAAGCTCTTGAAACAAGTAAACAACAACAACACACAAACATAATAATAGACAAATTGCAATTCAACCTACTTAATGAGTCAAGAAGCATCAAGACACGAATATGTAATATTACAAAACATGTAGGAAATCAATCGATAGTTTCATATATTAATATCAAAGAGAGATTACAACCATTCATCTTGATGTCGCGGTCTTCCTTTGACAAGACCAGGTTCCCACACACTTCTGCTAGCATTCCATGATGGATTTAAACAACAATAGTTTAAAGGCTCTTCCCTTTAGACTTCACTCCAAAGCAAACACACTTCTCCCTCACACAACTAGATGGCTACAACTAGTAATATCTTGCTTGTCTAATCAAAATAGTATACTCACACTCAGCCAACACTCTAACTGTGACTGCAACTTTCACACTAGTTTGTGCTTGGGAAGAAGGGAGGTTTATATAGGAAATATGGCTAGGAGATGGATCCTCTTCTCATGGGAGAAGGACTTATCCCTTGAGGTAGTTCCATCATTATAGGGGAAAGGATTCCAAACTATCATCCTCGACCCCATCCAGCCAAACCATTTACCAGACTTCCGTTACGAAGCTTCTAGAGCTGGAAGCTTCGGCTCTAATTTAAAAAACTTTCCATAATAGGACCGACGCGACTAGAACACAGCTCAATCACACCGATCAATGCGGGGAATAGTGCTAATATCTGCACATCGGTGCGGGGAGACAAAGGTCATTAGCGTTGGCCTTGTAAACTGGGCAAAACAAAAGTTTTAGGGGAAATGGTGCAAAAGGGAAATGATCTGCTCATGAAGAGGGACATAATGGGAATTTATTTATGAAGGGAAAGCATGCGGGGTTCACTATAGAGGTCCTCCAGGATCAACGAACGAGGAGTACAGGGACAGTGACAAAACGTTGTGTAACAGATGCCCCCTAAAGTGTGAAGGCCGAACCAAAGTGAGGGATGAAATGCTTTATAAATCAGTGCGGGGAACTGGTCTACTATCGGAAAACCTGCAAGCAAGTACATACACATATACATAAACTGAGATCTCTGTCAAATGATACATAAATCGTGGCATGGTTGCATCCATCTAGAGAATGATCACGTAAATGGATCGAGGTATGGGTGCAACCATTCGTCAAAGAGGATCATATATGATAACTCATGGTCTAGTCGTAGCTAGCCATCTGAAAGAGACATGCATATCATCATAAACCATGTCACACCACTTCACAACCTGGACTTGTGTAATCTGAGTCCAGGGTCTTACACTTCAACACGACCCAATCAAAGTATAGATCCTAGCATGCGTATAGATGTGTTGACGTCGAACTTGCTAGAAAGTCACTTGATTGCCAGTTAATGATGTAAACTGTTAACAAGCGCGAGAGAAACCACCAATAATGACAATGGCCCTCAAGGTACTATTATCACAATTCACAGAATGTGAATATAGGAACTAAAGTCAAACACCCGTGAAATCACTCAATCGAAAGCTAATGATGTGAACTTGTCATCGAGTGCGAAGAACTTGCCATTAGGGCATGCAAGATCTAAGGTACTGGAAGGGAGTCTCTCGGCCAACTTCTCAGATAATGAGTCGAAGTTGACGGAAAGTGACTGTGTCGAAGGAGGGCCATAATGAATCCCTCATCATCGACGCGAGACGAGAGGATGTAAAATGATTTTGGATGATATAGAGAATTAGAGGTAAGCGTAACTGCAGAAGGACAACTCTTGAACATATCGGCGACACAATTGGAAGTTTGGCAGCTTTTGGATCCATGGGATTGGTGATCATAATGACATGGCAGAGATCAAATGGAAGGAAAAAATGAATGGCCCAAACCCAAGAAGGTCAACAATGAAAAGGAGGATGTCCCAACCCGAAACGAAGCAAAGAGTGTCATGTTCAAGAGTAAGATGCTGACATGACTTGATATATTTCCAAATTTTCCCCCCACCATTTCTGGTGAGTACCCCGATTATTTTTTAGTCACAAGCTTGAAGGGGATAGCATACGCTTGCACTGTAAGTTCATCCTTTAGACGAATCTGACCTAGTAAGTTTAACGAGCCCTAG
This sequence comes from Pinus tabuliformis, assembly GCA_031772625.1. Lineage (NCBI taxonomy): Eukaryota > Viridiplantae > Streptophyta > Pinopsida > Pinales > Pinaceae > Pinus > Pinus tabuliformis. Next base: position 278,295,180 of record CM062812.1, read on the forward strand.
GAAGGAGAAGCTCGTGTTTGTCATGGTGAAGAATCCGATGTCATTTAATAGTTTAATGAGTTCAACAAAGGTGTAACTCTGTATCTTTTTCATGTTTAGAGAGTTTGAAAAAGACACGTAAAAGAAAACTCCACATGGCCCCTTTTCATACATTTGTGTCTCTCGAGCCCAAAAAGGTAGAAAATAATACTTGAGAGAACCGCTTGACCATTTTAGTCAAGGAGTACCTTTTTCGTAAATAGTGCCTCCCAGCCCGGAAAAGGGGTAAACTTATACTGGGTGCACGGCGTTTCACATCCATTAACGAGTTTGAAAAGACAAGGGCTCGACCATCTTTTCGCTTTTAAAGGGTTGGAAAAGAGTTGAAAGTGGGCCCCCCATTTTTATTCTCTTTAACGAGTCAAAAAGGGAAAAATACTTGGCAATCTTTTCATATGAGTTTAACGAGTTGAGAAAAGAGCCGAAATGTGACTCATCGTCATCATCGAACATCCATAACCTTTCACTGCATAAGAAAGTGTTATAGACATTTTTGTGCCTTACAACATTGAGCATGAAATGTCCATAATCTAAGGGATCCAAAGTCCCTAAACATGTTGTTCCTATCCCTAGAGGAACAAGGCTAACAAACCACAGCAATTCACAGAAGTTCTCCACCTGAAACTGCTCAAAAACAAGTCAATTCAGGATCATTTCAGTGGCTACACTAGCTGTTTGCACTGAATGTCAAAGCCAACACTGGCTACCTACATTGAATGTCAACTGGAACAAAGGCTACCTGCGCTGAACGAGAGTGGACAAGTGGCAGGCTCATTTCTCAAGGTGTCAAAACCCAGGAAGCTTCCAAAATGACACTTGCCTCAGGGAATTCGACTGGTGATGAGTAAGAGGTTCCAAATCTCCAAGTGGAAGCAAGAACGTCCAAGTGGACTCAAGAACTGACAGAGGGAGAGGACACTAGTCAGATCTCAAGCTGACTCATCCTCTCTCCAAACATCTATATATGGATCTCTCCTCCATGAGATCAAGAGGCTGGAATTTTGTTATTGCAAAGAATTGCTGTTGGTTTGAGACTAGAATCATTGGGTGCTTAATGCTTTGAAGGGGGAAAAGAGAGGAATTCCATTTGCTGGGAAGGAGATGCTGGATTGGAGCCCTCTGGGTTGTATCTCTTCCTGAACCTTGTTATTCATCAATAAAGCTATCTTGGTTTCTCCTATATGCTGATGTATTTTGATGTATGAATGTATTAGTGTATTTGGTTTATTTCTAATCCTAAACTAGTTATGAATGTGAATATCTGTCTTTGTGTAGTGTTCTTCTCTTGTCGCAAGTAGTTGTTCTCTTGTGATCTTGCAGGAAGTTGAAGCTGGATAAGCAAGAAGGCAAGTAGCTGTGAACACCCAAAGAGAAGAGGGACCGGATCGAGGGACAAACGGAAGACACCGGTAAGTCCATTGATCTCTCTTCTTTCACATTTCATAAAGGAAGAAACCAGAATAGCTGTACTCGTTTGTTGCTAAGGCATTGTCACACCTTAGGTGGATAGGATCGTCATGCATAGGCATTTTTCCCCACAACAAATTGGCGACTCCGCTGGGGAATTTGTTTAATCATTTTATTTGTGTTTCTATCATTGCTTATTTCATAGACTTGACAGCAACAATCGAACTGCATCTTTCCCGGATGCAAAGTAGAAAGTTGCTGCTTTGATCCAATTGCTGGACTTGTCTATGATATGAACAATGGATTCACAAATGATTTGATGATCCTTGTGATAGATCTTAGTAGCCTCTCAAAGCATCCCTTTGATTACACCTTGCTTGTTGCTTTTATTTGGCCTAAAACAGTGAATTAAAGAGCAATCTGTGACCCAGAACCTGAGGGAAACGAGAGTTTCTCCTTCAGCGCAGACCCAGTGAAGAGGTTCTGCATTTCAATGAAGGTCCCGTGAAGGCTACCTGCGCTGAATGTCAAAACCCCTGTGTTGAGGTTGCGCTGAACCAGTTTGGCCTTGTGCAGCTGGGGTTCTCTGCTCTGTTTTGCCTTGTTTTGATCTCTGATTTTTGCAGCCTGTAACCAGCATAGGTAGCAGTCTAATAACCCCTTTTCTCTGCTTACATTCCACCTCCTTTTGTACAAAAAGACTGTGAGTGTTTTTATGTGTTTGTGGCGTCATTTACAGTTTTCCTTTGCATGAGTGAAATAGTCATCCTGTAGCCCTTGATTCAGATCTGTTGATTGTGATCTTAGAAGAGAGTTCATTGGCTGTTTGCAGATTGATTATACATTTACTTTTGCTTATTGGTTTGAATTTGTCTCTTTTAAGTGTCGAAACAAGTCTTTATTTCGAAAATCGTTAAGTGTTGTAATCTCTTCTATCTTCTCTGATTTCGAAAAAGTAAACTTGTTTGTATTGATCATTTAAAAGCAAATTCAAAGTTGTACAAAAAGCTTTCTTTGTAGGCATCAATACTAAGAAAGCGGAAAACAAACACCTGCATTGTGCATTTGCATTTGATAGTTTGCATGTTGGATTTAGGAAAAGTGCATTAGAGTGTGCTGATTGCTCTTTGAGAAAAGATGGTGTCTTTCTTTTCCCTTAGTAGCTAGGATTTTCAAAGTTGAAAGGATATAAAGCTTGCTTATCATCTTTAGACTGCATTTAGGAATTTGTATCATACATCTCGTGGTGAACCTTGAAAGGCAAACTTTAAAAAGATCAACCTAAAATAAATTGAATGAACTTAACAACGCTTTGTAACATAACGCACAACATAGAGGTCTAGGCTAGAGATGTGTTCCAGCGTCATTAAGCCTGGTGACTGTCGATCTCGTAGAAGGTGGGTGATTCCTCCTGAGGGACGATGGCGCCAGTACGGATTGTGCTCCCACGTACCGTCGCGTATATATTGGGAGACCCCTATAGGCATAAAACCTTTATCCTTAGGAAGCCGTGTCGGCCGCCCTACTGATCGCAATGCACTGAACACAGCATTCAGGAAGATCGACCGCCCGTACCCTAAAAAGTATTCTGCGGTTTTGCGAAAAGTTTGGCACACCCTCTGCCTAGAACTCCAGAGCAGTTCCTTTTGGCCTTTTTCAGACTCTATAACAGAAAAAGTCCATCCGAGCATTTGTCACTTTGGGCTCGTTAAAACATTGAAGGAGACTAGAGTCATCTTTAGCTTTTTCTCGACTCTTTAAAACTGAAAAAGCAAGTTGTGTCTAAAAGCGTCTAAAAAATTCATTTAATTTGGAAACACATTTTCCCCATTGTATTTTGGTTGATCGAGTAATCCGCAATCGTGGAAGAAAGTCAATTGAAACCCCGTCGTTCGCGGGGGCTTACGAGTCGACCGTCTTTGTCTCCGGAATCGAAAACAGTACGGACAAAGCGAACTCGTTTAACCGGTTCAAAATCTCCTATCAAAGTTAGAACAAGTGTTCCAACCACATTTGAGATTCCGGTTACTCCAAACATTTCTGGGAACCCTGCCTCTATAGAAGAAGTTCAACAGCCACAGAGGGACAGTAACACTGATCCTAGTCTAGGAGAAAATACTTGCGTTACTGAACTAGTTCATCTGTAACCGGTTTAGAGAGTCTTGCTCCTCAAACAACTGTCGCTGTCGATTCAACCCCTTCTTCGGCACCAGAAATATTTTTCGGACCTGACGGTCTTCCTCTTCCACCGGGTTTGATTGCGATAGAGGAAATTGTAGAGGATCCGCAAGCAAGTACTCCAACCCATTTTGGAGTCGGGGTCACTCTATTTCCTTCATCAGAAGTTAATCCACCACAAGTGGAAGTTCCTGTAGAATCGCTAGGCAATCTATTGGATAGACTCAAAATGTCTGAACAACCGTCAACATCTAGGACTGTGTCGAATGACACAGCGACAACAGAAGCCCCTTCCGTCACTCCGACAATGTTTGCCGGCATACCATCTGTCTCGACTAGCTCACAACCGCTAGAAGGAGTCCACCAAGGGACTATTTCGACAGTGTGGTCTGTTCCAGTTTGTTCATCCGGAATAATATCCGGCAACTCTTATGTTGAGACTCGCCAGATTGATCCATTTGGAGGTCAATTTGGGCAATCCAGTCCACAAGGACAAACGATCCCCTTGAGTTCCGGATTGCTACCGTATGGGGGGCAGTATGCCCTTTCATTACCCCCTCCGGGAGGGTATCCATACGGGAGTTCACAACAGTATTCAGGTTATACTGGAATTACATCTAGTGGTTGGGTACCTATGCTACCTCAACAACCAAGGGTTGTATATTCTATGCAACAGTGTGTACCTATGTCGAACATCCCGACCACACCGGCGATTGTAACAGCGTCGCAAGTTCAAACGTTGCCTGTTGTATGTCAACCTCAGATTTCTCAGGTTGTAATGCAACAGCCCCTTGACCCTGTAACACAACCACAATCGCCAACTGGTGGGGCGACACAGGTCCAAACGGGTACAATTACCCCACACCTTGGTCCAACGGTTAGTATAGCACAGCAGAACATGGCTTCACAACCGTGGCTGGTGCAATACCAACAACCACAATTCCAGCAAGTGTACCAAGGTTCTGAGCAGCAGATCTTTGCGAACAGTGGACAACCGTATATTCAAAACGGTCAAAACCAACCGCTTTACAGTGGTCAAGTCCACCAACCGTATCAGTCATACCAACATCAATTACATTATGCTGGTATGCAAAGGCCCACTGCTCAAGCGATTCCATCGTACCCTGGGTACGCCTCACCTAACCTGAATCAACAGTTACCATTCGTGGCAACTTTAGAGTTACCCGATTTACACCGGTTAACAAACGATCCGATTGCTTATGCCCCTTGGTGGCCAGCGATTCCTCACAAACTTCCATCTGACATTCCTAAATTTAATGGAAATCCAGGTGAAGACCCGTCGAATCACGTGATGACTTTTCATCTGTGGTGTTCATCAAACACCCTGAATGAGGATTCGATAAGGCTTCGCCTTTTCCAGAGGACGTTAACGGGTCCAGCGGCAAAATGGTATATTGAATTACCTAGAGCCTCGTTCAACAATTTTAGCTCCCTAGCCACGACTTTCTTAACCCATTTTCAATTACCGATAAGGTATGAAACGGGAACAGAAATATTAAACAACTTCAAGCAGACAACTGCCACTCATATATCCGATCATATACATGAGTGGCGTCGTCGTCGTAGGATGGTGAAAACATACGTTCCCGATCAGCTGTTAGCTGAATGGTTTATAAAGTCGTTACTTCCTGCTATAACAGAAGATGTGGCAAAGGGGGGAGTCGTAACATAGGAGCAAGTTATTGCTCGTGCACAATATCTAGACTTAGTTTATACTCAGTCTGGCACGCTCTACGACAAAATACCTGACGCCCCTAGACCGAAATTTTCAATTCCTCCTCCTCCTAAATCAAATAGTGACTCTCATGCTGGCGATGGCGTGATTGGCATGACAAACGCGAAATCGACAAAGGCTTCGTCTAAGAAAGCCCGTAAGAATTCGGATCAAAATGCAAAAGATGAAATTCTTGCTTCGGAAGTAAATGCCGTATCAGCAGATAAGGGCAAAGAAACCAATCAACCAGGAAGCAAGAAAAAACAAAACAAAGGGAAGAAGAAGAAGCAAGGTGAGTCATCACCCGGAAAAACTTCTTCAAACCCTCCTAGGAAAGGGAAACTAAAAAGTCCATGTCAAATATGTGATGAGGATCATTGGACAGGCGATTGTCCATACAAAGCTGAGCTTAAAAGGTTCTTCAAAAGTTCGCAAACCTCAGCTATGTTAACTGATCCGTTTCCCAATCCAGGTCAAAATCTGGTTGGTAGTGGAAATGCTTCCCCGTCGCAAGTGCTTATGTTGTCGGTCTCAAAACAGCAGAATGATGCTTTGATTTCGACAAGGAACAAAGATTACGGGAATCCGCAGCTGTCGAACGACAAAGGTAAAGATCAACCAAGTAGTACGACAACAACTTCGACAGAAGTTGTACCGCCCATCATTCCTGAATTAACAATAAAACCGCCGAAGGGAGTAGTACACAAGTCGACATTTAATCCTCGCGCCAGAGCGGCGCAGCATTATAACATAGTGGAAGATTTGGCCCAATCGCCATCCACTATGTCGACTCTTGAAGTACTACAAAATTGCCCATCCCAAAGGCAGGCTTTGTTATCGGCTATTGGTGGGGTTGATCCTAAGGATTCCAGTCTTGTGTCCTTTGATCACAAAGGATACGATCCTCAGTTACCAGCTCAACTAGCTTTCCTTATTCAAGTGAAAGCCCTCAACAAAACTGTTCACCGAACAATTATTGATGAGGGGGCATCTACATGTATTATGTCGATGAGTTGCTAGAAAGCTTTAGGATCTCCAACCTTGTCGCGATCTTCGACGACATTAAAAGCTTTCGACGGAAGGACTTATACCCCGTACGGTATCCTTAATAACTTGAAGGTTGAACTGGGAGGAAAAACAGTAGAAATAGATGTTGAAGTCATCGATGGGAATCTTGACTACAACATCCTACTCGGAAGACCATGGATCTATGCCATGGTAGCTGTTGTGTCGACTTATTTTAGGAAGATCGCATTCCCGTTTGAAGGAGGGATTACGATCGTCGACCAACAAAACTTCCTCCCTAATGGTTCACAAGTTACAAGAAGCATTCCCATGATCCATGGAAGCAACCATTCTCTTCAAGACATCGGAGTAGGCCTACTGAAAGACCCCGCATTAATGGGAACTTTCGCACTTCCACCTCCATTATATATAGGAGAAGTAGCATTGGTAAGAGCCTGCAACATGATATCTTCCACGAAGACCTCAAAAGACGGTGTTGACATGGATCATGCAATGGTTTTGCCCCCAAGCCCCATTGAAATATTGTAGCAATCAATATTTCGAGCATGGGAGGCGAACCCAAATCAACGCTCATCAAGCGTTTGGGTAGATAGGTCTAGAGAATATGGTACCCCGTTAGATCCTTGGTCGAAAGTACATGGGACTGACGAAGGAATCCTACAATCAATGTTGATTGAGGGGGCACCATGGAATGATTGCCACCATCGTTCCCTTCTTCCGGAATATGAAGAAGATACTCAACGTGACCTTTACCACCCTTCAGTTTTTGAATTCCTATCAAATACTGTAAATACGGCGGATTCCGAGCGAAACTTATCCAATATTGAAGAGACTATAGCCATAAATATCTCGACTAAAACAAATGTTGTAGAGAATATTTATGTCGGCAAAGGATGTTCTTCTTCAGAACTGGAAATATATAACGTTCTTTTTCGCGAGTTCAGAGATGTCTTTGCTTGGTCATATAATGAAATGCCAGGCATTGACTCAAGTATCGTTGAACATGAAATTAAGATGTATACTGATGTCAAACCAGTAAGACAACGGCTTCGGCAGGTTCACCCCAAGAAAGCCGCTGCCATTAAAGCAGAAGTTGAAAAGCTCCTCCATGCTAGTTTCATCTACCCGGTTCCTCTAACCGATTGGGTATCGAATATTGTCCCTGTTATGAAGAAACAAGGGACAATTAGAGTGTGCGTCAATTATAGGGATGTAAACCAAGCTTGTCCGAAGGACAACTACCCTACACCCTTCATCGACCAGATAATTGATGAATGCGCCAGATGTGAAATCTTTTCATTTATGGATGGATTTTCCGGGTATAATCAAATAAATATCCGCCCACAGGACCAGTCAAAGACTGCATTCATTTGTCCGTGGGGCACATTCGCTTATCGAAAATTACCCTTTGGTTTAAAGAACGCAGGGGCGACGTTTCAGAGGGCAATGAATTATGCCTTCCATGACATCAAGAACATCGTTCAACCTTATCTCGACGACCTTCCAGCTCATTCGCGAAAGCGGACTGATCATCCGCAGCATTTAAGAGCGATATTTCTACGTTGCCGACACTACAAGATAAGACTCAATCCGTACAAATGTGTGTTTTGCGTCGGTTCTGGTCGTTTACTTGGCTTTATAGTCTCTAAAGATGGGATTCGGCTCGACCCTTGCAAGGTTCAGGCAATCATTAATTTGCCTCCACCTTCAAATTTGCTTCAGATTCAGAAACTCCAAGGGAAAGCAAACTTTCTGAGGAGGTTCATTCCAAATTACGCAGAACTTGCTAAAGGTTATACTCGTCTTTTGAAAAAGGATGTACATTTTGTCTGGGATTAGGTGGCGCAAGCTTCCTTTGATGCTCTGAAAGATTCTCTAGTAAAAGCATCATTAATGTATGCCCCGGACTATCAAAGAGATTTTAACCTGTATCTGGCTGCAGCAGATACGACCATTGCGATGGATTTAGTTCAAGAAGTCGATGGAATTGAACATCCTATATATTATCTAAGTAAAAACTTGAATGATACAGAAAGCAAATATTCTTACGTTGAAAAGCTAGCACTCGCTGCTGTTCAAGCGATACAAAGATTTCGACATTATGTCCTCTTCCGGAAAACTACCATTCTATCAGATTGCAACCCGATGACTTATATATTGTCGCGACAGTTGCTGGGGGGCAAGTATTCAAAATGGATAGCGATCCTTCAAGAGTTTGATCTGGAATTTGTAAAATCCAAATCAAAGAAAGCTTTGGTTTTCGCAGAATTATTGTGCGATCTCCCATCGTCGTCCAATGATGAAACATCAGAAGAGTCAATCGTGGACAAAAGTTTGTTTCTGATATCTGTAAGAAATGAGTGGTATGGAGATATAATAATTTATCTCCAAACCCAAAAATTCAGGCCTGATACCTCTCACTCAGAACAAAAACGTATACGATACCAAGCGAAAGACTACATGATCGTCGGTGATACGCTTTACCGTCGTGGTATCGATACAGTTCTGAGGAGGTGTCTCACCCATGAAGAGGCCGAAAAAGCCCTGAATGAGTGTCATTCAGGCGCATGTGGGGGGCATCAATCTGGATATGCTACAGCACAAAAAATCTTACGAGCAGGATACTTCTGGCCAACCATGTTCAAATATTGCATAACCGCAGTCAGAAGTTGCCATGCTTGTCAAATTTTCGATAGCAAAACCAGAAGAGCACCCGCACCTTTACAACCAATAGTTGCTGTTGGGCCTTTCGCCAAATGGGGAATCGATTTCATGCAATGTAACCCCACCTCGACCGGGGGGCATGGGTATATTATAGTCGCTGTTGACTATTTTACCAAATGGGCCGATGCGATGCCTACATTAGATAACACTGGTGAAACAACTGCCCTTTTCTTTTTCAATCATGTAGTTGCCAGGTTCGGCGTACCACAGGCTATAGTTACAGATCATGGGTCACATTTTCGCAATCACATGATGGTTGAATTAGCTGCCAAGCTAGGGCTATCTCACGACAACTCTACCCCGTATTATCCGCAAGCCAACGGACAAGTTGAAGCAATCAACAAAGTCCTGAAGCGTATGTTGCAAAGGATGATCGGGGTTCACAAAAGAAGGTGGCACCTAATCCTGTACTCAGCCTTGTGGGCTTACCGAACATCGGTAAAGAACGCGACCGGGTTCACACCTTTCCAACTGGTGTATGGCCTGGAAGCAGTCTTGCCAATCCAGTGCAAAATTTTGTCTCTTAAACTCGCAATTGATCTCCTCCCCGGAAATTCGGAAGAAGAGGCTCATTTCTTGGAATTAATCCAATTGGATGAAACCCGTCGTGATGCCGCTTTGGCTAACGAATCCCATAAGAAACGAGTCAAGGCGCAGTTCGACAAAAATGTCGAACCCCGTGTCTTCTCAGAAGGTGACTTGGTCTTGCTTTATGACCAAGAATCCGATAAATTGGGAGCAGGTAAATTTAATTCTTTATGGATGGGCCCCTATATTGTTAAACGAGTGTTAGCAAAAGGAGCCTACGAGTTAATGGATTATGACGGAATTCCACTGGCGCAACCCCGTAATGGGTTGTACCTCAAGCGTTACTATGCTTAAATAGTAACCTGTATGCTTTTGTTGTATTTTGTTTTCGCTAAAGTATTTTTTTTGGTCGAGTGATCCACCTTTTTACATTTATTGCAGATGTCAAACCTTCTGGAGACATGTGTTGGATATGCCGACGGAGCGAGTCGTAGTTCGCGGAACCTGTCCTCCGCAGCCTGGGCCATTTTTGATCCAAGCGGCGAGTTAGTAAGTTTCAGAGGTGTGTGTATTGGGCAATCAACGAATAACATCGCTGAGTATAGCGCGTTGATAGAACTACTCTCTGATGCCATCACCCATGGTATACGCCGGCTAACTGTCAGGTTAGACTCACAACTCGTAATACTACAACTCAATGGTATATATTCCGTTCGCAATCCAGCTATTTATCGCATGTTCCTAAGGGTTAAGATTTTGGAAAGACAATTTGATTCAATTCAATACCAGCATATTTCCAGAAACTTAAACACATTAACCGACTCATTAGTAAACTATGTGTTAGATAGACATTCGCGACATTTATAAAAAGAGACACATCATCAATGTTGTACATATGGATCATATAACTCAACCAGAATAAAACTCGAAAATCAAAATATATATAAGCTGTTTATCGTTCATACATAATGTTCTGTAACCAAGACAAAAATTGGTCATATGACCCAAAAACTCAAAATGCTAGGGGGCACCCTAGCCTAGTGATGCTCATGATAGCACGTCACGGCCTGTGCAATCATGCACAAGAGACGAGTCCATCGTCTAGGCACACCAGTAGTATGCCGCTGCAACTGTAAAGGTAACTCATCAATCCTCACATCAGGAATGCCGAGAGTAAGGCTCTCAACCTGCTCCTGCACAGCTGCAAGGGTCTCGGCTACATCAAGGTCACGGAGAATAACTCTCCCAGCAGTCTCCCCTACTGGGGCAGCGACTGGCGCTCTTGGGCGAACTGCTGGACGAACAGGACCAACATCTGCATGCACACATGAGTTTGATTAAAGTCTTGATAGAATAAAGCACAAGGACATTATAAATAAGAACAGTAAACAATAATATGGCCGAAGATTTTACCAATAGCGCCCCACTGTTCGCCATCCGGCAGTACCAAGTCCGGATCACCTCGGAAATCCATACCAACATATGGATACTCAGAATAGACCATCTCTTGACGCTCGAACCACCTGAAGAAGGTATCAGTGAAAGAAATCTGAGATTGACCGGCATGCCTAGACATGTGATCAACCCATCTCTGCATGCGTGGCTCGGTAGGAGAAGGCAAGTCGAGTGCGATATACTGAGGCTGCATCAGTGGTATTTTCTCCAAGGCAAAGGCAGTCAGAATAGAACCAAATCCAAAGTTCTTCAGCTTCCCATCCTTTACCTTGTTCAACTGACTTTTCATCTGAAGAAGTACTGCATCACACCAGTTGAATACTTTCGGTTGGAGACACTCCAAGGCGTGCTGCACATAAGATCTGTTGGCAACATGTAGAGATGCACTACCGGCAATCCTACCAATAGTATACAGAATGGACCTGAGAGACCTGTCAGTAATCTCACGGATAACAACCTTGCCGTCTCTGCTCGGCTGGGATCCCTCCCTGCAATACTGGCGGACATAATCTCTCACGGAGTCATTCCCTCGGGCCGAACCAGACAAAGAAATGGGGGCACCCCGCCTCGACAAACCAGTCAAGAAGTAAATGTCTACCACGGTCAAAGGGATGGATTTGCTCCTGATCTGAAATACTTGGTTAATAGGATCCCAAGCATCAAGCATATATTGCAGTAAAGAGATCTGTGCTCTCATACTAGAGATACGGAAGAACTTCAGCAGGCCGCAATTCCGCAACGCGTTCACCGTGACAGGGTCATGGAGGGAAATCATGTCCTCCTCTTCATGTTCTCGTTCTCGCCATGTGAGGGTCATTTTGCTCAAAAATCCCTGCAAAACAAACAAGAGAAAGAGTAAGATCCTGGATTTGATGAAAAACTGACAAAATTTCATCAAAAACTGTGCAATAGAACTGCTTTTCTATGATCAACGCAATTGGCTAGTGTCCTACCTGCGTTGAAGGTCAAACTGCCTTCAGGCAGCTTGACATTCAACGCAGGTTTCGAATGGACTGCCTGCGCTGATGGCAGAGCGCCCTAGCAAAACCCCAGGGGCTCATGGGAACAGGAAAACAGGCACAGAATGGAAAAAGGAAACCATGAAAAGAAAGAGCTAGAGTTTAGCTCCTACCTGGTCCAGACGGCGCCGAAAATCGTCCGTAGGATCTCCCAGAATCAGCTGGTGAAAATCAAGGGGGAAGAGGCACCTCCAAAGCTCCAACAAACCAAGTTCAAATGAAATGGTAAAATGAGAGGTAAAAACACCTTTTAATTGCTTTTTACGTAGTTCAAAGCGAAATATTAGGGTTCTAATCTCATTTCCATGCAAATGTTATTCATTTCTAACTAGTTTGATGCAGCAATTGAAGATACAGTACTATCTTTGAAAAGGGCGAAGCTAGTGATGGTAAAAATAAAAAATTTGACCATATAATTTTCGAGCAGTTTTAGCACAAAGTTCATGCTCGTTAAAAAATAAACGCAAGATCCGAGCAGTTTTAGCACATAGTTCATGCTCGTTAAAAAACAAACATAAGTTCGAGCAAATGTTTCCACCCGCGTTTAAGCTCGTTAAAAAATGAACTATCCCGGTAAATAACCACTGTGAATGTAATATCATCAGCCATTAAAGCCTTGGTCGTGTTTGCACCGTCACCTCCACTTTTCATTTGGCCGATCGTTCACCTCCATATGATTGTTTACCCATTTTGAGGAACAGCTGCGAAGAGTGATTTCACCTAGCCATCCTTGTGACACTGCCGTGATTGGAAAATTCCAACCTGTACCTGGAATCAGCTGCTAACCCTGTTTATCACTCGTTCCTCAAAAGACGAGTCTTCTTTAAGCTCTTTTCAACTGACTCGTAAAATATGAAAAGGTTGCCGATTTTTGGGCTTCCAGCTCGTTAAAGCGACAGGAAGAGCTATCCCTCCTCTAGATTTTAATCTTTTTGGACCTGAGGGATTATTGCACAAAAAGATCGAGCGCTTGTTTTATTCGGCTCGTTAAAACTATCGAAAACTCATCCCTTCTGTATTGTTTTATACTTTTTCGGACTTAAGGGATTAGATGACGAAAAAGGACTTCTGGAGTTAACTTTATGTACCTCTTCAGACTCTCTAAAAATGAAAAGGACCGAGTTATCCTTGTCGTTAGACTCGTTAAAATCATTAAATAGCGACAAACTTGTCTTTAGACGAGAACGAGTTTCACTATCGCTAGGCTCGTTAAAACATAGCGATGGGCTTGCCCGAAGGGCAGGTTATAGAACAAGCATATGTTATCCTCCTCAAGCTTGGCAAAAATAAAGAGGTACTGGTCAGCAATGACTGGGGAAAAATTGGGAGAAACTAAAGAAAACTTTGATGGTAGCAAGTCGCTCTTGAACATGACACTTTTCCTCCGTACCACAATCGGGTTGGGTTGTTTCATTCACCGGTCACGTCATCCATGGTCTCACCATACCATCCATATTTGGGGTAATGCTACCGATCCATCGTATCAGTGTCGCCACATGTTCAAGAAAATTCGTTCAGAAAGAGTCAATCGTGTCCCATCCACTGCCATACATTATCCTTCATCCTTTCATGACCGCCACCCTGAATCATATGTCACAGATCGTTTTCACCTCCATTAAAATCATTAGCTCCGTTCCGTGTCACTGATGTGGGATTCATTAAGGCCCTCCTTTGATGGATCGCTTCTTGTCGACATCAGCTCATTATCCAAGAAGTTGATCTAGGAACAACCCCTTCAGTACTTTGAAGCTTGCATGCCACAATGGCAAGTTTCTCACTTCCGGCGACAGGTATACATCATTGACCTTCGACCGAAAGATTTTGCGTGGTGTTCGACGCCAAGTCCTTTATTCACACCACGTGAATTGTACTGCAGTACCTTGAGGGTCATTATCATTATCGGTGATTCCTCTCGCGCTTGTTAACGGTTTACATCATTGACCGGTAATCAAGCGATGTCTTTCCATGTTCGACTTCAGAACATTTCTCACATGGATCGACTTGTACTTAGAGTGAAGATCGAACGAGTTTGAAGACCCCGGATCTAGTTCCATCCATCCGGGCTGCGATATATATTCTGGAAAGATAAAGACATTGACATGTACATCATTGCAACAGATAATCATCCTACTCAAAGGATGATAATTTCATCAAAATTATCAGTCTACCATCAGACGATTGTCTGTTCTATGTACAGAAAAATGAATTTATAAAGCTGAGCATGGGAATGCCCGCCTCAGCTAGATCATGAAAGCAGTATGAAAAATAATGTATTGTATTGTATCTTATTACAGGTCTCCTCCCAGCATTGGATGAACTTCGGATCCCCCTGATAAAGCATTTCGCCCGATAAACAGCCTCATACTTTAGGGGGCAATTGTTATAGACATTTTTGTGCCTTACAGCATTGAGCATGAAATGTCCATAATCTAAGGGATCCAAAGTCCCTAAACATGTTGTTCCTACCCCTAGAGGAACAAGGCTAACAAACCACAGCAATTCACAGAAGTTCTCCACCTGAAACTGCTCAAAAACAAGTCAATTCAGGATCATTTCAGTGGCTACACTAGCTGTTTGCGCTAAATGTCAAAGCCAACACTGGCTACCTGCGTTGAATGTCAACTGGAACAAAGGCTACCTGCGCTGAACGAGAGTGGACAAGTGGCAGGCTCATTTCTCAAGGTGTCAAAACCCAGGAAGCTTCCAAAATGACACTTGCCTCAGGGAATTCGACTGGTGATGAGTAAGAGGTTCCAAATCTCCAAGTGGAAGCAAGAACCTCCAAGTGGACTCAAGAACTGACAGAGGGAGAGGACACTAGTTAGATCTCAAGCTGACTCATCCTCTCTCCAAACATCTATATATGGATCTCTCCTCCATGAGATCCAGAGGTTGGAATTTTGTTATTGCAAAGAATTGCTGTTGGTTTGAGACTAGAATCATTGGGTGCTTAATGCTTTGAAGGGGGAAAAGAGAGGAATTCCATTTGCTGGGAAGGAGATGCTGGATTGGAGCCCTCTGGGTTGTATCTCTTCCTGAACCTTGTTATTCATCAATAAAGCTATCTTGGTTTCTCCTATATGCTGATGTATTTTGATGTATGAATGTATTAGTGTATTTGGTTTATTTCTAATCCTAAACTAGTTATGAATGTGAATATCTGTCTTTGTGTAGTGTTCTTCTCTTGTCGCAAGTAGCTGTTCTCTTGTGATCTTGCAGGAAGTTGAAGCTGGATAAGCAAGAAGGCAAGTAGCTGTGAACACCCAAAGAGAAGAGGGACCGGATCGAGGGACAAATGGAAGACACTGGTAAGTCCATTGATCTCTCTTCTTTCACATTTCATAAAGGAAGAAACCAGAATAGCTGTACTCGTTTGTTGCTAAGGCACTGTCACACCTTAGGTGGATAGGATCGTCCTGCATAGGCATTTTTCCCCACAACAGAAAGGCAAAGTGTATTATCGAGTCCTTGAGGCAAAATAGGTCAAAAATATTTACAAACCTTGATATTTTCATGAAAACTGAATAAAAAAGGGGAAAAGTAAATATATTTTTACCATTTACTGTTTCACCTTTAGAGTGAAGACCTTTTACCCACTTTTTCCCTAGTTTTTTTGGAGCAGATTATGGGAGATCTAGGAGGTCAATCGATGAACCGTCAATTCCAGGCAATAGTCGAAGCCCTGAGCTCCATTTTCATGTCATTCATTTCTTTTTTAACCTTTTTTAGGATTTTTAGGGAGGTTTTTGAGAATTTTTTTTGTCCTCGGTCAGCGCGATTTCCGGGCACGGATCGCGTCGGACGAGGGTTATTTGGATAACCATCCATGCCGACCGGTACAGACTGTTTATAAAACAGGTGCATCGATGCCATGGTTAGGGAAAAATCATCTTTCTTCAAAAATTGACCGTTAGAACTTGAATTTTATGTGCAAAAATTGATGATTGACTCAAATAAATGGCTTTTGCAGGAGAGAAATTGTCGAAAATGGTGGATTGGAAGGAAAGAGAACACGAAGATGTTGACACCCAAGCATTAAATGATCCAAATTGTTTGGACACTTTGAGGGCTTATAGGCTCCTCAAATTTTTCCTTACACTAGGGATGTGGGCCCAGCGCGAGTTGCTTCGATACTTGATAAGCCTTTGGGACATCAATCGCGAGATTTCTGTCATTGGGGACCAAGAGATGGAGTTGAAAACTTTAGATATCTACTTCATCACTAGATTTTCTTGCAGAGGTGAGCCAGTGAACTTGTATGGGTCACGTCTGGTTGGGGCAAGCTTATCTTCCCTGCTTGCCGAACATTGTCCCGAGGTCGTGAAATCCAAGAGTGGGGAGATAGAAATTTCCAGTGTGTAGGATTTGACACTAAGGGTACTTCTATTGACTATCAACAGAGTGGTGGGGTCCTAGGTGGAACATGAGACTAAGAAGTTGAAGTTCCTTTATGCTATTTACTGCACAGCTCCTATGGTCTTCAATTGGGCAGAGGCCATGAAGATGAACATCAAGCGCCAGTTGTCCAAGACCAAGGTGGGGAATCTAAAAAATTTGGCTTCGGATAAGTACTTGTGACTTTCTTCTTGGAACGAGTGCCACTGTTCTAGTATCTGTTGACTGAGGTTGATCCTCCTGCGCCACGCGATCCGCGGATGACCTGCTGGAGTCCTCTGATGCCCAGGATCACTAGGGGTCAACATATGTCATACCAACTGACATTCTTCTCATGGCTACGACAATAGAAGATCGTCGTGGAGGACTGGCCATACAACAGCACTGATTTCTATGGAGACCCAGATATGCCCTTACCAGATGGAGAGGACTTCGATGACGAAGGTAAAAAATCAAATTTTTGATTGTGATATTTTTTAATTGTCTTTGGCATATGCATGCTTATAACATTTCTCTTGTCTACGCGGATTTTTGACCAGAGCGGCCAGCTGGTATGTCCCCGATAGCCAGGTGCGTCCCCCGTCCTATTGATGTTGTTTCCCCTGATCAGGAATGGAGTGATAATGAGGAGGAGATCGTGAGGAACCTCGAGGGGTTGACTCATGGTATCCTGGAGTATGCTTGCATAGGATACATGCCTCGGCAGTACTAGAGGTACATAGTGGGACTCTCAGATTGGATTCACTGACTGCTAAGTCATTTTGCATGAGCTATCTCATGCTATCATGACCACCATGCTGAGTAGTTTCTAGGTCCAGTACTTACATATTTTTTGAGACCTGCGTGCCACGGATGTACGAGGCCTACGAGCCACCGATGTTATTATAGACACACATATTATTTTTGGGTTATGATGTATCAAACATTCTCACACACACACACACACACACACACACACACACACACACACACACACACACACACACACACACACACATATATATATATATATGTTGTATTTTCCGGTATATTATGGTACAAATGGTTTGTCTTATCTTTCACGTGTTTCGTAAATATCTATCCAACCCGTAATTAGTTAATGCATCCGTCAATGTATTCATGCGTCTAGGAATATGATGATATGTAATATAATCAAAATGTTTTTCCAATAGACAGATACAGAGATAAATTGGTAATATCTGAGGGTTCCTGACAGAATATTACCTGTTGAGTTGAAGGATGACACGCTGTGAATCCAGGTTGACAACCAATTCTCTGATGCCCAGAGCTATGGCTTTTGAAAACAGTTTGATGACTACACTGTATTCAACAATGTTGTTGGTTGTATGACCTAGGCAAATACCTTGAAGGTCAATAAACTCACCATTAGGGTCGTAGATAGCTTATGCTGCAGATGATAGACCATCGGCGAAACCAATGTGAGGATTTGCAGGCATCTGCAAAGCAAGAAAAGTATAGTAAACAGGAAAGATGTTCGAAAACTATCACACAAAACCACACTGTACAAAAATGAATCACACACTAATGTAGATAAGTAACCATGCAAGATGACCTAAGCATAGTACTTTTTGAGGTAAAGCCCGTTGGGACTCGGGTAATCAATCAACACAGAAGAACACCAGAGTTTTACTATTGTCATGACGAGTAAGCATCAACTCGACCAAATAATGGAGTATAACTCATATAAGGCTTTGCCCCCATGCCCCCTAGGCAAGGGAGGGTTACGAGTCAGAGGACAATCGGTGAAAACTCGGGGAGGGTGAAAAATCCTGAATCCATGAAGGGATAGAGGTGCCCTTAGTTGAAAGATCTTGATCATGTCAAGATAAAATGACACATCAATAAACCACAGAGAAGAAGACTCTTCGAAAGTGGTAGACATGACCGTCGGGTGAGGCAGGAACGAGGAGAAATGATGGGTATCGATCCATGGCGGTTTCTCGAGAGACATTATTTCCATGATACCCTCATCAGCGAGGAAGGTCTCGGCTAAGGGATCAGGTGATTCCAAAGTGTCAATCCAGGTGGATTGAGAATACATATCGAGAGAGGTCTTTGACAAATGAGAATCAGAGGATGCAGAGTTTGAAGCTGAAACAATTTCCACGTAATTGACTTCGGCAGGACTAAGCGGCATGACCTCGCCCCAAGTATCAACAAGATCTGGTACAGGTATGACCCAGGGATCAGATTTGATCGAGACCATGTTGACATAGGCAATATGAGGAGGTGGGAGTGGAAAAATTCCCATTAAGGTAGAATCTTTGAAGAGACCTACGCCCACACTCTCATAGGGAGCACTAGAGTGCTGGACGTATGGAACATTGACATCCGAGGAGGAAGAAGCGAAGAAAGAAAACTAATCGATGGTGACAATCTTCCCTTGATGGGAAAAACGGATCACGCGAAACAAAGAGGAGGCCACAACATGCGTGGCATGAGTCCAACATCGGACGAGTAGAAGATTATAATTGATATTGGCGTCAACAATATCTACTTCGACTTGCACTGTCTTGCCTTCCAGGGTGATGGCAAGGTTAGGTAAGACACCAAAGGGTCGCGAATCACTCCCATCAAAAGCTTCCAAAGTGTTTGGAGATTGGTTTAGGGCAGGCGAACCAATAGCCTTCCAGCATGCAGTTGACATGATGCAAGTGGAAGCACCTTCATCTATGACAGTGCGGTGGATGGTCTTATCATTAATGATTTCCTGAATAAGAAAGGAAATTTGATGAGGGAGCCGTGGAACATGGTTCTCTAGATTGAAATAGATCAAGTTAGAATCGGTGGGATCGATGCCCCCAATAGCTGAAAATAAAGATTTTCGTTGTGATGGGTAGCTTTGGAGTACCTCGAGAGTCGACATGACTGACGCAACCTGAGCCAATCCTCAATAATATTATAGTGTTGAGTGGCTCGGGTGTTGGGATTATATGAGGATTTACGCAGCACACCTCGAGAGGGAAACTGGGTAGCAGAATCAGGGTTAGGGCACTCAATTTGCAGAGGGCCAGAATTTAGGGTGGAAGAAGAAGGAGCAACTTTTTTTTCTTTCCCAGCTGTCGGAGCTGGAGTGTGATAATCTTTCAATCGGGTAGCCATATTAATGGGCATTCTCATCATGAACACTTGAGATCCAGAGGAAGCAAATCGGGGTTGGTCTACCATTTGAGTCTACTGAGACAGAAATGGCTCTTTAAGGACAACAGGGGTCCCTTTGAGCAGGCGACTAACTTTAGATCATCATGGAAAATCCCTAGTATAGTGATCCTCCTCGCAAATGAGGCGGGGATACTTAGGTTTTTGTTGTGAAGATTCGCCAGCAGACGATTTGGGAGGGCCCTACTTCTAGGCATCGGGTTTAGCTTTTCCTTTGCCTTTCTTTTTTCCTTTCGAGGATTTTTCCACTGTGGTGACTGGATAGCGTGGACCTCTGAGGTTTTACTAGGGCTTGGTGGATTTTGAGATGAATTGTTAGGAGCAGCATTCGAGACCAACTTCTGTTTGGAAGAAGTTTTAGCAGGGGTCTGGGATACTGAACCAACAACTCCATCAACGGGAGGAACAACTGGTGACTTTGATGCTGCGGGATCGGATGATGGCCGCGGAGCATTGGGTAACAATTCATGTAAGGTGCCAGACTGAGATTAAACTAGATCCAAGTACTAGGCACAGGCAATGGCTTGTTCTTCATTGATGCATCCACCCATAGCTATATCACGAGCAATTAGGGCTATGAATGATTTGGTAAACCACTCAGTGAGAAACTGATCAGGTATCTCAAACTTGATTAGGTGATGTCTACATTTCCATTCATGGATATGATCAGAGATGTGCGTCGTAGTGTCTTGCTTAAGCGATGTGAGAAAATATATGTCAGTTTCATAATGAATCGACAGATGAAAATGCGTGAGGAAAGCCATAGCTAACGAATTGAAGTCATGGAAAGTACTTCGAGGTAGCTCGATGTACCATTTCACTGAACCGTGAGGGTTCGTTGGAAAAGACGAAGACTAATGGAATCGTCCACGTATGAGTTCAATGAGCACTAGAGGTGATATGCCATCACATGGGCTTGAGGATCTTCTTTAGCTTTTTCATCAAACTTTGGGAAATCACTTGGTATCTTGGACAACACCGAAGGCCAGTACGGCGAATGAAGAATCGGATCATTCGTAAGATGTGATACGTCCGACAACTCAAGTGTAGCCAAGAAAGGTAATTTAGTGTCAAAGGGCATGGGAGGTCGATAGGCAGACCCATAATGAGGAGCCCATCCCTGTTGGTAAGGATTTTGATTCCACAGTGGGGGATTTTGGCCATATGGCATCTGAGGCTGCCCCATTGCAGATTACCTTGACCAAAGGGAGGATTCGGACCTTGAATACCTTGAGACTATCCATGCATTGGTTGATGATAGGAAACATATGGGTTAAAAGGCTACTGAGCCTGTTGACCTTGGACATATGGGTATGGGACCTGTTGTCCTGGAACATAGGGCTGTTGGGCCTGTTATCCTTGAACAAGAGGGTTCTGGACTTGTAGTCCTTGGGCATAATATTGATACACTTGTTTCCCTTGGACGTAGGGTTTTTGTACCTGGTGCCCTTGGCCGGCAGGATTTTGACCCTGTTGAACCTAGATAAGAGGATTTTACACCTACTGCTGCAAGATTTTACCTTGAACCTGTCCTTGCAAGGGTTGAACGTGCTGATATGTATACAATGGTTGCTGCTGCTCGGGTTGGTTCTGCTATTGCAAGGGCTGACCTTATGGTTGCAAAATTTGTCCTTGGGGCTGTAGAGGTTGGCCTTGCGAGGGTATGGGTTGAGAGGTATGCAGAGCATATTGCATCTGTTGCTTCGCGACCTGCTGCAAATATTGAAAGGACTGGCATTGTGGTTGTTGCAGGTGACCTTGTCGCAGGATAATCTGCCCTTGATGTTGCGCGGAAATCCCTTGCTACAACAAAGGTTTCCCTTGCGGTAACAAAGGCTGCCCTGGTTGGTGCAAAATTTTTCCTTTCTATTGCAAGGGTACTTGAACAGTGCCCGGGACATTACCGAACTGAATCTGGCTGTAGCCAGGCTGGATGTACTGCCCTGATTGGAGGGCGTAAGGTTGATTAACCAATCCTTGAGAACCATATGGAACGTAAGGATTTTGGTATTGGACTTGAGCCCCATAGGGCTACTGATACTGAACATTGCTCGATCCAGACGGACCACCAAGATTCTGAACCTGTTGGTACTGGACATTGCTTGATCCAGTAGGGTCAGTAGGGTTGTAAATAATACCAGAAGAGGGTTGGTTTATACCAAGCATGCCAGCTTGTGAGCCGCTCACATTAGTGGCACCTGACACCATAGAGACATTCAGGTTCTGCCCCCTAGGCGGTGGCACAATATGGCCACTAACTAATGAGACAGAAGAACTGGCAGAGACAATCTTTGAAACCACCGGTTGAGACTGACATGTAACTGGGATCGATGATACAAGAGTGTTCTGGATGGTGGGTTGCACCGGGATTGAAGTAACAATTGGTTGCGAAGTCGTGTTCATGACGAAAGGACCTGACGCCTGACGCCTAAATGTAATTATGGTAGAGTGATGAGGCACTAGGTGTGCCTGAAACTAAGTGTCCCAAAGACACATAGCCAGTTGGAAAACTGGCGGGAATACCTTCTGAATAAGGGCAACCCTCGGGAGGGAACTGCAACTGTAATTCTTCCCCCTCAACAATGTGTGGAGTAGAAACTTTGGACTCATCTGGAGAAGTGACTGGGGCATTGCCTTTGGGTTCCATGTTTGAAAAAAAACGACGACGGATGGCTGAACGTGTACTGGGGGATAGTTCCAGAGGAACACTCAGTTGGTCGTATGGACTGTAAGGACACTGTGGTGATATCTCAACAGTGTCAAACAGAGGGTTCGAAGGATAGATAACTAGTCCTAGATAACCATCAGTGGTCAGTGAGTTCTCTGGAGTTCGGACAAGATTATCCAAAGATTCTGGGCCAAGATCAACAGATGACCCTGAATTGATAGTAGGTGGAGGACGAGATGACATTGGTTGAACACTCAAAACAATTGCGAGTTCAACATTTTCGTCCTCAAGTGACTCTGGTAACTCAGGAAACAACTCCTCAGACAATATTTTAGACGGAGGAGAGGAAGAGGAATTGGGTGAACTAGATGGTTCAGCGATGATGACCTTGTCATAGTCGACAGAACAAGTAACTTCAAGGCTTTAAAAATGTCCTTTTAAGGGAGCTCACTATTTGGTCAAAAAGACTAACATGATTGTTGTTGGGAAAAGTATCCATTCGGAATGCCCCTATCCCACTCTAAGGTGTGATAGTGCCTTAGCAACAAACAAGGAAAACTAATTGAGTATTTCTTCTTTATGAAATGTAAATGAGGAGAAAGGATGTAACTAACCTGTGTCTTCCGCTAGTTTGTTGATCCAATCACTCCTCTCTTCAGTGGCTCTCAGCTCCTTGCTCCTTCACCGGCCCAGCTTCACCAAATTCCTGCAAGATCACAAGAGAGATAAACTACACGAAGGTATAGATATACATTCATAAAAAGCTCAAGATCAGATTAAGCTAAACATGTAAGCATAACAAAACATCATTGGTACACAGCATGTAGGAGAAACTCAAATAGTTTATTGATAGAATAAGAAAGTCCAAGAGGAGATAAAACCAAGTGAGTTCCGATCCAGCATCTACCTCCCAGCAAAGGAATCCCTTCCTCTCCCCCAACAAAGCATAAATCACCCAATGTACTAATCTCAATCTCAAACCAACAACAATTCTCTGCAAAGTACAAAATTCCAGCCTCCTGAACCTCTGTGTGAGAGATCCATATATAGATGTAAGCAGAGAGGATGAGTCAGCTTATGTTTTGACTTGTGGCTTCTCTCTGTCAGTTCTTGCTTCCACTTGGAGGTTGAGAGCCTCTTACTCATCACTAGTCGAATTCATTGAGGCAAGTGTCATTGGAGAAGATTCTGGAAGCTTCCAGGGTCTTTCCACCTCGTTGAATGAGTTTGCCATTTGTCATTTCCCGCTCAGCGCACCCTGGTAGTGCTTTTAGATGCGTTGCAACGCACCCAGCTAGTGTACTGGGGTGCACTGCAACGCAGGTAGCTAGAAGAGCTTCTGAATTGATCCTGAATTGACTGTTTCTGAGTGTTTTTTGGTGGAGAACTTCTCGGAGAAGCTCTCATTGGTTGACCTTGTTCCTTTAGGGGCAGGAACAACTCTTTTAGGGACTTTGGATCCCTTGGATTATGGACATTTCATGCTCAATGCTGTAAGGCACAAAAATGTCTATAACAGTTGCCCCCTAAAGTGTGAGGCCGTTTATCGGGTGAAATGCTTTATTAGGAGGATCCGAAGTTCTTTCAATGCTGGGAGGAGACCTGTAATAAGATACAATACAATACATTATTTTTCATACTGTTTTCATGATCTAGCTGAGGCGGGCATTCCCATGCTCAGCTTTATAAATTCATTTTTCTGTACATAGGACAGACAATCGTCTGATGGTAGACTGATGATTTTGATGAAATCATCATCCTTTTGGTAGGATGATTATCTGTGCTGCAATGCTGTACATGTCAATGTCTTTATTTTTCCTGAATATATATCGCAGCCCGGATGGATGAAACTAGATCCGGGGTCTTCAATCTCGTTCGATCTTCACTCTAAGTACAAGTCGATCCATGTGAGAAATGTTCTGAAGTCGAACATGGAAAGACATCGCTTGATTACCAGTCAATGATGTAAACCGTTAACAAGCGTGAGAGGAATCACCGATAATGATAATGACCCTCAAGGTACTGCAGTACAATTCACGTGGTGTGAATAAAGGACTTGGCGTCGAACACCACGCAAAATCTTTCGATCGAAGGTCATTGATGTATACCTGTCGCCGGAAGTGAGAAACTTGCCATTGAGGCGTGCAAGTTTCAAAGTACTGAAGGGGGTGTTCCTAGATCAACTTCTTGGATAATGAGCTGATGTCGACAAGAAGCGATCCATCAAAGGAGGGCCTTAATGTATCCCACATCAGTGACACGGAACGGAGCAAATGATTTTGATGGAGGTGAAAATGATCTGATGATATATGGTTCAGGGTGGCAGTCATGAAAGAATGAAGGATAATGTATGGTAGTGGATGGGACACGGTTGCCTTCTCTGGATGATTTCTCTTGAACATATCGGCGACAATTATGTGATGGATTGGTAGCATTTACCCCAAAGATGGATGGTATGGCGAGACCATGGTGATGTGACCGGTGAATGAAACAACCCAACCCGACTCAGGTACGGAGTGGAAGTGTCATGTTCAAGAGTGACTTGCTACCAATAAAGTTCTTTGAGTTTCTTCCCAATTTTTCCCCAGTCATTGCTGACTAGTACCTCTTTATTTTTGTCAAGCTTGAGGAGGATAACATATGCTTGTTCTATAATTTGCCCTTCGGGCAAACCCATCGCTATTTCTTAACGATCCTAGCGATAATGAAACTCGTTCTCGTCTAAAGACAAGTTTGTTGCTATTAATGTTTTTTAACGAGTTTAATGACAAAGATAACTCGGTCCCTTTTCATTTTTAGAGAGTCTAAAAAGGTACGTAAAGATAACTCCAAAGTTCCTTTTTCGTCATCTAATCCCTTAAGTCCAAAAAAGTATAAAACAATACAGAAGGGATGAGTTTTCGATAGTTTTAACGAGCCGAACAAAACAAGCGCTCGATCTTTTTGTGCAATAATCCCTCAGGTCCAAAAAGATTAAAATCTAGAGGAGGGATAGCTCTTCCGGTCGCTTTAACGAGCTGGAAGGCCAAAAATCGACAATCTTTTCATATTTTACGAGTCAGATGAAAAGAGCTTAAAGAAGACTCGTCTTTTGAGGAACGAGTGATGAAACGGGTTAGCAGCTGATTCCAGGTAAGGGTTGGAATTTTCCAATCACGACAGTGTCACAAGGATGGCTAGTGAAATCACTCTTCGCAGCTGTTCCTCAAAATGGGTAAACAATCAAATGGAGGTGAATGATCGGCCAATGGAAAGGTGGAGGTGACGGTGCAAACACGACCAAGGTTTTAATGGCTGATAATGTTACATTCACGGTGGTTATTTACCGGAGGATAGTTCATTTTTTAACGAGCTTAAACGCGGGTTGAAACACTTGCTCGATCTTATGTTTATTTTTTAACGAGCATGAACTATGTGCTAAAACTGCTCGATTATCCAGTCATATGATAAGAATGTCTCATGTAAGATCCCATTTTTTATGGAGCTTGCGCCTTACAAAGCTATGCCCCGCATCCTTTCATTATGCAAGTTCGGAAACGACCAATCCTACGAGTTTAAAGGGTTAGACCTACAGGTTTAAAGGGAGGACCTAAAAATTTTAAAAAATAAATAGCCGCCCCTTGCTTGCACTCCAAAAGGTTTGCATGCCCCCAGGTATAAAATATGATTTCAAGGTTACCCCTTCTTTATTCCGTTAAAACATTTGTTTTAATGAGAGAGGCCTACCTCTTCCAGGTTACCAAAGATTG
Source organism: Pinus tabuliformis (assembly GCA_031772625.1). Classification (NCBI taxonomy): domain Eukaryota; kingdom Viridiplantae; phylum Streptophyta; class Pinopsida; order Pinales; family Pinaceae; genus Pinus; species Pinus tabuliformis. Next base: position 278,321,283 of record CM062812.1, read on the forward strand.
TCTCATTTGCGCAGCAAACAGAACACTTCTTCGGTGATGTCTACCGAGATAGACAAAGGTGAGTGACAACGAGCGCCAAACACATAACTTTGACAAAAGAATCTTATTCTAGAACAACCCCTCTTCCAATCACGGACGGGGTACGGACTAGTCATATTCTCCCGCGGAAACCTACCCTATACCCAAAGTTTTCCTGCCGAAGCAGACTAGGACGCATGCCCCCTGGGTTCCAGTCATATCCCTCCGAATTACTCGCACTCATCGGGAGGATGGACCGTGGGTTGAGACATTTCTTGAGTGAAGAGACCATTTAGGGATGGTATATGACTATCTGCGATGCATGATCCGGGAAATGAAAGCTGGTCCACGAGCTTGACCACTCTTCCTTCGTGCGGAAAACACATTACTCTAAAGAGTGAGGAGACGATGGCTCCCATGCAATATATATAGTCTCGTCCAAGGAGTAGGTTATAATCCAAGGGTCCTTGAACGACCATCACGTTCATTTGAACGGTCTTCCCTTTCAATGTTATGGGCACATTGGGGAGGATCCCTAAAGGTCGACTGGTTCCTTTATCAAAGCCTGTCAGATTTCTCATTTCAGGTAAAAGCGCTGGCGAACCAAGTGCTTTCCAAGCAATAGAGGAAAGGATACTAACAGATGCCCCCTCATCAATGATGGTGCCAGCCATGACCATTCTGTATATTTGGACGATAATTCTGAATGGTATGCTTGCTGGCAAACGGGGTCTGCCTAGTTGGTTCCAGTCGAAGGAGACAACTAGGTTGCTTGGTGGTGGGACCGAGTAGACGGCTGGGTATCGCTCTGACGAATTTCTTCCTGCGATAAAGGAATGGGGGGATTGCCCCCGTGCTCGTCGGAGTCTGTGTTGATGAAGAGAATTTGGATGGTGTCATCTTTATCCTCTTTAGTGACTGTATCATTCGAAGACAAAACCTCTGAAGGCAAGACCGGGTCAACTGCCGCCTCGACCTTTTGACTTTCGTCGGGTATGGATTCAACTGGTTCATCTTCAATGACTAGCGCTTCAGCTGACCACTTGAGTGGGCCAGCTGGATTCTCAACTAACGAAGGACTCGGCAAGAGTTTTTTATATCCAGGAGGAAGTCGTAATGGTGAAACCGGACGATCATCCAAACCTCTTTTTGCTTCGTCTAAGAAGGGACAACGGTGGATAGCATGATTGCCTTCACACAGTCTACAGGGAGATCTAGCTCTCCCTTTTTGTCCAAGGACTTCACTTTCGCTAGTTGACGGTGTGCATTCAACATGGCTATCAGAGGTTGATGCCACCGGATTGTGCAAACGGGGAGACCAGTCCCTTAGTATCCGAGGGATGCAGGGACAATCTCTGTGGAAATGGTCTCCCTTACATATGACACATGGCGATTTAGGCCTAGTTAGTGCTGTGTGTGGATTTTTGTCAGACGACATTTGTTTGCCCCCAGTCGCTTTTGGCTCCTTCTTCTTCTTCTCTTTCTTCTTCTTTTCCTTCTTCTCCTTAGGAACTTGGTTTTTTGTTTTACCAGTTCCGTCAAGCGAAGAGGAAGGAGGAGAGGAAGAATTAGAGGAAGTAGAAGGCTGGTGGGTAACTCTGGACTGGTCTAACTGTTGATTCGACTGTTTAGGAATAGTGGTGTTCTGAACGACATTGGTTGAGAAGAGCCAGACCGGCAAGCCAATTGTCAGTCCTGGAAGCGACAATGTGGCCATATGGGGCGCACCAACATCTCCCCAAGAGGAGAAGGGACTAGGATTTCCACCAAGGGGAATTCCTTGGTTGGTAGGCTCCATTTTCTCAACCTAAAGATCAACGCAGGAAAAAGGGTATGAATATTCCGTTTAAAATAAATTTTAATGATGCTTTGGACACAACTTGCTTTTTCAATTTTAAAGAGTCGAGAAAAAGCAAAAGATGACTCTAGTCACCTTCGATGTTTTAACGAGCCCGAAGTGACAAATGCTCGGATGGACTTTTTTCGTTATAGAGTCTGAAAGAGGCCAAAAGGAACTGCTCTGGAGTTCTAGGTAGAGGGTGTGCCAAACTTTTCGCAAAACCGCAGAATACTTTTTAAGGTACGGGCAGTCAATCTTCCCGAATGCTGTGTTCAGTGCATTGCGATCAGTAGGGCGGCCGACACGGCTTCCTAAGGATAAAGGTTTTATGCCTATAGGGGTCTCCCAATATATACTCAACGGTACGTGGGAGCATAATCCGTACTGGTGCTTATCGTCTCTCAGGAGGAATCACCCAACCATCAGCGAGATCGACAGTCACCAGGTTTTACGACGCCGGAACATGTCTCTAGCCTAGACCTCTATGTTGTGCGTTAAGTTACAAAGCGTTGTTAAGTTCATTCAATTTATTTTAGGTTGATCTTTCTTAGAAGTTTGCCTTTTTGGATCACCACGAGATGTATGATACAATTCCTAAATGCAGTCTAAAGATGATAAGCAAGCTTTTATATCTTTTCAACAATGAAAATCCTAGCTACAAGGGGAAAAGGAAGACACAAACTTTTCTCAAAGAGCATAGAGCACACTGTAAATGAACTTTTCCTAAATCAACATACAAACTATCAATATGCAAATGCACAAATGCATGTATTTGTTTTCACTTTCTTAATATTGATGCCTAAAAAGAAAGTTGTTGTACAAATTTGAATTCGATTTCAAGTGAAAACATAAACAAGTTCCTTTTTCGAAATAAAAAAGACGATTACGACACTTTATGATTTTGAAGTAAACACTTGTTTCGACACTAGAAATGCATAAATTCAAACCAAAAGACAAAATTAAAAGCGTAATCAACTGTGAACAGCAAACAAACTCACTCCTAATATCAAAACGACACTCACGACAGGTCTAGATCTAAGGGCGACAGTATGACTAGTTTACTTTTGTAATGGGAAACTGCAAATGATGTAACAAATACACAAAGAACAAATACAATTTCTTTATACAACTGAGGCGGAATTGAGGCAAAGAAAAGGGGTTTCAGATAGGTACACTGACTGATAATAGGCTGCAAGAAACAGAGATAAAACTGAGCAAAAGGAAGCAGGGAACCATAGCTGCACAAGGCAAAGGCTGATCAGCGCACCCTCAGCACAGAGAAACTGAACTTCAGCGCAGGTAGCCTTCACGGGACCTGCGTTGAAATGCAAAACCTCTTCACAGAGTCTGCGCTGAAGCAGAAACGAGAATTGTCTCTGGGTTCTGGGTCACGGTTTGCAGTTTAATCTACAGTTTTTGGCCGGATAAAAGCTATCAATTAGGTACAATTAGGAGGATGATTTAAAGGAGGACTAAGGTCTATCACAAAGGGCTGTTAGAGCACTTGTGGATCAGTTGTTCAGATCATAAAAACAGGCCCAGTGAGTGGACTAGAGTGGCAGATCTCTACTTTTCATTTGAAAATGGCAAATGGATTCGGCACTCCTGAGTTTATGAGAAGAACAACAATAGAAACACAAATAAACTAACAAGATACGATCCCCAGCGGAGTCACCAATTTGTTGTTGGGAAAAGTATCCATTCGGAATGCCCCTATCCCACTCTAAGGTGTGATAGTTCCTTAGCAACAAACAAGGAAAACTAATTGAGTATTTCTTCTTTATGAAATGTAAATGAGGAGAAAGGATGTAACTAACCTGTGTCTTCCGCTAGTTTGTTGATCCAATCACTCCTCTCTTCAGTGGCTCTCAGCTCCTTGCTCCTTCACCGGCCCAGCTTCACCAAATTCCTGCAAGATCACAAGAGAGAGAAACTACACGAAGATATAGATATACATTCATAAAAAGCTCAAGATCAGATTAAGCTAAACATGTAAGCATAACAAAACATCATTGGTACACAACATGTAGGAGAAACTCAAATAGTTTATTGATAGAATAAGAAAGTCCAAGAGGAGATACAACCAAGTGAATTCCGATCCAGCATCTACCTCCCAGCAAAGGAATCCCTTCCTCTCCTCCAACAAAGCATAAATCACCCAATGTACTAATCTCAATCTCAAACCAACAACAATTCTCTGCAAAGTACAAAATGCCAGCCTCCTGAACCTCTGGGTGAGAGATCCATATATAGATGTAAGCAGAGAGGATGAGTCAGCTTATGTTTTGACTTGTGGCTTCTCTCTGTCAGTTCTTGCTTCCACTTGGAGGTTGAGAGCCTCTTACTCATCACTAGTCGAATTCATTGAGGGAAGTGTCATTGGAGAAGATTCTGGAAGCTTCCAGGGTCTTTCCACCTCGTTGAATGAGTTTGCCATTTGTCATTTCCCGCTCAGTGCACCCTGGTAGTGCTTTTAGATGCGTTGCAACGCACCCAGCTAGTGTACTGGGGTGCACTGCAACGCAGGTAGCTAGAAGAGCTTCTGAATTGATCCTGAATTGACTGTTTCTGAGTGTTTTTTGGTGGATAACTTCTGGGAGAAGCTGTCATTGGTTGAACTTGTTCCTTTAGGGGCAGGAACAACTCTTTTAGGGACTTTGGATCCCTTGGATTATGGACATTTCATGCTCAATGCTGTAAGGCACAAAAATGTCTATAACAATGATGTTTTGGATCGTGGGCAATCAATTATTAAGACACATGAAAGACTGATGTTCTTTCATTTTTAAAGAGTCGAGAAAGAAACAAAGATGACTCTATCACTTTCAATTGGAAACGAGCTTGAAAGGACAAGTGCTCGAATGATCTTTTAAGTTTAATGAGTCAAAAAGATCAAATGACTACTCTGGATGATCTAGGTAAATAGGATTACCAGGCAACCGTGAACTGCAGAATACCTCCTGGCGAACCAAGAAGTACAAGCAGGAAATATCCCTGAATGCTGTTTTCGGTGTATCATGCTCGCAAGGCGGCCGACTCAGCTTCCTAAGGATAAAAGGATTGCAACCTAGTGGGGCCTCGCATTATATACTCTATGGTACGGGGAGCACAAATTCGTGCTAACATTGTCTAATGCCGAAGCTAATGACAACTGTTAGGTTTATAGATGCCGAAACACGTCTCTAGCCTAGACCTTCTAGATATGATCATTAATGTCAAATGCGCCTTAGGTTAATTGAATTCATTTTAGAGTTGATCTTGAGTTAAGTTTCAGTTTTCAGGTCTTAGTGATGCTACTTTAAAAACCTAAAATGCAACTAAATGGGACAAGACCCTTTCAATTCGATGAAATTCCTACACTAGAGAGGGTAGAAACTACTCAATCAAATTCAAACAATCAAGTAATTGAAAACGAAATGATCTTTCACTACAAATTTTCAAAAAATAATATAATGAAAAATGCATTCCAATTCGTAATTTCCTGACAAGCACTTATCTATCAGTCCTTTCGAAATGAAAAAAATTCTCTTCCTTTTTCAAATGTTGATGCAATTCTAGTTTTTTAAGAGATGCAAATCATAATGATGCAACAAGCTAGAATTTCATACTTTCTCATGAAACAACGAAACAAACTTTTCGCATACAATCTTTCAATGAAAATATTTTCGAGACTATGAGCTCTTCAAGCAGATGCAAACATGAAAAGAGAAGTTCATTCAGATCAATGAAACACCGACTTTACCAAACACAAGACCGACAATGTAATCTATGTTGGGAAAAGACGTTCAAACTAGTAAACAAAACCTTTTCAAATTCGTGCAAAAAGAGGTTAAAGTCGTAAGAGGTACCAAAAACAAATGCAAGGACCAAACACACCCACAAACGGACTTAATGAGTCCACAAGCTGCTGAATGGGTGACTAGCTAGATTCCCTAGTGTTGCTATCCATTCAATGACTCGATCAATGGGACAATAAGATGACAAGCCAACAAGCAAGAAAAACCAAATGAAAAGTAGCTTCCTAATTAGGGAGAAAACAACTAAACTAGCTCACAAGGTCAAAAATACAAGAGCAAAACACACTGGCCAAGATTGGGGTCTAGCCCAAATCTTCACTTACAGAGATCGGCGCGACTGCCTAACTAACAAAAAGCGCCAGAGGTGGGTCGGCGCAATTGTTCCTCCACAATTCATGTTGGTCAGAGTGATTGTCAACCGATTAAACACGTTGTCCGGGGGAACTAAGGAAAAAAAAAAATTCAAAACAGGGATTAGATATGCTACTATGAATTTTAGACTTAGGCCAGTAAGCAGGAGAAAAGAAATAGAACCAAATGGAAAACGTGAAACTAGAAAAGTTCTCATGAAACCATGAAATCCAAAACAAACAAATGACGAGATCTCCCCAGCGGAGTCGCCAAATTGTGGTGAAGTAAAATTATAAGTGCGAACACAAATGAATTCCTCTAGCCCAATAATGGGTCTAGCCACAATAGATACATTCTATGGAAGATTTTCTTAGATTAGAATCAATCAAGAGGGTCCACCTCTTGGTCGCTTATCCTTCTTGATGATGTCCTCACTTGCTTTCTCCAACAATCTCTCGCTTCCTTCTTCAAGCTCCTGAAACAAGTAAACAACAACAACACACAAACATAATAATAGGAAAATTGAAATTCAACCTACTAAATGAGTCAAGAAGCATCAATACACGAATATGTAATATTACAACACATGTAGGAAATCAATCGATAGTTGCCTATATTAATATAAAAGAGAGATTACAACCATTCGTCTTGATGTCGCGGTCTTCCTTTGACAAGACTAGGTTCCCACACACTTTTGCTAGCATTCCATGATGGATTCAAACAACAATAGTTTAAAGGCTCTTCCCTTTAGACTTGACTCCAAACCAAACACACTTCTCCCTCACACAACTAGATGGCCACAACTAGTAATAGCTTGCTTGTCTAATCAAAATAGTATACTCACACTCAGCCAACACTCTAACTGTGACTGCAACTTTCACACTAGTTTGTGCTTGGGAATAAGGGACGTTTATATAGGAAATATGGATGGGATATGGATCCTCTTCTCATGGGAGAAGGACTTATCCCTTGAGGTAGTTCCATCATTATAGGGGAAAGGAGCCCAAACTGTCATCCTCGACTCCATCCGGCCAAACCATTTACCAGACTTCTGTTACGAAGCTTCTAGAGCTGGAAGTTTCGACTCTAATTTAAAAAACTTTCCATAACAGGACTAGCGCGACTAGAACACAGCTCAGTCGCACCGATCGGTGTGGGGAATAGTGCTAATCTCTGCACATTGGCACAGGGAAAAAAAGGTCATTAACGCCGACCTTGTAAACTGGGCAAAACATAAATTTAAAGGGAAATGGTGCCAAAGGGAAATGATCTGCTCATGAAGAGGGACATAATGGGAATTTCTTCATAAAGGAAAAGCATGTGGGGTTCACTGTGGAGGTTCTCTAGGATCAAGGAACAGGGAGTACAGGGACAGTGACAACATGCTGTGTAACAGTGACGATGAGAAGTATAATGTTACTAGATTGGGAACAATTACTTTTCAGAGGGAGAATGGGGATCCACTCACCTTAAAGAATGTTATGTATGTGCTCGGGCTGAAGAAGAACTCAATATCCATTTCCATGCTTGAGTATAGAGGCTATGATGCGATCTTCTCGAAAGGAAAGGCGTTCCTTCGACACATAGCCATGGGTCAGGTAAAGAAGATAGGGATTCATGTGAAGAATATCTATAAGTTGGAGGTAGAGGAGTGTGATGCTTTGAGCACAAAAGCAGAAAGGGTTTAGATCTGATATGTTGGCGAGTTGTGGCACAGGTGATTAGGCCACTTGCATCATGGAGCTTTGAAGATATTGCAATAGATCTCTACCGGTCTTCCCAAAGGTATGCTTGAGCAAGTTGATACATGCAAGGGGTGTACTTCGGGGAAATACACCAAGTCTTCCTTTCACGATAGAGATAATTGAGAAGAGGCTATTGTAGAGAGAGTCTATTTGGATGTGTGCATAATATTCTCGACAACATCCATGGCCAAACATAGGTATTATTTTATATTTTTTGATGACTATTCTCATAAATATTTGATATTTTTCATGCAGAAAAAGGATCAAAATTTCACAAAGTTTTGTGAGTTTAAAGCATTGGTGGAGAAAGAGTTGGGCAAGAAGGTTAAATCTCTATGAAGTTAATGATGGTGAGTATGTCTCAAACAAGTTTAATAAATTATGTGCAGTGAAAGGGATTAAATAGGAGTTGACAACACCTCATAATCCTCAGCAAAATGGGGTGGCCGAGAGGAAGAACAAAAGCATAGTAGGGGCAGTGAGGGAAATGTTGCATGATCTGGGCCTACCACTACGCTTGTGGGCTGAGGCATGCAACACAATGGTTTATGTTCAAAACCGTAGCTCACATTAGATACTTGAGATGAAGACACCAGAGGAGGCTTATTGTGGTAAGAGGCTAGATGTTGGTCACTTCAGGATTTTTGGGTCATCGGTATATTTCCATGTGACCAAAGATGCACGGAAGAATCTTGAGCTGACAATAGATTTGGGGATATTTTGAGGTACACTGATATAGCTCACAACTATTGAGTGTACTTGCCAATCAACAAGATGAAATTGGTTCACAGGGATGTTAGATTCGATGAGGAGAAGGCCATGCGAGTTTCCCTTGAGAGGGAGCTTGAGCTACATGCAGATGAGGAGATTTTAGCTCCTAATGTTGAGGAGCCTCAAATTGATGTGGAGCAACCACTTGCAGAGGATTTGGGAGTGGAGACATCCACTCAGGAAAATTCTTCTAGAGAGGGAAGAAAGTGCTCTAGAGAGGCTGGAAAATTGTTGGATGATGCATGGGAGAATGTGGGAGCACCCACTTCTTAGTGTAGGAAGAGTAGATCACCTGAGAGGTACACTAGATACATGGCTCTTATGGATGAATGTGTTGTGACAGAGCCACCTTATCTTAAAGAAGTAGTGTAGTAGCCGATTTGGGTTGATGCCATGGTGGAGGAGTATGACTCCATAGTTAATAACAATGTTTGGGATGTGGTCCCGAGACTGGAGGACAAGTCAATGGTGAGCTCTCGTTGGATTTACAAGGTAAAGCAAACTACAGATGGTAGTGCGGAGAAGCATAAGGTTAGATTTGTGGCTCGTGTATTTACACAGGTAGAGGGGATTGACTATGATGAGACCTTCGCTCCTATTGCAAGGTACTCATCAATCAAATCTATATTGGAACTATTAGCATAGATGGGTTGGAAGATACATCAGATGGATGTGAAGACAACCTTCCTTAATGGCATCATTGGAGGAAGAGGTATACATAGAGTAGCCTGAAAGTTTTGAAACCTTTGACTGTGAGTCGCATGTGTGCTGGATCAAGAGAGTGTTGTATGGGCTCAAGCAAGCACCCCGTGCTTGGTACACCAAGATAGATAGTTACTTTACTGGGTTGGGCTTCACGAAGACTGAAGTGGATGCAAAGCTGTACGACATAGTGGTGGAAGGTAAGTTGTTGATCATTTTAGTTTATGTTGATGATCTCATACTAGTAGGTGATGATCAACTGATCAAATCTTGCAAGGAGGACCTTGCAAGAGAGTTTGGGATGAATGACATGGGGCTCATGCATTACTTTCTTTGCATGGAGGTATGGCAGGGAGATGGGGAGTTGTTTGTGTCTCAGGGCAAGTATGCCAACAAGATACTCAGGAGATTCCACATGGAGAGCAGTAAACCCGCGGAAAATCCTCTAGAAGGTAACTGGAGGAAGGAGGATGCTACTTCAAGGGAAGTAGTGGAGGCTACTATTTTCAGGCATCTTATGGGTTCACTCATGTACTTGGTGAACACACGACTAGATATGTGCTATGCAGTTAACCAGCTTAGTCAAGCGATGGTTAGGCCTACCAAGTTGTATTGGAAGCGGAAAAGCATGTGTTGAGATACCTTAGGGGCACTTCTCAGTATGGATTATGGTATAGATGGACAGAGGGAGTGACGCTTCAAGGCTTCACCGATGCAGATTGGGCAGGGAGTCTATCTGACAAGAAGAGCACATCATGAGGGATCTTCAATATTGGGTCAGCGACAGTTTCTTGGTACAACAAGAAACAAAGATTGGTTGCACTCAGTTCGGCAAAGGTAGAGTACATGGCTGCGATTTAAGTAACATATGATGCCATCTAGATGAGGAAGATCATGGTTGGTTTGTTTGGCCAGTAGATGGATCCAACTGTGATTTACTATGATAATCAGAGTTGTATCAAACTCTTTAAAAATCCAGTTTTTCATGATCGGTCCAAGCATATTGATATCCGATATCATCATCTCAAAGATTATGTATTGAGGCAGATTATGTTGTTAGAGTAAATTTCCATAGAGGAGAAAGATACTAACATTTTGACAAAGGATTTTTCAAGATGTAAATTCGAGTTGCAAAGAGACAGGATCAGGGTAGATGATAATCCCTTTCTCGTTGAGAGGGAGTGTTGAGAAATGGAAACAAGAAATTCTAGTTTATTTTTTCCTTGAATTAAACAGAGAATTAAAATCGAATTCTATTCTCATAGCAACTTGTAAAAAGTTAATTAAGTTTAATTAACTTAATTAGTTTAGGAATCTCGAGTTGGAAGTATTTTTGTAGTCATGTATATGTTCTCCTTAAGTTTTAGGGGTCCAGTATGAGTTTAAATTGAGTTGGAAATTAGATCACTCAATTTAGTGAGTTAAGTTCAGTTAAATTAGTTCTAAATTGTTTTTGGAATTAATAGAGGACTAACAGTCAGTTGGTGCACTGATCCAGGTGGATGTTGGGGGCCACCCACCTATCCCATTTGGACCCCCACAACTGTCTCTTTCAGCTTTTTCAGTTTCCTAAATTGTAGCACAATTTACTATTTTTAGCAGTTTTTCGGGTCCTGAACTTCCGGAGCCGTTTTGAGGCGCTAAACGACATTTTTTGGGAAATCAATGTACGCGTCAAACGGAGATCGGATAGATCTTTCTAACGAGCTATTGTACGTGTCAAACGGAGATCGTATGCCAAAGTTACGACCCTGGGAAATTGATGTACCAATTTACCCAAACGGGGCCCACAATTTGGCGTTTCATCTTCTAGGGTTAGGTTTCGGGATGTGAAAGGTTTTCCATTGTTTCTCAACAATAAATAGGCCTTCGAGCCTCATTGTAACACAGTTCAGAGGCATGTAGCCACCACATCTCTTCTCAGAGATAAGCTACCATCGCCCTAGTTGGTTTATTTCCATTTCTGTTTGTAAGCATATTTCAGTATTTTCCATTAATGAAATGAAGTATTATTTCCGCTGCATCTTTGTGTATATGGTTATCTTTGTAATTTGTTGTGTTCTTGTTTAAATCCAGATCATGCACTAATGCATCCACTAATTCTACTCTAGTTAACTGAATATTTCCTCATGAGAAACTCATGCATGTCAGTTCAGAGAAAGACCCAGTTGAGACTAGAGTGCATGGACAATGTACTATCAATTGTATGATTTACTGAGTTATATAGATCATGCATGCAATAAGGAACTGGACCTAGTTTGGATTGAACAGTTTTGGAAGCACTGGATTCCCATTAATATGGGCTATTCAACCATAGGAATTTCACAAGGAGATAGGGGCTTGGAGGGAAACAAAAGAGGGTAAGGATTTGGCTTGAGCTTGCTTGTGAGTTGGGAGATTGATTATACTTGTGCAGGGATTTTTTTTTGTGAGAATAAGCATTGTATTATCATCTTGGATTTCTAATTTAATGCAATACAAATAGTAGGGGTTTTAAGCAGAGGATTTCCCTGGATACATATTGTGTTATGTGCCATTGATTTATCTTCTTCTTGTTCTTATTGTTTTTATTGATCTATTGGCTTCCGTTGGTTGAAATTAGATGTATATTCTTGTCTTGTGCTTTAGTAAATTGCATGAGCTTGTGAACATACAAGATTTTCTACAAGAAACAACCCAATTTCTCCCTGGTTACAACCTTTGCCAAAATATATGTAGGATTCTGGCTAGTGTGTATCTTTTCCAACTTCAACTGTCCATCATCCAAAATTAAAAGTATGAAATGATATCTAAGCTATATATTTTTAATCTTAGAATTAAAAGCTGGATTCTTTGCAAGGTGAATGGCACTCTAGCTGCCACTATATAACCTGCTCATCTCCTGCTTCTTTCCCAAATCATCCATAAACCTTTGTAACCAAATCATTTCTATACTATCCTCTGTAACAACAACATAATTTTATTTCATTGTTGAAAGTACAACAATGTTTTTCAATTTTGAAATCCAATTGACAGTTGTTCCACCTACAGTAAACACATAACCTGTGCTTCTCCTCCTATTATCTCTGTCACCTGCCATATCTGGATCAACATATCTCTATAGAGAAATATTTTAACCTCCAAAACATAATGCTTGAGTTGTGGTACCACTCAAATACCTGGTAATCCACTTCACTACCATCCAATGATATTTTCTCGGACTGTTTATATACCTGTTTACAACTCCCACTGCATGTGCAATATTACATCTTGTGCAGGCCGTTGCACACATTAAACTTCCAACAGATGATGCATATGGAAGTTTACATATATAATCCATATCTTCCTAGGTCTTGGGACACATCTCCTTACTTATTTTGAAATGGCTAACCAAAGGTGTACTGACTGGTTTTTTATTTTGCATATTAAATATTTCCAACACCTTTTTATGTACTCACTCTGAGACAATGTTAATTTGCGATTTTTCTTGTCTCTAGTTATTCTCATACCAAGGATTTATTTTGCAACACCCAAATCCTTTATTGCAAATGAATTTGCCAATTTTCCTTCGAGCACATTTATTTCCTGCATGTTAGACCCTCCAATAAGCATGTCATCTACATACAATAGTAATATAACATAGATGCCATCATTTTTCCTTCTAAATAAACACAATGGTCAGAGTGACATCTGGTATAACCTTGATCAGACATAAATATGTCAAATTTTAGATACCACTTCCTTGGAGCTCGTTTTAATCCATACAAGCTCTTCTTCAATTTGCACATTAATTTTTCCTTCCCTTTGACATCATACCTTGTGGCTGCTGCATATATATTTCTTCCTCCAAATCCCCATGGAGAAAGGTTGTCTTTACATCTAACTACTCAAGGTGCAAATATTCTACTACCACTAGACTTAAAATAGTTTTGATTGAAGTCATTTTAAAAATAGGAGAAAAAATTTCATCAAAGTATATACCTTTCTTTTATGCAAATCGATTCACCACAAGTCTAGACTTATACCTATGTTTACCTCCATCTTCTTCCTTCAACCTGTAAACCCATTTATCTACAATGTTGTTTTACCAGCAGGTAACTTGACTAAGTCCCAAGTTTGGCTCTGCATCAAGGAGTCCATCTCTTCTTCCATGGCTTGCTCCCACTTCTTCTTGGTTTCTACCTACATTTATTCATGTCTTTTAGGTTCACCAGAATCAGCCAAAAATACATAATATAATGAATGCAAGTTTCATTTAGGGGGTCTACTTATCCTGGTAGATCATCTAACACTAGTTTCAGGTGTTTAAGGTGCCTGATGCTATTGTGGTTGTTGTTGTTATGGCTGCTGATCATTCTAATGTCCAGACACCTTTACTTTTTCTATGATCTCATCAAGCATTGTGTATTCTTTGTTTCCTTTTCTTATTTCTTTCCTTGCATCTGATTCTTATACAAGACCTTTTCATTGAATATGAAACTTTGCTCCTAATAATTTTGTGATTTTCATAATCATATAAGCGATAACCAAAATCATTTACACCATATCCAATAAAGGTACATTTCTTTGATTTTGCCTCAAGGATTTTTCTATTTTATTTATTTATGTGGACAAAGGCTTCACAATCATAAGTCTTTAAAAATGAGTAGTTTACCTTTTTATCTATCCATGCCTACTTTGGAATACCACCATCTAAGGAAATTGAAGGCCCTCTATTTATTAGATAAATTTTTTTATCTACAACATTTACCCAAAATTGTAAGGGAAATCCCACATGCAATCTCATGCACCTTTCCTGCTCCATGATTGTTCTGTTCATCCTTTCTAACACACCATTTTCCTATGGTGTTCTTGAAACTGTCTTCTCTCTGTGAATTTCATGCTCTGAACAATAGTTATCAAACTCTTTGTTGTAGTATTCACCTCCGTTGTCTGATCTGAGGCATTTCAACTCATTTATGTCTCATTCTCAACTAAAGATTTCCATTTCTTGAAAGTATCAGATACATCATAATTATTTCGAATACAATAAATCTAGGTTTTCCTAGTTGCATCATCAATAAAAGTAACATAATAACGAGAGCCACCGAGAGATGGTACTTAAGAAGGTCCCCATAGATATGTATGCAAAAGCTCTATTTTTTTGCTCTTATTTTCCTTCCCAACTCTGATAAATATGTCTCTCTTTTGTTTTCCATAAACACATTTCACAAAAATCCAGATCAACATGCTTTAAACCTAGAAACAAATTTCTTGAGTGAAGAATTTGCATCCCTTTCTCACTCATGTGCCTAAGCCTATGATGCCAGAGTGTTGTATCTACTCCCATGGAGGTTAAATAATTAACAAAATTATAAATACTATTGCATAAATACAATGTACCAACCTTTTCTCCTTTTTCTATTACTAGGGCTCCTTTAGTGAACTTCTAGGTTTTGTCTGTAAAAGTAGTAACACAACCTTCACCTCCAAACTGCCATGTTGAAATTAGATTTTTCTTTAGATCTGGAACATGCCTTACCTCCTTCAATAGCCATTGGTTTCCATTCCATTTCTTTATAAAAATATTACCCATTCTAATGATTTTACAAGGTTTATCATCACCTAGATGAACCTATCCAAGATCTCCTTGAACATAGTCATGAAAATGTTTCCTATCAGGTGTGGCATGTAATGAGGTTGTTGAATCTAACACACAGGAATCAATAATATTCTCTAATGAAAGAATCATAACATCTTGCAACACATCATCTGTCACATTTTCTTCATGATTGTTCTCTTGTTGTCCATCTCCTTCTTTTCCCTTCTAAGATTTACAGTCTTTCTTCAGGTGTTCTTTCTTCTGAAATTTCCAACACACTATCCCTGATATGGATTTGGATATGCCATTTCTTGACTTACTTCAAGTTCTTGGGCTCCTTCCTCTTTCCATTTTTCTTCTCCTAGTCTCCGCAGTCAAAGCATTACTTGATGTCTCGTCGGAGCTTTTCCATCACATTTCCTTCCTAAGGATGGCACCAACAACATCATCAAACTTTAAAGTACTAGATCCTGAGACAAAGTTACTAATAGCCATAACTAGGCCACTCCAACTTTCTGGAAATGAGCACATAAATAACAGATCCCTAACTTCATCTTCAAAATTTACCCCTACAGAACTGAACTGACTAGTAACGATGTTAAATTCATTTAAATAATCAGCAATAATTCCACCTTTTGACATCTTCATATTAAATAGATTCTTCATAAGAAATACCTTATTTGAATTCGAGGGTTTTTCATATAGTTTGGCCAATGTTGAATTCTAAAGATGCTTCCAGACACAACCGTATTGTTCCTAGTGCCTTTCTGTCAAGAATCTCCCATTCTATGTTTGTCATACTCATCGACTTTGTTGATTTTCCGCTCAATGGTAGGTAAAGATATTTCAGATACAAATAATCTTCCATCTTCATATTCCACAGTTGGTAGTTTTGGCCATTAAATTTCTCGACCTACCATCTTCCTTCGTTTCTTGTACTCGAACTAGGAACCCTTCTCTCCTTCGAGTTTATCAGCTAAATAAACCTTCAACTTTGATATTAGTTGTTAGAAATTAATTAACGGAACAACAAAATACACAAAATATTACAGAAACACAAATACAGAAATGCACGAAACAAGAGAGACATAGATATATGTGGTTCACACAATTTGGGCTACGTCCATGGAGAAACAACCAATCCTTCCTTTTATATTATCCGACAAAATGAAGAGATACAACTTACAATAGATCCACTATAATTTCATCTTCGCTATCACATAGTCTCCTCTGTATTTCTCACTTAGAATAATATAACACAACTGCAATACAATTCCATTATATAAACCGAGGGTTTTATTTCAGGGAATAAAACCTAAATTAACATAACTTCTACTGTTAGATCATCCGCCTAATGAATGACCCAGATTCACTTCGAAATTACAATATTTTGGAATGCAATTTTCATCTATTTTTAGGTTCGGGGGCACTGCCCCTAAGGCCTGGACCCCCTACGAGTGGGGGGGGGGGGGGGGGGTGTTTCTAAACATGCAGCCACATGCCTTGGACCCCCCAGGAAACAATAGTGGGGGGAGGGACAAGCCCCCCCACATCCCCCGTTAGGGACTGGGATCCTAATGCTGCTGAAAAAAGACCTTTGAATCAAGAAGATAATCAGGTTCCACATCCAACAATAGTGACAATTTTGTGTGTTTTCTCTTATCAGTGATGTATTTTCATCTTAATTTTCATCGCATTTTAAAATTAAGAGTAAAGAAAAGAAAAATAAATTCATTATTTTCATTTAGGACTTTGAGTGAAATTTGGAAATTGGAACAGATGCATTCAATTTTTTTATTAGGAAGTGTTGTTTGTTGCATATTTGCTTGCTATATTACTGTTTGAATCTATTCTTTCTCATAGATATATTTTCATAGAAAATAAAATATTTCTTATTAGCATGATAGAGCGCATTTTAGGATATTTGGGTGAAACTCATGGTGAGCCTTGAAAACAAAAACTTAATTCAAGGTAAACTCTAAAATGTACTGAAATAGTCTTAAGGAGCATTTGGAACATTAACACAAACATCTAGAGGTCTAGGCTAGAGATGTGCTTCAATGTCTTTAAGCATAGGAGTTGTCATTTTTTCTAGCATTGCATTCCGGCCATTATATCCCGTTCCATGTACGTAAGTGTATCGAATCGTTCTGCATGTACCTTTGGGTATATCAGATGGCACTCCACACATGAAACATATATGGGAACACTCTCATCATACTATTATGCATTAGACTACACTACTACGTACTACACTTCCACATACCTTCGGGTATATTTTGGAAGTCCCACTAGGTTTTTATCTTGCCTTAGGTAACCAAGTCAACCACCTTGTACACTGTGATACACCAAACACAACATTTAGGGAGATTGCTAGCTCGTATGTAAATACTTGGTTTTCCATGGTTGTATATTGTAGTTCACAGTTGTTTGGCAAACCTTTATGCCTAGTTACCCCTTTTTTTGGTTTGTTTTGTTGTTAATTTATAAAATTTACTAAACCACTATGGAAGAACAACCTACTCAACCCCATCTTCATTCATGTAGGATGCAAATATTACCTCCTTTACCTATTGAGGAAAAACCTGGACATCGTCAAAAGAACCAAAAAACACAAACTACCAAAACTAGTGCTTTGGAAGCATCCCCTTCTGTTACTACATTTGAAGTGAATCAACCAGAATATTCTCTTATAAGCATTGAGACTGAGATCACATATTTAACTACTGGTGTGTCTTACTCATTCGAAACTGAAAACCTTGAGACTTTACCACCTCAGGTTATCAAGCCTAAATTTTTGGATTCAGAAACATTAAATCTAAGGTTATACAACCTGAGGAACCTCAGTTAACTCAACTTATTACTTCAAGGTATTCTCTTTCTCTTCCTCTACCTTTGAACCAACCACAACAACCTGTATATCTTGATCCCAATGGTGAATAACTTCCACTTGGTCTTTTGAGTATTGAGGAGATTCCCCAAGAGGAGTCTTGACCCTCCTCTCTTATCTATTTGAGAGGGACTCATCTTTATCAAGCCCATCATTTTCTTCCTCTTCATACTCCCATACAAGCTCCTTCACCATGAACCCCTCATTTCAAAACACCTTTGAGTTTCCCTCGGCTTACTTCTTTGGAAAGTGACTGAACCTGTATCTACTATAATGAGTGATTTAGTCGAAGTTAGTGTTGGAAATAATATTGAGAGGGGGGGGGGGGGGGGGGGTGAATCAGTATTATTAAGTCAAATATTCCTTTTCAAAATCAATTGCTATACGCTACTTCAGTTAATTAAACCCGTGTATATACGCAATAATGCAGAAGAAAACCCGCGCATACAATGCAAACTTTTAATTTACTTTATCTTTCTGATGTTGATTGTTAATCTGTGATTTAGAAGCAAATAACCAGTAACCAGAAACAGTAAAGCAGAGCAAAAAGACAATCGCACGCAAGAACACAAGATATAAGGTGGAAACCCAATGTGGGTGAAAACCACCTGCTGCAATTCGTCTCTATCTTTTCTTTAATTAGAAACTTCTTTTTACAAATGTACTGGTGTAGTCCTTTTACTAGTACGCAGGCTGCAACCTGCAGAGAGCTACAACTCTCTCTCGTTTTCCAGCTTCTCCTGGAAGGGAGCTACAACCCCCTTAGCTCTTGCACTAGCCAAGATACTAGTACGTAGGTGCTGGCCTACAGAAGGCTACAACCTTCTCTTTCTTTCAAGGACCACGTTTCATAAATTTTCAGACTGGATCCACAAATAACATCAATCAACCATCAAGAATTTTTGCATCAACCAATCACCTTTTCACCAAAAACTAAATCAACATAAACACCTCTCTGACGACTGTACCCAGATCACAGTAACAGTACCACACACCAAAACTGAACCCAGAACACTGCAGCAATAAACAGAAGCAGCAAAAACACAACTCAAAATGTATACGCTACTTTAATGGCCTGAAACCTGCGTGCATACACTTCTGCGTATGGAACAACCTGCGTATACGTTGTTTTCCTTCACTGAACTTGCGTATATACGCGCCTTAGCTGAACTGAACCTGCGTACAGATCTACAAACATAATTCACTCTTTCAAGTATTCAGGCACTGATTAACCCAGATTATCAGATTTATAGATCACGCATGTGCCAGATATAACAGATCAAAATCATGCAAAGATATTATCATTCAAGCCAAGAGATTATGACCCATCAATAGAACTTATCCTTATTTTCGTTAAGGTTCCTCCTTCATTCAGATCCAGATCTGCTCCACAATGCTAATCACCAATATTTCAGATCTCGTACATTATCAGATATTCAATAATAATTTAGATGATGCCTTGTCACATGATCTCCTTCCTATTTTATAGTTTTAGGCCTTCCACAATACCACAGTCCAAAACCATAATAAACCAATACCAAGGGCCCAAAACCTGGGGTCAACACTTCTGACGAGATACCTTGGTCCAAAACCATAGGTTCAAATTCCAAGGACTAATAACCATGGACCAAAAATAATTTTCCCACCATGTACGCGCTTTTCTGTGCATAAAAGTGCGTGTATACGCATACGCGACTTCTGAACGTATAACCCGCGTGTATACGCGTCTTCGGCAAGGTGAACCTGCGTATACAAGATTTCCTTCATTCTGAGCGCCTGAACTGAGGTCTGACACCAAAGTGAGTTGCCATCAAGGACAACACCTGTACCATAGGGCCACACCTGTGCCAAATGCCAACAATCTCCCCCTTTGGACTTGATGGCAACCCCAAGATCCAATTCATTCTCCTCCTTTGTCATCAAGGGCAAAGGGCTATGCTCCCCCTGAGTACATGCTGATATCTCTGCTCTGTTGAACATACTCCCCCTGACTATAGCAAGATCTGCAAAAAGGTGTTTTTCAAGAGGACCCATGACTTATCATAAAAGGCCTTCCTATCACCACAAGACTCGGTACGTACAACCATCACCCAACCAAGTGGGGATACATCAGAAATTTACATATGATAACCAATCACATTGCATCAATCATCCTAGGCATAGTGGGGAAACCAAAATAGGCCGTTACATGACCTTGATAAAAAAAAGATATACATGACATAGAGACGAAATATCAAGACTATGCAAATCACCAATAACTACTATCAGCAACATCTAATAATCATTGTATATATCAGCAACCATGTTCTCCTTCTGTTCTCCCTTCTGCAGCTGATCCACCTGAACCAAAAACAGCTTGAGTACTAGAACCAAGAGCTTCTAAGGTAATCCCAACAATGAATTATTAGAAGATTATCTGCTCCCCCTGAACCTATGCCCGATGGTCTCTGACAGACCCATATCAGACTCTCTTCAACCAGAGTCTGTCCTTGCTGATTTTCTTCAGAACTCCATATACGCGACTGCACCTACATAAATCGGCGTATGTATGCGGATGCCCCTCATCCAACTCGCGTACACCATCTTTCTCTGAAACAGACAAGCTTCAACAGCAGGATGAAGCATCAACTACTCCTAGCCTCTGTCTGAGATATTCAAAAGTTTCCCTGGGCAGTGGTTTGGTGAGTATATCGGCAACTTGTTCCTTAGAAGGAACATACTCCAACTTGACTTTTTGCTCAAGCACTTGTTCCCGAAGAAAGTGATATTTGATAGGTATGTGCTTGGTCTTTGAATGCATGACAGGATTCTTTGAAATGCTTATTGCACTCGTATTATCACCTAAGATAGAGACAGGTGGAGTACAAGTGATTTGAAATTCCTGCAAGATTTGCATCATCCAAAGAAGTTGAGTGCAACAAGATGCAGCAGCCACATATTCCGCTTCAGCTGTAGATAAAGCAATCGAGCTCTGTTTCTTGCTGAACCAGGATACTAATCTGGAACCCATAAAGAATGCACCACCACTTGTGCTCTTCCTGTCATCCACGCTTCTGGCCCAATCTGCATCTGTGTAAGCATGAAGTGTGAGATCTGTATCTCTAGGATACCATAAGCCATAGTTTTGAGTTCCTTGAAGGTACTTGAAGATTGTCTTGACTGCCTGAAGATGAGTTTCCTTTGGATTTGCCTGAAATCTTCCAACTATTCCCACTACATGCATGATGTCTGGTCGCGTGCCTGTCAAATAAAGTAGACTTCCAATCATCGATCTATAGGTTGGTTGATGTACTGCTGCTGATTCATCATTTGCACTAAGACTGCATCCTGTAACCATAGGGGTACATACTGGTTTCGAATCTTCCATGCCATATTTCTTCAGAATCTGCTTGAGGTACTTGGTTTGAGACAAGAAGATACCACCCTCATTTTGTTGGATTTGCAATCCAAGAAAGTATGTTAGTTCTCCAATCAAAGACATTTCAAATTCTTTCTGCATCACCAATGCAAAGCTTTGACTCATAGCTTCTTCGTTGCTGCCAAAGATAATATCATCTACATACACAACAAGTATTAGCAATTTGTCATTTTCAATTTTTATATAAAGATTGCTATCTGCTGATCCTTTTGAAAAACCTTGTTGATGAAGGTATTTGTCCAAGCGGTAGTACCAAGCCCTTGGAGCTTGTTTAAGCCCATAGAGATCCTTTTTAAGTTTGCATACAAGATTTGGATCATTCCCAAGGATAAAGCCATCTGGTTGCTCTATGTACACTTCTTCTTCTAAGTCTCCATTCAGAAAGGCTGATTTTACATCCATTTGAAATACTTTGAACTTCTGGAAGCTAGAGAGAGCAAGGAACATTCTGATGGCCTCAAGTCTAGCAACGGGAGCAAAAGTTTCTTACAAGTCTATTCCTTCTTGTTGAGCATACCCTTTACAAACAAGTCTGGCCTTGTTTCTAATCACTTCCCCATTTTCATTCAACTTATTTTTGAAGATCCATTTTGTTCCTATGACATTTTTGTCTTTTGGTCTAGGAACCAACTCCCAAGTGTTATTCTTTTCAATCTGCGCAAGCTCTTCATCCATTGCCTTAACCCAACACTCATCTTTGCATGCTTCTTTTACATTTTGCGGTTCAATGGAAGAGAGCAATGCCAAATAGCTTGAAGCTTCTGCTATTGTTCTTCTTGTTTGTATACCTGCTTCTTTCTGCCCCAAAATTTGAGATTCTGGATGATTCTTCTAAACGTACCTAGATGGAGTCTTTTCTTCTATCCTTATCTGTTCCTCTGGTGTTGTAGGGAAAAGTATCCGATTCGGATGACCCTATCCCACTCTAAGGGTGATAGTACCTCAGCAACAACTGTAAAGAAAACTACTTAAGGTTTACTTCTTTATGAAAGCAAGAGAGAATGAAGAAATGCACTAACCGTTGTCTTGCGCTTAATGTCGAATCCAAACTGTTCTCTTTGCTTGCTTGCTCCCAGCTCCTTGCTCTTTTGCTGGCCCAGCTACAATGAGATCCTGCAAAATAACAAAGAAGGGAACTACAAGAAGCATGCAATCATAACTGATTCAAGGATTAGCATAAATCAAATATACAATTATCACAATACATCATTGAAACAAGTGCATATAGAAGAACCTCAATAGCTTTTATTAATGGAAGAAGTAAAGTTCTGAGAGTGTTACAACCATTGAAGGCCCCAATCCAGCAACACCTCCCAGCAGAAAGAATTTCTCCTCTTCACCTCCTTCAAGCAATCACCCAATAGTTCTATAATGAAACCAACAGCATATCATTACTTTGCACAAAATTCCAGCCTCCTGAGCTCATAGGAGAGAGCTCAATATATAGATGAATTGAGAAAGGATGAGTCAGCTTGCAACTGATGTGTAGCTGCCTTGTGTCCTCTCTCTCTTCAGTTAATCTTTAGTTGATCTTCAGTTCTTGAGTCCACTTGGAGAACCTTGCTTCCACTTGGAGAAACAGAGCCTCTGACTCATCACAAGGCGAAATACCTGATCCAAGTGTCATTTTTGGAAGATTCCAGAGCAATGACTCAGTGTGCCACTTGTCCCATCTCGCTCAGCGCAGGTGGCCTTTGTCCCACTTGCTTTGCAACGCAGGTACACCATGGAGCAACTGAGTTTCAGCGCAGAAACCTAGTGGAGCACCTGCTTTGATTTTAGGATTGCTTGTTTTTGAGTATTTTCAGGTGGAGAACTGATCTGAGAGCTGTTAGTTTGCTGACCTTGTTCCTCTAGGGGTAGGAACATCATGTTTAGGGAACTTTGGATCCCTTGGATTATTGACAATTCATGTCTGTTGCTGTAAGGCACAAAATTGTCTATAACAGATGCCCCCTAAAGTATGAGGTCGTTTATCGGGTGAAATGCTTTATTGAGAGGATCCGAAGTTCATTCAATCTGCTGAGAAGTGTCCTGTAATAAGATACAATACAATACATTATTTTTCATACATTTTCATGATCTAGCTGAGGCGGGCATTCCCATGCTCAGCTTGATAAATACATTTTGGTACATAGAACAGACGATCGTCTGATTGTAGACTGATAATTCTCTGCTGAAATTATCATCCTTTGAGAAGGATGATCATCTGCTGTAATGATGTACATATCAAATGTCTTTATGTCCTGAATATATATCGCAGCCCGGATGGATGAAACTAGATCCGGGGTCTTCAATCTCTTCTGATCTTCACTCGATGTACAAGTCGATCCATGTGAGAAATTTTTGAAGTCGAACATGGAAAGACATCGCTTGATTACCGGTCAATGATGTAAACCGTTAACAAGCGCGAGAGGAATCACCAATAAGGATGATGACCCTCAAGGTACGGCAGTACAATTCACATGGTGGGAATAAAGGACTTGGCGTCGACCACCATGCAAAATCTTCTGGTCGAAGGTCATTGATGTATACTTGTCGTCGGAAGTGAGAAACTTGCCATTGAGGCATGCAAGCTTCAAAGTACTGGAGGGGGTGTTCCTAGATCAACTCCTTGGATAATGAGCTGATGTCGACAAGGAGCGATCCGTCAAAGGAGGGCCTTAATGAATCCCACATCAGTGACACGGAACGGAGCTAGTGATTGTGATGAGGTGAAAACAAACTGTGATGTATGATTCAGGGTGGCGGTCATGAAGTGGATGAAGGATAATGTATGGCAGTGGATGGGACACGGTTGACTCTTTGCAGAACCACATCTCTTGAACATATAACGACACTGATGTGATGGATTGGTAGCATTACCCCAATTGTGGATGGTGTGGCGAGGACCATGGTTATGAGACCGGTGAATGAAACAACCCAACCCGATGTGATACGGAGGACAAAGTGTCATGTTCAAGAGAGACTTGCTACCATTAATGCTGTGAGGTTCTCCCAATTTTTCCCCAGTCATTGCTGACCAGTACCTCTTTATTTTTGTCAAGCTTGAGGAGGATAACATATGCTTGTTCTATAACCTGCCCTTCGGGCAAGCCCATCGCTATGTTTTAACGAGCCTAGCGATAGGGAAACTCGTTCTCGTCTAAAGACAAGTTTGTCGCTATTTAATCATTTTAACGAGTCTAACGACAAGGAAAACTCGGTCCTTTTCATTTTTAGAGAGTCTGAAAAGGTACGGAAAGTTAACTCCAAAATTCCTTTTTCGTCATCTAATCCCTTAAGTCCGAAAAAGTATAAAACAATACAAAAGGGATGAATTTTCGATTTCTTTAACGAGCCGAACAAAACAAGCGCTCGATCTTTTTGTGCAATAATCCCTCAGGTCCAAAAAGATTAAAATCTAGAG
This sequence comes from Pinus tabuliformis, assembly GCA_031772625.1. NCBI lineage: Eukaryota > Viridiplantae > Streptophyta > Pinopsida > Pinales > Pinaceae > Pinus > Pinus tabuliformis. The sequence continues at coordinate 278,345,784 of CM062812.1, forward strand.
GAGGGATAGCTCTTCTGGTCCTTTTAACGAGCTGGAAGGCCAAAACTCGGCAAACTTTTCATATTTTACGAGTCAGTGAAAAGAGCTCAAAGAAGACTCGTCTTTTGAGGAACGAGTGATAAACAGGGATAGCAGCAGATTCCAGGTACAGGTTGGAATTTTCCAATCACGGCAGTGTCACAAGGATGGCTAAGTGAAATCACTCTTCGCAGCTGTTCCTCAAAATGGGTAAACAAACATATGGAGATGAACGATTGGCCAAATGAACGGATGGAGGTGATGGCATATAAACACGACCAAGGGCTTTTAACATGGCTATCAAAGGTTACATTTCTCAAGGTTATTTACCGGTTCATTTTTTCTGGATGAGCTTGAACTGTAGGGAAAGATTGCTCACAATTTATGTTTATTTTTTAACGAGCATGAACTCTGTACAAAAACTGCTCGAATCTTGCGTTTATTTTTTAACGAGCATGAACATTGCTAAAACTGCTCGATTATTTTGCATGCCCCCAGCATCATAATAATGCATGTCAAAGGAGGGTGCCCCCCAAGCTTCATTGCATTCAACTTGGTGGTTGGAATGAAGGTTTACCTTTGAATTTTTAAAAAGGGGATTTGTTTCATTTTTTAATGAGGTTGACATAGTAAAAGAACTATCCTCGTGACTCCTTGTTTCATTTTTTAACGAGGTTGACATGAGATAAGAACCGTCCTCGGGGCCCACTGTATTTACAGTATTTCCATTAGGGCGACGATCCATGCTGACAAAATATTTAGGAATCTTCTGAATCCGTTGGATATAGAAGATTTCATATTGTAGGTTTCCACTGTGGCTACTTCCGCCAGATTACTTGCCGGCGGTAGGGCAAAAGTACCCATTAAGGAAGGGTCTTTCAGGAGACCTACTCCAATATTTTGGAGCGATTGATTACTTTCATGGATCATTGTGCTGCTTCCCGTAACTTGAGAACTGTTGGGGAGAAATGTTTGTTGGTTGACGATTGTAATTTTTCCTTGAAAAGGGAATACAATCCTCCTGTAGTAGGTCGACACAACTGCAGCCATGGCATATATCCAAGGCCTTCCCAGTAGGATGTTGTAATCGAGGTTTCCGTCGATTACTTCCACATCAACTTCTACTGTTTTGCCCCCCAGTTCAACTTGCAAGTTATTTAAAATCCCGTATGGAGTGTATGATCGTCCATCAAATGCTTTTAACGTCGTTGACGATTTCGACAAGGGTGGTGAGCCTAAATTTTTCCAGCAACTCATCGACATAAGACATGTAGATGCCCCCTCATCAATAATTGTTCAATGAACAGTTTTGTTGAGGGCTTTCACTTGAATAAGGAAAGCTAGTTGAGCTGGTAACTGAGGGTCATATCCTTTATGATCAAAGGCCACAAGATTGGAATCCATTGGGCCAATCCCACCTATTGCTGATAATAAAGTTTGCTCTTGGGAGGTGCATTTTTGCGCTACCTCAAGTGTCGACATAGCGGACGACGATTGGGTCAGGTCCTCTATTATATTGTAATCCTGTGTTATTTTTTCACGAGGATTAAATGTCGATTTGTGTACTACTCCCTTTGGCGACTTTATCATTGGTTTAGGAACGATGGGTGGTACAACTTTGGTCAAAGTTGTTGTTGAACTACTAGGTTGTTTATCAGCCTTGTTATTCGACCGCTGTGGATTCCGGTAACCTTTATTCCTTGTCAAAGCATTATTCTGCTGCTTTGAGGTGGACAACATAAGCACTTGGGATCGGGAAGCATTTTGATTAGCAACCAGATTTTGGCTTGGATTAGGGAATGGATCAGTCAATACTGCTGGGGTTTTTGAACTCTTGAAGAGTTTCTTAACTTCAGCTATATGTGGACAATCTTTCGTCCAATGATCCTCATCGCATAAATGACACCCTGTCGGGGGTTTCCCTTTCCTTTTCTTTTTCTTCTTGCCCCCTGGTTGCTTCAGTTGTTTGTCCTTGTCGGTCGACATGGCATTTACTTCTGAGGCAAGGAGTTCTTCATTTGCATTTTGACTAGAAATTTTGTGCTTTCCAATCACGCCATCACCAGCGTGAGTGTCATTGTTTGATTTAGGAGGAGGAGGAATTGAGAATTCCGGTCTAGGGGCGTCAGGTATTTTGTCGTAGAGCGTGCCAGACTAAGTATAGACCAAGTCTAGATATTGCGCACGAGCGATAACTTGCTCTTCCGTTACGACTCCTCCCTTTGCCACATCTTCCGTTATAGCGGGAAGTAACGACTTGATAAACCATTCAGCTAATAGCTGATCAGGAACGTACGTTTTTACCATCCTACGACGACGTCGCCACTCATGTATATGATCAGATATGTGGGTGGCAGTCGTCTGTTTGAAATTGGTAAGGAGTTCTGTTCCCGTTTCATACCTTATCGGTAATTGAAAATGGGTTAAAAAGGTTGTGGCTAAGGTACTGAAGTTGTCGAACGAAGCTCTAGGCAATTCAATGTACCATTTTGCCGCTGGACCCGTTAACGTCCTCTGAAAGAGGCGAAGTCTTATCGAATCATCATTGAGGGTGTTTGATGAACACCATAGATGGAATGTCATCACATGATTTGACGGATCTTCACCCGGATTTCCATTAAATTTAGGAATGTCTGATGGAAGTTTATGCGGAATCGTTGGCCACCAAGGGGCATAAGCAATTGGATCATTCATCAGCCGGTTTAGATCTGGTAATTCTAGAGTTGCTACAAAGGGAAACTGTTGATTCAGGTTAGGCGAAGCATATCCAGGATAAGATGGAATCGCCTGAACAGTGGGTCTTTGCATACCAGCATAATGTTGGCAACTTTGACAAGGTTGATGGGCATAACCATTATAGTATGGTTGCCCATTACTTACAAAGACTTGTTGCTCAGGTCCTTGACATGATTGCTGGAATGGCGGTTGTTGAGTTCGAACCAGCTCTGGTTGTTGGACCATTTGCTGATGCCCAATACTAGATGATTGACCAAGATGAGGAGTCGCAGTACTTGTTTGATCCTGAGTCGCTCCGGATAAGGAGGCACTGACCTGAGGTTGCGATTGAGATGTCGAGACAAGAGGCTGTTGTATGGCAACCTGAGAAACTTGGGGTTGACATACAGTAGGCAGCGCTTGTACTTGCGACGCAATCACCATACCAGGTATAGTGGCAACATTCGACACAGGGTGGACTGGTTGCATTGAATATGCAACTCTTGGTTGCTGAGGCAGTATTGGTACCCAACCGCTGGGTGTAATTCCAGTTTGACCTGAATTTTGTTGTAAACTCCCATACGGTTGTTCTCCAGGGGGGAACAATGAAAAGGCATACTGTCCTCCATATGGTGGCAATCCAGTACTTAAAGGGTAGATTAGCCTTTGAAGACACATGGGATCCATTTGTTGAGTTTCAACATAAGAAATACCAGATGATAATCCGGATGAAGAAATAGGAACTAACCATGTCGTCGTCCCTGATGGGACTCCGGCTTGTTGTTGATAACTTGCCGGGACAGATGGTATACCAGCGAACATCGTTGGAGTAGCAGTAGGAGGCTCTGCCGCTGCTGCGTCGGATGACACAGTCCTGGATGTCGACGGTTGTTCAGACATAGCTTGTCTATCCAAAAGATTTTCCTAGCGATTCTACAAGAACTTCCACTTGTGGTAGACTAACTTCAAAGATCAACGAGGGAAAGGTGATGATTATTCCGTTTAAAATAAATTTTAACGACGCTTAGACACAACTTGCTTTTTCAATTTTAAAGAGTCGAGAAAAAGCTAAAGATGACTCTAGTCTCCTTCGATGTTTTAACGAGCCCGAAGTGACAAATGCTCGGTTGGACTTTTTCAGTTATAGAGTTTGAAAAAGGCCAAAAGAAACTGCTTTGGAGATCTAGGCAGAGGGTGTGCCAAACTTTTCGCAAAACCACGGAATACGTTTTACGGTACGTGTGGTCAATCTTCGTGAATGCTGTGTTCACTGCATTGCGATCAGTAGGGCGGCCGACACGGCTTCCTAAGGATAAAGGATATATGCCTATAGGGGTCTCCCAATATATACTCGACGGTACGTGGGAGCACAAGTCCGTATTAGTGCCACCGACTCTTAGGAGGAATCACCCACCTTCTTCGAGATCGACAGTCACTACGTTTAACGACGCCGGAACACGTCTCTAGCTTAGACCTCTATGTGTTTGCGTTATGTTTCAATGCGTTGTTAGGTTCATTCAGTATATTTTAAGTTGATCTTTTTAAAGTTTGCCTTTCAAGGTTCACCACGAGATGTATATGACAAATTCCTAAATGCAGCCTAAGATGAGAAGCAAGCTTTTTTTTCAAATCTTTTTGACTGATGAAAATCTTAACTACTGAGGGAAAAGAAAGACATATCTTTTCACACAGATCATACAGCACAAACTAATGCACTTTCTCCTAAATCACATGCAAAATATTCAGATGCAAAATGCACAATGCAAGTATTTCTTTTCTCTTTCTTAATGTTGATGTATTACAAAAAGAAAGCTGTTATATAACTTTGAGATCAATTTCAAGTGAAAACAAACAAGCTTGTCCAAAATCAAAAGACACCTTAAGATTCACTTGTTTCGACACTAGAAATATATGAAATCAAACCATACGACGAAAGCAAAAGACCAATCAGCTATGGACAACAAACAAACTAACTCTTAAGATCAGCAAAAAAGCCTAACACAGGTTTGGATCTAAGAGGCCACAGCAAGACTAGTTCACTTTTCGTTATGGGAAACTGTAAATGATGTAAGAAATACAAAAGAACAAGTACAATTTCTTTATATAACTGAGGCGGAATAATGGCAAGTAAAGTTGGTTTCAGATAGGTACATGGACTGGTAACTGGCTGCAAAACAATGGTGAAAACAGGGCAAGAAACAGGAGGAAACCCCAGTAGCACTAGGCAAAACTGGATCAAAGCAGGTAGTACACTGCCTGTTTGACATTCAACGCGGGTCCCGAAGGGGCTACCTGCGTTGCAAAGCAGGTAGCCTGTGTACAGCCTGCTTTGGAAAACGAGACTTACGTTTTCTCAGTTTCCGGGTCACAGATTTCTCAAAAATTCACGGTTTTCGGTCAAATCAGAAGCTATCAGTCAAGTACACAGTAAGGGATGACAAGGAGGATGAAAAGCTATCACTAAGAGCTTACAAGAGTCCTTGTGGATCAGCTCTTCAAATCATAAACATGCTCAGAACTGAGCTAGAGTAGCTGCCCTCTACTTCGCATTTGATAGATTCAAATGCTTTTCGATTCGGTACTCCCTTTGTTTAGGAAATGAATAGCAAAACACCACAAACAATCAAACAGATACGATCCCCAGCGGAGTCTCCAGTTTGTTGTAGGGAAAAGTATCCGATTCGGATGACCCTATCCCACTCTAAGGGTGATAGTACCTCAGCAACAACTGTAAAGAAAACTACTTAAGGTTTACTTCTTTATGAAAGCAAGAGAGAATGAAGAAATGCACTAACCGTTGTCTTGCGCTTAATGTCGAATCCAAACTCTTCTCTTTGCTTGCTTGCTCCCAGCTCCTTGCTCTTTTGCTGGCCCAGCTACAATGAGATCCTGCAAAATAACAAAGAAGGGAACTACAAGAAGCATGCAATCATAACTGATTCAAGGATTAGCATAAATCAAATATACAATTATCACAATACATCATTGAAACAAGTGCATATAGAAGAACCTCAATAGCTTTTATTAATGGAAGAAGTAAAGTTCTGAGAGTGTTACAACCATTGAAGGCCCCAATCCAGCAACACCTCCCAGCAGAAAGAATTTCTCCTCTTCACCTCCTTCAAGCAATCACCCAATAGTTCTATAATGAAACCAACAACATATCATTACTTTGCACAAAATTCCAGCCTCCTGAGCTCATAGGAGAGAGCTCAATATATAGATGAATTGAGAAAGGATGAGTCAGCTTGCAACTGATGTGTAGCTGCCTTGTGTCCTCTCTCTCTTCAGTTAATCTTTAGTTGATCTTCAGTTCTTGAGTCCACTTGGAGAACCTTGCTTCCACTTGGAGAAACAGAGCCTCTGACTCATCACAAGGCGAAATACTTGATCCAAGTGTCATTTTTGGAAGATTCCAGAGCAATGACTCAGTGTGCCACTTGTCCCATCTCGCTCAGCGCAGGTGGCCTTTGTCCCACTTGCTTTGCAACGCAGGTACACCATGGAGCAACTGAGTTTCAGTGCAGAAACCTAGTGGAGCACCTGCTTTGATTTCAGGATTGCTTGTTTTTGAGTATTTTCAGGTGGAGAACTGATCTGAGAGCTGTTGGTTTGCTGACCTTGTTCCTCTAGGGGTAGGAACATCATGTTTAGGGAACTTTGGATCCCTTGGATTATTGACAATTCATGTCTGTTGCTGTAAGGCACAAAATTGTCTATAACATCTGGTGCCTCTTGGGGTTCTTCTTCATCATCTGTTTGATTTGGAGAGTAGTCTTCATCCTCATCGATATTTTCATGATTCACTTGCCTAGGGATGTATCCTTTTTCATCAACCACTACATTAATGCTGTCAACAATTCTTCCAAGTCTTTTATTGTAACACTTATATGCTTTGCTGTAGGGAGAATAACCAAGGAGAATGCCTTCATCTGCTCTAGGTTCAAGTTTGCCAAGCTGCTCATCAGTATTTTTAATATAGCATTTGCTCCCAAAAATTTTGAAATGCTTTACCGAAGGAGTCTCACCATACCAGAGCTCATGAGGAGTTTGAGTGCTGTTTACTCAAACATTTTTTTTGTTGAGAATAACAACCGCAGCATATGCAGCTTCACCCCAGAAGGTTGCGGGAGTTCCAGACTCATAAAGCATAGCACAAGCCATTTGTTGGACTGTTCTGTTCATCCTTTCCGCCACTCCATTTTGCTGAGGAGTCCTAGCTGTAGAGAATTCCCTTCTTATTCCATGTTCTTCACAGAAATCAAAAAATTCATTTGAGGTAAATTCGCCACCTCTGTCGGACCTGAGGCACTTAATTTTGTAATCTGATTCATTTTCAGCCAAGGCTTTGAAGGATTTGAATTTTTCAAATGCTTCGTCTTTGTGCTTCATAAGTCCTAACCAAACAAACCTGGAGAAGTCGTCAATGAATAATATAAGGTATTCTTCTCCTCGAGGTGACCTTGTCCTAAATGGACCACATACATTTGTATGGACTAGCTCAAGAGGCCTGCTAGCTGATCCTTCCTTCTCAGGAAAGTTAGTTCTGGTTTGCTTACCAAACTGACATGATTTGCATATGGTGTTGTCTGGAATTTTGATATCTGGAAGACCACGAACTGCCTGGTATTTGCATGCTTTCCTTATTTGTGAAAAGCTTAGATGCACCAACCTTCGGTGCCATAACCAGTGTTCATCATCCTTGCTTAAATAGCATTGTTGTTGTCCTTCTTCAAATATGTATAGATTATTTGGAGTTCTTCTGCCTTTGATCACTGTTTCTCCTGTATCAAGGTCACGAACACTACATCCAATTGATCGAAATATTACCTCGGTTCCTTGATCGCACATCTGACTAACACTCAGTAGATTATGCTTCAAGCCATCAACATACAAAACATTTCCAGCCTTGACCCTTTCTTTCAACTGAGCAGTGCCTTTTCCTTTTATGGCTGCAGGGGTATCGTTTCCAAAAGAAACCTTCTTTCCCTTTTCTAATGCAGTATATGATTCAAGTTTTTCTTTATCACCTGTCATATGCTTCGAACATCTGCTGTCGATATACCATAGATTTTCTTGTCCTTCTGCATAAAAGGCTATCCCACATCTTTCTGGTTGTGGTTCCTTCATTCTCCATGTTCTGGCACTTGAGGTTTGTTCCTTCTGAGTTGTCTTCCAAAACCTACTCCTACATTCAGAATCTTCATGACCAAAGTTATTTCAAATAGAACATTCAACTTCATTTTCAAGGGTTGAAAAGTTGTTATAAGTCCTTTTCATGATCCCAGTCATATTCCTTTGTTTTTGAGCTTCTCTAGTCATGATTGTCTTATAGGCAACACATTGGGCTACTTTGTGACCAAAGTTATGGCAAGAGAAGCATTGGCCATTGAAGAAACTCCTGCGATTATTAAATCTATCATCCAACCGATTGTAGTTTCTACTGACATCCATTCTTGAGGCAAATTGGGAAGATTTTACCTGAGGCTGATTGTAGCTTCTATTTGTCCTTAAGGTAGCTTGCCCCTGATTTTCTTGATAGTCTTTGTTCGTTCTTGAGGTAAACTGTCCTTGATATACCTGATGATTTCTATTAGGCCTTTGCTCGCTCCTCCTTGCTGCATCAAGATAACTTTTGGAGGTGGATGCTTGAGATGTTTCTTCATTATATCCCAGACCTGTCTTAATTAGTGGAGAACGCTGCACATTGATAATCTCATCTAGAGTTTCAGATCCTTGAACAAATTTAATATTAATAGCTTTTGTTTTCTCAATCTCCTTTCTAAGACCAACAATTTCACATTCCAAATTTTCAAGATGTTTTTTCCTTTCAGCCAGTTGACATTGCAGAGAATCAATAATCGCATTTTTCTCTTCTAAGAAAATTTTGAGATTAGATATCTCTTTATAAAAACCTTCTACATCTATAGCATCCATGTAGTCATCATCTTCAAAAGCCATTAAAAGTTTATACTTATTACCTCGTTCATCTTCGTCATTATTTGAAAGTCCATCACTATCTTCATGAGTGTAATAGCTTTTCTTATTTGCATTCTGTTTCTTGTTCCATCTAACAGGTTCCTTCCCTTTTTCAATCTTATCCTTGTGAGGACATTTGGCAGCATAGTAATCGACTCTTCCACAAGCAAAGCATTTGAAAGGTAACTTACCTCGGAACCGTCCAGTACCCCGTTGAAGATTTCTGACAAAATTTGATTCTTCTTCTTCTTCTGACACGTGTCCTGACTCATAGTACTCGCCTTTGCCTGAAGCCTTGAAGGCAACTTCTCTCATGTCTGATGGACCTCCTTTCCTCATTTCATAAGCAGTTAGAATTCCGTGCAGCTGTGACATTTTAAGGCTTTGTAGATTCTCTTTTTCTTCTATTGCAGAAACTTTAGGTTCAAACCTAGGGGACAAAGATCTTAGAACTTTTTCAACCACAACAACCTCTTTTATTTCTTCACCCAATTTTTTCATACAATTAACAATCTCATCTACATGAAGAAAATAGTTAGCCACACTTTCATCATTATACATCCTGAGATTTTCATACTGAATCCTGAGGGTTTGAAGTTTTGCTCGTTTTACCTGATCATCTCCTTCATAGCTCAGAACAATCTTGTCCCATATCTCTTTTGCGGATTTAAACTGCATTACCTTGACAAATTCTGATTGAGATAGGCATCCTAATAGAGTATTGACCGCCTTTGCATTTGTTTCATATTTCTTCTTTTCAGCTGGATCTGTAGGAGTTGCTGATGGAAAAGTATACCCTGTATCTATGATATCCCAGACTTCTGTACCAAGAGATTGAAGATAGGTAGTAACTCTTACCTTCCAATAAACGAAGTTTGTCCCATCAAAAATCGGTGGCCTGATTGATGCTTCCCTCTCGTAGTTGCTCATGATGAATGATCTTCCTTCAAGCGATCAAGCTTCTTCTGAAGGACCTGCTCTAATACCAATTGTTGGAAATAATACTGAGAGGGGGGGGGGTGAATCAGTATTATTAAGTCAAATATTCCTTTTCAAAATCAACTGCTATACGCTACTTCAGTTAATTAAACCTGCGCATATACGCAATAATGCAGAAGAAAACCCGTGTATACAATGCAAACTTTTAATTTACTTTATCTTTATGATGTTGATTGTTAATCTGTGATTCAGAAGCAAATAACCAGTAACCAGAAACAGTAAAGCAGAGCAGAAAGACAATTGCACACAAGAACACAAGATATAAGGTGGAAACCCAATGTGGGTGAAAACCGCCTGCTGCAATTCGTCTCTATCTTTTCTTTAATTAGAAACTTCTTTTTACAAATGTACTGGTGCATTCCTTTTACCAGTACGCAGGCTGCAACCTGCAGAGAGCTACAACTCTCTCTCGTTTTCCAGCTTCTCCTGGAAGGGAGCTACAACCCCCTTAGCTCTTGCACTAGCCAAGATACTAGTACGTAGGTGCTAGCCTACAGAAGGCTACAACCTTATCTTTCTTTCAAGGACCACGCTTCATAAATTTTCAGACTGGATCTACAAATAACATCAATCAACCATCAAGAATTTCTTGCATCAACCAATCACCTTTTCACCAAAAACTCAATCAACATAAACACCTTTCTGACGACTATACCCAGATCACAGTAATAGTACCACACACCAAAACTGAACCTAGAACACTGTAGCAATAAACAGAAGCAGTAAAAACACAACTCAAAATGTATACGCTACTTTAATGGCCTAAAACCTGCGTGCATACGCTTCTGCGTATAGAACAACTTGCGTATACGCTGTTTTCCTTCACTGAACCTGTGTATATACGTGCCTTAGCTGAACTGAACCTGCGTACAGATCTACAAACATAATTCACTCTTTCAAGTATTCAGGCACTGATTAACCCAGATTATCAGATTTATAGATCACGCATGTGCCAGATATAACAGATCAAAATCATGCAAAGATATTATCATTCAAGCCAAGAGATTATGACCCATCAATAGAACTTATCCTTCTTTTCGCTAAGGTTCCTCCTTCATTCAGATCCAGATCTGCTCCACAATGCTAATCACCAATATTTTAGATTTCGTACATTATCAGATATTCAATAATAATTCAGATGATGCCTTGTCACATGATCTCCTTCCTCTTTTATAGTTTTAGGCCTTCCACAATACCACGGTCCAAAACCATAATAAACCAATACCAAGGGCCCAAAACCTAGGGTCAACACTTCTGACGAGATACCTTGGTCCAAAACCATAGGTTCAAATTCCAAGGACTAATAACCATGGACCAAAAATAAGTTTCCCACCATGTATGCGCTTTTCTGTGCATAAAAGTGTGTGTATACACATACGCGACTTCTGAACGTATAACCCACGTGTATACGCGTCTTCGGCAAGGTGAACCTACGTATACAAGATTTCCTTCATTCTGAGCACCTGAACTGAGGTCTGACACCAAAGTGAGTTGCCATCAAGGACAACACCTGTACCATAGGGCCACACCTGTGCCAAAATGCCAACAGTTACAACCACTTCCATGTTTGTGACTTCAACAAAAACACATTTGTATAGTGGTCCATCTATACCACCTAGTTATCAATATTTATTTGGAAAATTTTCCGGTGCCACAAGCAATGCATGGACTTCTACTTCTCCATCCTCACCTGGAATACCATCTGAAACTCTTGCTATGAGTGCCTCACAACCTGTTGCATCTATTATGCACCAACCATCTATGGAGCAGCAATATGGTCCAATTGTTAGTGGAATGGGACATTTACAACAACCCCCTCCACCTTATACTGAGTACCCTCCTCTTGGGGTGCAGTTTCCTAGGGGGAAATTTGTTGATGGAATGTACCCATTTCCAAATAAAATGCAACAAGTCGGTGCTCATACATATTCGAGTCGACATCCTATTGGCCCTCCCTTTCTAAGAATGGTTGTTGATCCGTAGCAGCCTATGTTTCTCGTACAACCTGGTTTGACCCTAACTCAATTACCAAATTTTCAACTTGTTCCAGCCATGTCTCAGGTTCCTACTTGCCAACTTATGCCCAAATATTCCCAAGTTGTATCTCAAGTAAGTCAACCTATCTAGGTTGTATCTAAAATGAAACCTATTCCACCAATGTCTAGGATGTCTCAAATCCCAGCTGCCTAACATCTTCATGTTTCCTTACAAACGTGACCACTTGGTAGTCCACACATAAAATACAAGCACAACAACCTATCTATGGCACGACACAAGCATAAAACAATCAACCTAATGTAAGGATATTACAAAATCCCTATGGGAAACAATACCAAGGTATCCCACAAGTACTTGTTGGTCAAAATCCTATAAAACATGTGCCTTATCAAGGTCAGAAACTTCAAACACAACCATTCCCACCTTATCAAGGTTATCCTTATCCTAGAAAACCTGGTTATACATATCCTGGTTATCAGAATCCTCCATACCGAGGAATGCAAAATTTCGTAGCTCTGCCTATTCTGTCATACCCAGGGAATCCTCCACCATAGTTTAACCTTCCTCATCAAGGTCAACCTTCCTAGGAAGACTTTAACAAGTATTTTCCACTTTTTGTAACTTTTGAGCTTCAAGATCTAACCCAGCTTACAAATTATCCCATTTTTCACTCTCCTTGGTGGCCAGTTATTCCTACTAAATTCCTGAGCGATATCTTGAAATTCAATGGAAATCCTAGAGAAGACCCATCTACTTATGTTATGACATACCATTTATGGTGTTTATCAAACTCTTTAAATGATGATTCTATCCATTTACGAATTTTCTAGCAAACACTTACAGGTACGAAAACAAAGTGGTATATTGAGTTTCGATGAGCTTTGTTTAGCAATATTAGTGCCTTAACAACCACGTTCTTAACCCATTTTTAGTTTCCCATTTGTTATGAGATTGGAACTGAACTTTTGAACAATTTCAAACAATCTATTTCCACTCACATTTCGGATCATATTCATGAGTGGTGACGTCACTGTAGTTTGGTCAAAACCTTCATTCCCAATCAGTTATTAGCTAAATGGTTCATTAAGTCTTTGTTAGCACCCATAATTGAAGATGTTGTGAAAGTTGGTGCTGATACCAAAGAGAAAGTAATTTCTCATGCCCAATATATTGATCTCATTTAAACACAATCCTACATGCTCTATGATAAAATACCCAATGCTTTGAGACCTCAAAATACTATCCCAAAACCCCTTGGAAAATAATCACATGTTGCTGATGGCAAGATTGATTGTGCTAGCCAACAGTCAATAAGTAAAATATATGGTTCATGTCCTGCTGTGGCTTGCCAAAACCCCTCCTGTACTTCTCTTGTAGATACTGCTTCTAAGATAAATTTCGTTCAATCCACAAAAGGCAAATCTCAGCAACCAAGAAGTAAAAAGAAAGGAAAATGCAAAAAGAAGAAAGATAATCCTTCGCAGGATAAACAAAATAACTAATCTCCTGATGAAAAATGGAAACCTCATTATCCTTGCTTAATCTGTAACAAGGAACATTTTTCTCAGGATTGTCCACACTGGGTGGAATTAAATCAATTTCTTAAGTTATCTTCCACACTTGCTATGTTAATAGATCCCTTTCCTAATCAGGAGACAGACACGGTTGCATGAGATCCAACTTCCTCTTCCTCAGTTATGATGATTTCCTCCACCAAAAAGAGAAATGAAGTTATGGTGGCTACAAGAAATAAGGACTATGTGTGGAGTAGGTAAATCCTCTCTGTGGACAGAGATGATCCCTCTAGCCCAAAAGTGAGTCTAGTCGCAAAGAAGACAATCTAATGTAAACTTACTTAGATTAGAATCGAATAAGAGGGCCTATCTCTTATAGTGCTAATCCACTTCACGATGATCTTGCTTCCTTGCTCCAACTTCCTTTTGTTCTTTTCACTCAAGTACTTGAAACAAACATGCAAGAGACAACAACAAACGTGATAGCATAAAATTGTATTGAATCTACGTAAAAGGTCAAGGAGTTTTAAGCTATCAAATGCAATACAACACACGATATAGGAAATAAACGATTAGTTGCATTAATATGAACTTCAAAGAGAAATACAACCAGAGCCTTGACATTGCAGGTTCCCTTTGGCATGTTCGGGTTCTAGCACCACTATAAGCATCGCATGATTCACCCTCAAAACAATGAAAGTTCAAGGCCTCTTTCCTCTTACTCCATACCAGACATTATAAGCTAATTCTCCCTTCACACACAAACTAGAAGGATAAGGCTCTCAAGATGGCTATCAAGATTTGCAGATAATTCCAGCCCTTTCATTAGCTAGCTGAGGGTGTGAAATGAGAAGTTTATATAGCTTTGATAGAGGGGAAATGGATCCTCTTATGATGGGAGAGGCCTTATCTCTTTGGTTTGTTCCATTTCAATAGGGGAAAGGAGCCCAAACAGGCTCTCTCGGCTCTATCTTGCCCAACCATTTACCAGACTTTCATTTAAGAAGCTTATAGACTTGGAAGCTTCAACTCCATTTTTAAAAACTTGCCAAAAGAGGGTTGGTGCGGGGGATGAATGACTCACTTGCTCGACGCTAGTCATAGTTTTAAACTTTGAACATCAGCGCAGGGAAGGAACTGAGCACTAGCCCGGTCTTGAAAACTAAGCTTGAAGGAAGATTCTTGGGAAATGATGTAAGAGGGAAATTTTTTGCAGATGAAGAAGGATGTAGGGACATGTTCTTCATGGCAGGGAAACATATGAGGGTCACTGTATAGGTCCTCCAAGATCGAGGAACGAGGAGTACTGGGATAGTGTAAAAATGATGTGTAATAGATGCCCCCTAAAGCATGAAGGCCGAACAAGAGTGAGGGGTGAAATGATTTACGAGTGGATGCATGGAACTGGACACCACCATCGGAAAACCTGTAAGCAAGCATAGATACATATAAATCACTAAAATCTCTGATACATGAATCGTGGTATGGACGCAACCATTTAGAGAAGATCGTGTACATGGATCCAAGGTATGGGCACAACCATCTAGTAAGAAGGATCATATCAAACCATGGGTATGGTCGCAACCATCCAGTAATGAGAAGGATCACATATAATAGACTCATGGTATGGTCATAGCCATCCATCTGAAAGAGACATGTATGTAAGCATGATCATGTCACATTGCCCTACAACCTAGACTTATGTAATCTAAGCCCAGGGTCTTGCGGTTCAACACGACCCAATCAAAGTACAAATTCTAGCATGCAAATAGATGTTGTTACACAAAATATTGTCACTATGACTTTCTGCAGTCAGTGTGAGTCTATCACCACTCATACTGTCCTCCTTTGCAAGTCTCAAACCTCAGCTCTTCATGTCAAGCTTTAAAAATGAGAGAAAGTCCTTGAAAATCAATAAAACTCTGGTTCCGCACTTTCTCTTACCATTACCTACGGTCCCGCACCCCTTGGTCATGTTACCTGCGGACCTGCCCGCTCTATCTCTAAAGGAGTGGGTGCGGACCCCTGTAAAAGTCAAAAAGGCGCAAGTTTATTCTTAAAAACTCACTTTGGGTTAATTTTGGACGCTTCTAGAAGGAATCTTGACGTGGTTGGTTCGCTCCTAGGTGGTTCATGCATCCCATAACTAAAGGAGCTAACCCCTTGATGAGAGGAGCTTATCCCTTTGAAGGAGGGCTTTATCCCTTTGAAGGTGGACCTAGTAACTTCCCTCCTCTGCACTATAAATTGAGGCATTGGGCTGGTTGCTAGGGAGGTTGAAAGCTAAACATTTTTGAGCGTAAATGCTGTTGGAATTGAGACTTCCTAGTTAAGCTTGAGAGGAGAGATTACATACCTTTTGGCTTCTTTGGGAAGAGAGTGAAACTCGTCAAAGTAGAGGAGATTCTTGCTGGACCCTAGGAGGAGCTTGTACAACATCAAGGCACCAAGGTTGTAAATTTCTTCTTTGATTAAAGTTAATATAATCAGATTCATTTTTCTCAATAAATTGTCTTATATTGTTTATTTCATGAATTCCTTGATCATCATGATAAATATGGTTTATTATATTGGCTTTTCAGATGCTATTTGATATGTGTGCCTGTTTGTGTTTGCAGATTCTTCAAAAAGGAGCTCATTTGGATCAACGGAGCGTGGCTTCCACAAATTAGCACTGGAATCGAGGTAGGCCTAAAACATCTACTAGCCTTTATTTATAAATCACATATTTAGAGAAAGATAGAATTTGTTTGGTTTTCTTGTCACTAGATATCCATAGATACTAGGGAGGTCGGTCTTGTCCGCAAGAACGACTTATCCGGCCGACAAAATGGCAACTCTGCTGGGGACTTGAATTTTTGGTTTTTGCCTTTGCTTTTACTTTGACTTGAGAAACTGTTTCTCTGTTTCTGGTTTTTGCTTGCTGTGTGGGATTGGGTAGGTTCTGTAGATCTTGAATTATTTTTTGTTTTTCATGCTTTTGGAAGAGGACCGCACCCTGTGTTTGTAACACAGTGCGGACATCCCCGCACTTTTGCTTTACATACAGAGCGGTACCACACCCGGGTATACTGGGAGCCTGCGGACCTTGTCAAAATTTTGAAAAACTTAAAATTTTCTCATTCAGTCAGCTTAGGATTTGTTTATATTTTTTAGCCTCTGCTCAGATCTGCACGTGTCTTGTCAGAAACTTTTCGTAGGTTAATTCCATTGGCATTTAGGTTTTAGGTGAATTTCTAGAAGCTTTGTGTGCCTGGCTTGATTTTTGTTTGGTCTTTGTAGTAACTCAGAGCTTAGAGGCCTTAGAAACCTCAGATCACCCTGGTTTTTACTGGTCTTCTTATGAGTCTGACCGATTTGTAAAATCTGCCTTTGTTGAGGGATACATCTCGTTTTTCTCTTTGCGAAGCTTCGAAAGAACTTGTTTTGAAAGTTTTGGATTTCATTTTTAAAAAAAGAAAAACAAAAGCTGGTTGTTTTTGATTAATTTGTGATTCTGGACAAATTAGTCCTTAGTTTTCTCATAACTAAGTAAAACATCCTTGAAAAGAAATCTTGTAAGCTTTTACTTCAATTAGTTTTTTAGAATTTATAGATCTCAAGATTAGATTTTTCAATAGTTTTGAGTGTTTTATAAAAAAAAAAAAAATCTCTTTTGAAAAAGTTTGTTTTATAGTATTTGAGTGTTTGAAAGAAAAGGGAAATTTTCGTGAGCATAATTAGTAGTCTTGTTTTGAGTTTGTTGGAAAAGACAAAAAGTTCTTTTTATTTGTTTGTTAAGGAAAGATTTGTTTTTACAAACATTTGCATTCTCAACTCTTTCTTTAGCTAGAAATTCATTGAAGAAAAATGATTGTTTATCATCTTAAGTGCATTTTTAGTGTTTTGGAGTCGAGTCTTCACACCATAAAGTTTCATCTCCGCACCTTTTGACTTAAGAAAAAACCAATAAAAATAACGCTTAAAGTAAAATCTATCTAGCAATCTTTTTATTTCTAGGATCTTTTTCACCAAGATAGCTTAGGCTAGTATCTTGGAGTAGGGAGTAATTAACTCTCAAGATAGTAAAACAAATAAGTAGCTATATCTTGCGGTAGGAGATAAATTCAAATTGTTACTTCTATGCTCTGGGAAGCTCCTATTAAAGGAGTCAAGCATGAGATCGTGTCTGAACCAGTGGGGTAACCAATCCTTCCTCATTGGGAACAATACAAGATATACACATATTAAAAATGTTAAACCTTGGATTAACCATTGTCGAGGAGCCTGGGGTCACTTGTTGGTAAACCTTGGATTATGTCAAGGAGCCTTCAAGGGGATTGAGCTTGCTACTCTGCCCTTGCGTGTGTATCGGATCACAGACTGTTCCCCCAGGTATATTTGTTTCTGTTGGTAACCATAGTGACCATAATCTATAGGATTCTTTCCTAAGGTGACGGTGGAGGGAAGATCCCACTGTACCTGGAGCAGACGTCGGCTAGACTCACTTGGATTTTCTGGGGGGTTCTCTTCACTCGAGACGATTTAGTGGAGAAACTTGTGCCAGTCTATTCATTAAGCAGGTTGCCGGGGTAACTGTTCCAACCGCCATTTCTGTATTGAATTCTGTGACGTTGGATTTCATCACCAACTAGTGTTTTCGGTACGGAAAGTTACTGTTTGTGTGTGGTTTGACCTCCTAGATTCTTTAGGCGTGTGATTCAAAATTGTTTGGTTCTTTAGAGACTTTAGGTGGTTTTTATTGAGATTTTTCTTTGTTTGCATGTGAAGTAATTAAAATTTTATAATCATGGCTGAATTACCGAGGCAGTCCCGTAGACTTCGGGGCCAACCTTCTGAGTTTTCACTAAGTCAGCTTGAAGGGCTACGAGCCCTTGTAACTCCTAGTGATAGTAGAGTTGGGTCACCTAAAGAAGGAGAGTCTTCTTTAGTTGTACATCCTCACTATCAAGTGCAAGCACCAGAGTATATTATTGAACCTGTTTCTTTTTCCGAAGTTACTGGTAGTTTTTCTTCTACTAGTGAATTAGCCGAGGAACCTGAAATATCTGAACCTGAAACTGAACCTGCTGCTACTCCAACATCAGGATTTGCCTCTCCAACTTCCAGTGGTCCTGGTTCACCCAGGGTAGAAAGAGTCATTACCCAAAATCTTCCTTCTGGACTTATTGCTATTGAAGAACTTGTTACTCTAGAAGAAGGTATACCTATCCCTGAAAATCAACCAGCTATAGAACTTAGGGAGCGTGAATCAATCTTTTACAGTCCACCTAGGAGGGATGCTTGGTATCTTTCATTAACCAATTTTTTAGAACACCCAGGACTAAGTTTTTCACCACCTCGCATTCATTTTCATCCAACACCTAGGGGTTATTATCCTCCTTTGAATATGTCGAGACAGTCATCCATGTTTTCTCAATCTCCAGAAACATTTTTATATGGTGGTCCTTCTGTTCCCTCTGGGTATCAGTCACTTACTGGTACTTTTTCGGGAGCATCTCCTCAACCTGTTGAACAAGGGTTATTAACTGGTAATAATGGAACTAAGCCGTTGAGTGTAGAAGATATTCTTATGATGTCAGGTACCATTCCAAATCCGCAACCTCAAGGTGGCCAGTTACCACCTGGGGGCAGCCTCAAGGTCCTCAATTATCGCCTGGGGGGCAACCTCAAGGTACCCAATTACCGCCTGGGGGGCAACCTCAAGGATAGTAAATACCTACGGGACAATACATTCCTCAAGGTCAACCCGAGACTTAGTATGTACCTCAAGTTCAACCCCAGTATCAATATGTACCTGAAGGTCAACCCCAGTATCAGTACGTGCCTCAAGGTTATCAACCTCAAGGTCAATACCCAACCCAAGGTTTCCAACCACCTTCAGGTCAATCATTTGTCCAAGGAACTGGATATGTACCTTTGAATTATCAACCCTACCCTCAACCCAGTTATGGTCCTCAATTTGCTCAACCTTTGTTAAAATTGGCAACCAGGGCAAAACTTCATTTGAGTCATCTTATTCATGGCTAATAATATTTTTATTAGATTCCTCTCGTCGAGAGGTGTAGGATTGATATAAAGATCATCCAATTCCGATAAGTATTCATGGAGATATGAATTTATTTTGATTATGGGATTATTATCAAGCCGACCTACAACTCATGTAGGCTCAGAAGCCCAACAGTCGCATCTATTCACCCACCAACGTTGTGTATAAATATAAGAGGAATTTTCCTCATTTGGACTCACTCATCTCATCACATCTCTCTCTCTCTACTGCGCAGATATGAGTCTCTTCTCTACTGCGCTGAAATGGGTCTCTCTCTCACACATGTGAAGCCGGAAGTTGCTGAATTTGAAGCTGCAACTGCAGAAGTAAAGATTGACTTGCGTGGCCTAGAAGATCTCCTCTTTGGAACTGCGCTGTAGGTTCATCTGAACCTCCTTTGAAATCCACAACTTTTGGTGGTGGAATGAAGTCAATCCGACGAACGGTTTGCAAGATATCGACTGCCCTAGTTTGAAGCCGGAAACTGCTGAAACTGAAGCTGCAACTGCAGAAGTAAAGATTGAATTGCGTGGCCTAGAAGATCTCCTCTTTGGAACTACGCTGTAGGTTCATCTGAACCTCCTTTGAAAGCCGCAACTTTTGGTGGTGGAATGAAGTCAATCCGACGAACGGTTTGCAAGATATCGACTGCCCTAGTTTGAAGCCAGAAACTGCTGAAACTGAAGCTGCAACTGCAGAAGTAAAGATTGACTTGCGTGGCCTAGAAGATCTCCTCTTTGGAACTGCACTATAGGTTCATCTGAACCTCCTTTGAAAGTTGCAACTTTTGGTGGTGGAATGAAGTCAATCCGACGAACGGTTTGCAAGATATTGACTGCCCTAGTTTGAAGCTGGAAACTGCTGAAACTGAAGCTGCAATTGCGGAAGTAAAGATTGACTTGCGTGGCCTAGAAGATCTCCTCATCTGAACTGCGCTGTAGGTTCATCTGAACCTCCTCTGGAAGATGAAACTTTTGGTGGTGGAATGAAGTCAATCCGACTGTCGGTTTGTGAGATATGGTTTGCCCTAGTTTGATAATGAAGCCGCTAATGTTGATGCTACTGATCTAGGGTTTGCTACTGCTGATATGAATCAGATTTATTGTAGCTGAATTATTGAAGATAAAAGAAGATTTGATCAAAGGGTTTCCCCACACATTGTGGGGTTTTTCCCTGGCTAGCCGCCAAATCTTGTGTCTCTTGTCTTGGCTTGTTTTCTGTCGATCGTTTAATGTTCTATCTGCACTTTACTTTATGTACATGTGATTGCTAATCGGTGGAATATGATAAGAAAAAGAAGTAAACTGTTATAAGCATAGAATATACCATAACTGAACATGGTATCGGAGCTGAGGTGAAGACAAAGCTCGAGCAAGAGCAAGAGCAATAATCAAAGAGAATATTGGCAAGGCTATCCTGAAAGAACTATGGGGTCCTCAACACTCTTTCCTGCTGAAGACAAGCTCCGTGAGAAAGCTGACTATCACGGATGGAAGATGTCTATCGATCTAACCCTTGAGAATCAAGGAGTGTTGGATCATGTGAGAGGCAATATTGTTGAGCCTCCATCAAATGCATCCGCTGCTGCCTGGAACAAATGAAAAAATGGAGAAGTCAAAACAATAGAAGATCATACGGGACTCTATCAACAAGCACTTGGTGGCCTACATCTCTGAACTGGACACCTCCAAGGAAATCTACGATAGACTGGTGAGTTTATTTAAAGTTAATGATGCAAATCAAGTTTTGTTTCTTAGAAATAAGCTGAGGAAAATCAAGAAGGTATGCAAGCATACTTCTTAAGAATCACCGAGATCAAGAACGATCTCCTACCTATTGGGGAAACTATTACTGACAGAGAAATGGCACTCACAGCTCTTGGAGGATTGCCATTTGAATGGTATGTGTTCAGGACTACTCTTTTGAACTATAATGTAATTCCTGGTTTCGAGGAATTAATGGCTAGATGCATTCAAGAAGAAACAAGGGAAGAAGTGAAAGAAATGCCCAGGCCTTTTCTTCTCATGCAAAGAAAAGAAATAATTCCGGGACTAAATCAAAAGGAAAGGCTGGACCTAAGGCTAGAAGAAAATGACGATGTTACATTTGCGATAAAGCAAGTCACTATGTATGAGATCATGAGCATCATGATGAATGAGATCATGGACATAAAGGGCAACATGAGATCATGGACATATAGGCTAGCATGATGATGACGCACACTAGTTTGAGCAGCATTATGATGGATAAATTCATGGACATGGGCAGCATGATGATAATCATGATTAGAGAAGCATGGTACAGTATGCAGTGGTGCAACTCGAAATCCCTCTGATGGCAATCAAAGGAATGACAAATTCAACAGGAAAGGTAAGAGGAGAGTTGGGAATCAAGGAAGAGGACAAGCATTCAAGAAGGCTAGAAATTCCAAGATGTATTAAATGCACCTGACCTCAAAAAGAACCTAGTGTCCATCTCGGCAATGGAAGACAAAGGCTACAAGGTAACCTTCAGCGATGGCAAGGTATGTATATGGAAAAATAATGTTAAAGATGCCTTTACTCTTGGGTTTAGTGTTGATTCATTATATCAGGTCGATGGAAGTCTGCTAGGTGTCATGTCTTGTGACACAACTATTTAGTCCGAACTTTGGCATCGGAGGTTTGCCCACCTTCATTACAAAGCTCTACCCGATGTAAGACAGATGGTGACAGGGATGCCCGAATTCTAAGTAGAGAAAGAAGGTGTATGTCCAGGATGTGCCGAAGGAAAGCTCAAAAGGGGACCATTCCCCTCAAGCCAAAGCAAGACCTTCGATATATTACAATTGGTTCACTCGGGCATACCTGAGGTTGGCATTAAGAGGAAGACTACTACACCACATACTCCTGAGCAGAATGGTGTGGTGAGAAGGAAGAACCGCACGATGATGGAAGCTGTCCGGGCCATGCTACATGATCAAAGACTTCCGAAGTTTCTATGGGCTGAAACTACAATCACCGTTGTATATGTACAAAATCGATGCCCTCATCAAGCATTGGGTTCCTATAACTCCTGAATAAATGTTCACCATCGGTCAAAGGGAAGTCGTGATTAGTCATGATGTCACCTTTGACAAAGATATGGCCCTCAGCAAGGTGGACAATCTGCTGACTTTGAGTAGCTCTCAATAAGCCGACACTAGGGAACCGAAAGAAAAGGATGATGAATCAATGCCTGATGTAGAAGAACCCATGGATCCGATTGATCCTCATCCACATGAGCCTTCCTCTTCTAGGAAGAGGCCTTCATGGCTTAGGGGGATACTTGATGATGCTGAAGGACATGCTGCACCCTGAGGAACCTTCCATCAAAGTAAGAAACTTAACAGGTATCAGGGATACCTGACCATCATGAGCACGATCATACAAAATGAAACTTCATCATTCTCAGATGTCATCAAGCATTAACTATGGAAGGATGCTATGACCATAGAATATGGGTCTATTATGGAGAATGATGTCTGGGAAGTAGTTCCCAGACCCTGGACAAGACAATTGTTACTTCAAAATGGATTTACAAGATAAAGCATGCAGCAAATGGAAGTATGGAAAAGTATAAGGTTCATTTTGTTGCTCGTGGTTTATCCCAGAAGGGAGGTATAGACTATGATATTTGCACCTATTGCCAGATATACGACCATCCGCTTGATCATAGCCCTTGTGGCTTCACAAGGATGGAACCTACATCAGATGGATGTCAAGATCGCGTTCTTACATGGTTCTATCAAAGAAGAGGTCTATGTGGAGCAACTTGAAGGATTTGAGATTTATGATTGAAAAACTCATGTATGCGGGTTGAAGAAGGCTCTCTATGGGCTGAAGCAAGCACCCCGAGCATGGTATGAGAGGATCGATAGCTACTTGATGAAGCTGGGATTCACTAGGAGTGAAGTTGATCCTAACCTTTACTTTAAGGTTGAAGATGACAAGCATCTCATATCGGTGTTGTACGTGGATGACCTCTTCCTAACAGGTGCAAACCCTCTCATTCACAAATGTAAGAGGGAGATGGCTTCTGAATTTGAAATGAAGGACCAAGGAATTGAAGTATGGCAGAAGCCAAGGGAATTTTCCTATCTCAAGGAAAATATGTGGTAAAGATATTGGAAAGATTTGGTATGATGGACTGCAAGCCTGTGACTACCTCGAGGATCTTAACTTTTAGAAGTTATATGGTAGTGATGTCGGACCAGACTTGGGAAATGCCTCTGAGTTTCAAAAACTCATTCGCATTGATGTTCTTGGTGAACCTCCGTCCGAACATATGTTTTGCAGTTAGCATTGTGAGCTCATATTTGGTTGAGCCTCACTGGATTGATGCCAGGAATATTCTGAGATGTCTTCAGGACACAATCTCTCATGGATTAAGATACACTGCCGGAGATGTGAAACTACTTGGATATACTGATGTTGATTGGGCAGGCAGTGTGGTGGACCGTAAGAGCACTTCCGGGTACTGTTTCACCTTGGGATCTGCTTCGATATCCTGGATGAGCAGGAAGCAGAAGTCAGTGGCTTTGAGCACCGTCGAAGCAGGATATATTGTTGCTAGCATAACCTCATGTGAGGCAGTCTGGTTGCGAAAGCTCTTCAGTGAGATGTTTGGATTTACATTGGATACCACTGTGATTCTCTGTAACAACCAGAGGTGGGATTCGATTATTGAGGAATCTCGTATTCGTCAATTGCTCCAGCAGATAGACATCATCTGGGATATGGTAAGTCGATGAGCAAGGAAGCTCCATCACATTAAGATGATGTACAGGTTGATACACCTTGTCAAAGCCCCGAGGAAAGATCTAATCTGTGATTCTCCCAAACGACTTTGAGTTGGCAAGAAACCCTTATACAAGGGTCCTGCATGTTGCATACATTGAGCTCTGGGAGCTCTGAGGGCTTGCGGTTCCTACTGGAGCAACATATGACCACATGGTGACTCACCCTCCCCTAGTGGTGCACACTGGAACAAGATGATTCACTCTCTTGTGGGACAAGATGATTCGCTCTCTTGTGGAACAGGATGATTCGCTCTCCTGTGTAGCAGGATGATTAGTTCTCCTGTGAGGCCTGGATTGATGTGTTCTCCATGGCAGCCTGGATTGATGTGTTCTCCATGGCAATTGTAGCAGGATTGATGTGTTCTCCTGTGAGGACAGGATTGATTAGTTCTCATGTCGAGGCATCATACCCATGCAGTCTGGGACTCATGGGAAGTACCTCTCATCTGATCAATGAGTAGGGAAATGAAGTTAGGGACCATAGTAGTACCGATGGACGCATCGTTGTAACTACCATACTCCCTACGCTAGGATGACCTCCATTGATCTGGGATCAATGATACTGGTCTGGGACCAGTGGTAGGAGTTGTACCATACTATGACGCTGACTTCGGGTCGGTTGAGACTGGTCTGGGATCAGTGGTACCTACTCTGAGACTGACTTTGAGTCAGTGGAGGATGATATTGGTCTGGGACCATTGGAGTTGTACTCACTATGACGCTGAATTTGGGCTGGTTGAGACTGGTTTGGGACCAGTGGTACATACTCTGAGACTGACTTTGAGTCAGTATGATACATCCGCGATCATTTCTTCTTCTTCATAATTCGGAAAAAAACAGAGTAGAACAGAACAATGCAAGAGCAGAGCAGAACAGAACAAAACAGTACAGATCAGTGCAGGGCAGAACAAGACAAAGCAGAACAGGTAAAATAGAGCAGAGCAGGGCAAGGGTCAGGCTGTACAAGGCAGTGCATTTGATGGATGAATAGTAACGACCGATAGACAGATTGCAGATGAAGTTCTCCATGGTTGAGAGGGAGTGTTAAAATTGGAAACCAGGGCAAAACTTCATGTGGATCATCTTATTCATGGCTAATAATATTTTTATTAGATTCCTCTCGTCGAGAGGTGTAGGATTGATATAAAGATCATCCAATTCCGATAAGTATTCATGGAGATATGAATTTATTTTGATTATGGAATTATTATCAAGCCGACCTACAACTCATGTAGGCTCAGAAGCCCAACAGTCGCATCTATTCACCCACCAACGTTGTGTATAAATATAAGAGGACTTTTCCTCATTTGGACTCACTCATCTCATCACATCTCTCTCTCTCTCTACTGCGCAGATATGAGTCTCTTCTCTACTGCGCTGAAATGGGTCTCTCTCTCTCACACATGTGAAGCCGGAAGCTGCTGAATTTGAAGCTGCAACTGCAGAAGTAAAGATTGACTTGCGTGGCCTAGAATATCTCCTCTTTGGAATTGTGCTGTAGGTTCATCTGAACCTTCTTTGAAAGCCGCAACTTTTGGTGGTGGAATGAAGTCAATCCGACGAACGGTTTGCAAGATATCGACTGCCCTAGTTTGAAGCCGGAAACTGCTGAAACTGAAGCTGCAACTGCAGAAGTAAAGATTGACTTGCGTGGCCTAGAAGATCTCCTCTTTGGAACTGCGCTGTAGGTTCATCTGAACCTCCTTTGAAAGCTGCAACTTTTGGTGGTGGAATGAAGTCAATCCGACGAACGGTTTGCAAGATATCGACTGCCCTAGTTTGAAGCCAGAAACTGCTGAAACTGAAGCTGCAACTGCAGAAGTAAAGATTGACTTGCGTGGCCTAGAAGATCTCCTCTTTGAGACTGTGCTGTAGGTTCATATGAACCTCCTTTGAAGGCCGCAACTTTTGGAGGTGGAATGAAGTCAATCCGACGAACGGTTTGCAAGATATTGACTGCCCTAGTTTGAAGCCGGAAACTGCTGAAACTGAAGCTGCAACTGCAGAAGTAAAGATTGACTTGCGTGGCCTAGAACATCTCCTCATCTGAACTACGCTGTAGGTTCATCTGAACCTCCTCTGGAAGCCGAAATTTTGGTGGTGGAATGAAGTCAATCCGACTGTCGGTTTGTGAGATATGGTCTGCCCTAGTTTGATAATGAAGCCGCTAATGCTGATGCTATTGATCTAGGGTTTGCTACTGCTGATATGAATCAGATTTATTGTACTATTTCTCTCTGCTGAATTATTGAAGATAAAAGAAGATTTGATCAAAGGGTTTCCCCACACATTGTGGGGTTTGTCCTTGGCTAGCTGCCACATCTTGTGTCTCTTGTCTTGGCTTGTTTTCTGTCGATCTTTTAATGTTCTATCTGCACTTTACTTTATGTACATGTGATTGCTAATCGGTGGAATATAATAAGAAAAAGAAGTAAAATGTTATAAGCATAGAACATACCATAACTTAACAACCTTCTATGGGTCCATACCCTGGAATGAACTTAGTGTGGGATCCATCTCAATCTCAACAGATCTTACAACCGAATGTGTGGTTGCCATCTCAATCTGGAAAACCCTTGGTTTCTGGTTCAACCCAGCAACCTGTCCAACCTACTATTCAAACTTCTGCACCTTCTGTAGTTTCTCAGCCTGGGCCTAGTTCACCTCGAACTCTGCCTCAAACGACTGCTTCAACTGCTGCAACATCTGTTCCATCTACCCCACCTACTTCTGGAGTATCGACAACTCCAGTTTCTACTGTTCCTGCATCAATTCCTCAAGCATCTTTACCTCAGTCTGGACCCACAATTCAGACTTCGGTTCAAATTCCTGTAGGACAACCTGGTCCAAGTACGGTTGTCACAAGTCAATGTCAATTTACTTATCAACCGTACCAGGGATAGTACCAATTTGGTCCTGCTTTGCAGAACCCAGTCTATCAGTATCAACCGTACCTTGGATATACTTATCCGACCGACAAAATGGCGGGCCCTATTTCAAGAATTCCGTGACATGTTTGCCTGGTCATATGAGGAAATGCCAGGAATTGACCCAGCAATTGTTGTTCATGAAATCAAAACTTACCTGGATGCTAAACCTATCCGGCAAAGTTTGCGTCAAATCCACCTGCAAAAAGCTGCTACTATTAAAGCAGAAGTTGAGAAATTACTTAAAGCAGGTTTCATTTATCCAATTCCATTAACGGATTGGGTATCGAATATTGTTCCTGTTAACAAAAAGCAAGGAACAATAAGAATATGTATCGATTATAGGGATATTAATCGAGCCTGTCCAAAAGACAATTACCAAACTCCCTATATCGATCAAATCATTGATGATTGTGCCAACAGTGAAATATTCTCCTTCATGGATGGTTTTTCCGGTTATAATCAAATAAATATTCTACCTGTCGATCAACCAAAAACAGCTTTCATTTGTCCATGGGGGACATTTTCTTATTGCAAATTACCTTTTGGGCTCAAGAACGCCAGTGCAACTTTTCAAAGGGCCATGTCTTACGCGTTTCATGACATCAAGCACGTTGTGCAACCCTATCTCGATGATTTACCTGCTCATTCATTACATCGAGTCGATCATCTCATTCATTTACGAGCAATCTTTATGAGGTGTAGGCATTATCGAATTAGGTTGAATCCACATAAGTGTGTTTTCTGTATAGAAACAGGTCAGTTACTTGGATTTGTTGTTTCAAAAGCTGGCATTTGCGTCGATCCCTCGAAGGTTGAAGCTATTGTCAAATTTCCTCCTCCTTCGAGTCTTCACCAACTCCAAATTTTGCAAGGGAAAGCAAACTTTTTACGTCGATTCATTCCTAACTATGCCGAGATCACAAAGGGTTTTACCAGGTTGTTGAAACAGAATACTCCATTCTTTTGGGATGAGATAGCTGACAAATCTTTTGATGCATTAAAACACACGTTGACCCATGCACGTTATTGCATCCTCCCAACTACAACCAGGACTACTTCTTATATCTCGCCACCTCGCATTCCACCATCAGAATGGTACTAGTTCAGGAAGATGAATTCAACAGTGAATATGTGATATATTACCTTAGTCGCACTTTGAATCCAACTGAGCTAAAATATTCACATGTGGAGAAATTGGCCCTGGCAGCTGTTCAAGCTGTCCAACGTTTTCATCATTACATTTTACTACGCAAAACTACTGTAATTTCCGATTGCAACCCTATGATCTATATTTTGACCAAACAATTTCTAGGGGGAAAGTATTCCAAATGGATTGTTATCCTGCAGGAATTTGACTTGGACTTTGAAAAGTCTAAGTCAAAGAAATCTTTAGTTTTTTCAGAGTTGATGTGTGACTTCCCGCGTGCTGATACTGAAATTGTGGCGGAAGAGCCCATTGTGGATGAATCCTTGTTTCTAATTAGCACTCTTGATCCATGGTATGGAGATATCATAGTTTATCTCCAAACCCAATCCTTTCGGCCTGAAATTTCAAGATCTCAATGTCGGAAAATACGATTCCAATCCCAACAATTCAAAATTATTGGAGATACACTTTATCGTCGTGGGGCGGACTCTGTTTTCCGAAGTTGTTTAATTCATGAGGAAGCTGAAAGGGTTCTAAATGACTGTCACTTTGGAGCATGTGGCAGTCATATGTATGGGTTTGCCACAGCCCAAAAGATATTGCGCACTAGCTATTTCTGGTCGTCTTTGTTTAAAGATTGTATTAACGCGGTCCGAAAATGCCACAATTGCCAAATTTTTGATCGAAAGATGCGCACTCCACCTGCTCCTCTCCACCCTATAATTGTCGTCGGTCCTTTTGTGAAATGGGGTATCGATTTTATTACATGTAACCCTCACTTGGCCGGGGGGCATGCGTATATCATCCTTGCGGTAGATTATTTTACCAAGTGGGCCGAGGCGATGCCTACATTTGCGGCAGACGGCAAAACTGCTACTATTTTCGTTTTCAATCATATAATTGCTAGGTTCGGTGTTCCACAAGCGATTATCACTGATCATTAGCATCATTTTCGAAATATTATGATGACTGAACTAACAGACCAACTTGGCCTACGTCACGATAGTTCAAATCCATATTATCCATAGGCTAATGGTCTGGTTGAAGCCATCAAAAACGTTCTAGTCATTATGATCCGACGAATCATTGGGATTCATAGGTCGAATTGGCATAACA
Source organism: Pinus tabuliformis (assembly GCA_031772625.1). Classification (NCBI taxonomy): domain Eukaryota; kingdom Viridiplantae; phylum Streptophyta; class Pinopsida; order Pinales; family Pinaceae; genus Pinus; species Pinus tabuliformis. The sequence continues at coordinate 278,375,068 of CM062812.1, forward strand.
TGCTATTTTCAGCGCTTTGGGCATATCGAACCTCAGTAAAAACATCAACTGGTTTCACTCCTTTCCAACTAGTTTACGATTTGGAAGCTGTGTTACCCATTGAATGCAAAATCCCATCATTGCAAATGGCCATAGAATTACTTCCAGCCACTTCCGAAGAGGAAAATGTTTGTTGTACTTGGCTTATCTAGATGAGAATCGACGTGATGCTGCACTAACAATCGAAGCTCATGCCAAACGTATTAAAGCTCAGTATGATCGAAATGTTACACCTCGTAATTTTTCAGAAGGAGACCTAGTCTTACTGTATGATCAAGAAAATGATAAATTAGGCGCTGGAAAATTCGTACCCATGTGGCATGGTCCTTATGTTTTTATGTGAAAGCTGGCAAAATGGGCCTATGAATTGGTAGCCTTTGATGGGTTCTCTTTAGGTAAGCCCAGAAATGGTCTTTATCTGAAGAGATATTATGCTTAAATCTAGGTGTGGAGATTTTAGTTAGGTTAGTTTTCTTTCTAGCTGGTGTGTTTTAGATTAAAAAGTGTGCTTAGTTTAGAGAGTGTTTTTGTCATTATTCCTACTTATCTTGATTTTACTCTTGATATTGCAGATGTCGATGTCTCTCCAAACATACATTGGTTTTGTTGACGATGCTTGTCGTAATACACGGAACATTTCTTCCGCAACTTGGGTTATCTATTCGCCCTCTGATGAGTTGGTATCTATGCATGGGGTAAGCCTCGGTCAAACAACGAACAACATTGCAGAGTATAGTGCAGTGATTGAGTTATTATCTGAATCCATCTCATTTGGGATTCGGAGTTTGATTGTGAGGTTAGATTCTGAACTCATTGTGTTACAGCTTAATAGAGTGTATGCCATTAGAAATCCAGTGTTATTGAGATTATTTTTGAGAGTTCGTCTCTTGGAATGTGAATTTGACTATATTGAATATCAACATATTCCAAGATATTTAAATACATTAGCAGGTGCAACTACTTCTCGAATGTTAAGTAGACATTTGCAGTAATCAAGCAAGTAAATTTAAAAAATTCCATAACATGTTTTATAAGATAACCGGTAATAGTGATATAGCATAGCATAGAAGTGTGTCAAATATACATCGTCTTCGATCATAGTTTGAAAAACACCTTATGATGGGCAAAATGATAGTAGAAAAAACAAAAATGTCATATGAGTCTACAACAGGCGATCATCCTATCACTAGTGATGATCACGATAAGGAACCACTGTATGGGCCACCCTACAAAGGAATCTCCTGAAAGGTCCTGGGACCCCAATCACATTGCGCTCTAGCCTAAGAGGAATGTAGTCTATGCTGGTCTCTGGAATGTCTGTTGTCAAACGCTCTAGATGGTTTTCCAATTCGGCCAGGGTCTTTGTAGATTCGTCCCGTGGGGCTGGTGCTGCTGCAGCTGGCTGTTTCCTCTCATAGGGCCGGAGAGTGGCTGATCGCTGTGGACCTACATTTGCATTTGAAACTTTTTACTATCAATTTTGGGACGATTTAAAAAAAAATTAAATTAAATTAGAAAATGTTGAAAATGATTTTACCTGAGTCATCTCGTTGCTCTCCTGGTGGAAGAGCCATGTCTGGGTCACCACGATAATCCATCTAGCGTAAGGAAAATCCTGAATAGCAAAAACTTGGTTCTCCAACCAATGAAAATAATCAGGAGGAAATCAAACAACTTCTGAACCCTCCTCAGGATGACGGGCCATATCTGCAACCCAACGCATCATTTTGGGCTCTTGGGGAAGTCCACCTCCAACGGAAAGATGCTGTGGGACCAACATTGGGACCCTCTCTAGACCAAAGCTCACAACTAAGAAACCATATCCAAAGTTTTTCAGTTGTCCGTTCTTTGCTCTAGTCAGTTGGCCTTTTACATTAGCCAACACAGCTTCGCACCAGTTGAAGATGGTGCCCCAAAAGCAGTCTAATGCCATCCAAATTTGGGATCCAGTGGCCATATGTACTGCTGCGCTTCCACAGAGCTTGGTGATAGTTAATGCAATCACTTTTAGTTCAGGATGGGAGATGGTTTTGATATCAATTCCTTTGTCCTTGGTTTGGTCGTTACAAAACTCTAGTCGTAGGCTATCGACAGACTGGCCACCTGGCCTAGCCCCGAATCGAGTCAATTATTCACCTCTCTTAGGAAAACCAGTCAAAAATTAAATGTCTTCCAGCTCCATTTCGAGTTGGTTGCCACCAATAAAGAAACACTGGTCCTGTACATTCCACCTGTCTACCAGCCACTGCAAAAAGTCCACCTGGGCCCTCATGCCAGGTATGGCCCAGAATTTGAATAAACCGCATGCCTTCAATGCATCAATCGAAGGTTGATGATTAATCGCGGCGAGGTCCACATCCTCGTGCTCCCGTTCCCACCAGTCAAGCATGGTGTATACTCTACATTCAATAAAAAGGCAGATTAGAATATCTTAAATCAAAGTTTTTGGGCAAAATTTGAAAAATTTAAGTTTGAAAACTTATGCTGCGGGGACTGCACCCTCTATATTAGAGACAGTGCGTAGGTCCACACTTTTCCTGTACAGCAGGTGCGGGCCCCTGACTTTTTTCCTTTTACGAAAAAGTCGGGGTCCGCAGGTTTCCTATACTGCGCCTGCAGACCCCCCCGCGCGGTCTTTTAACCTAAATATTTCCTAAAAATCAAAATAAAACACTAAAAACAAATTTCAAATGGATGAAATGCAAGAGTAAGATGATGTGGATTACCTAGAGGTGACAGTGTTTGATTCCAACGGACGGATTTTCCGCAATCTTCACGGGAAGTTTCTTACCAAAAGCTCTTTTTTCTCACTCTGAAGTCAAACGGTAAAAATGAATTTACAAAAGCCCTTTTTATAAGATTTTTTGAATAAATGAATTTTTAATTTGTTTATTTTTCACTTTAAAGAGGTAACTTTTGAAGAATTTTTATTTATTTTAAATAGGTATCAGTAATGTTTGAGTTTTTGTGCAGGATAACGGATTTTTTAGGCAAAATTGGTCAGTTTTGACAAAAAACATTAGAGTCACCTTTAAGCTCTTTTCTGACTCCTAAAATATGAAAAGATTTCCTACTTTTTTTTTTTAATCTCGTTAAAACGAAATTAAAAAGACGGTCCACTTACAGCTCTTTTCTGACAGTAAAAACATGAAAAGATTGCCGGATTTTTGTCGTTTCAAATTCGATATTGGTTATAAAACGACATGTCATTGATTGCTTTTTTAATTTTTCGGATCAGAGACACTATTTATGAAAAGTACTCCTTGGTCGTAATGATCAAGCGGTTCTCTCAAGTATTATTTTATACTTTTTCGGGCTGGGGAGACAAAAATTTACGAAAAAGGACAACCATGGAGTTTTCTTAAGTTTTTTCAGACTTCCTAAAATTGAAAAACGCCGAGTTTCTCCTATACTGGACTCGTTAAAATTTAACAGTAAAGGACTTGTTCAATTACAAACAGGAACGGACCACTCCTTCTTAGGGTTCGAATTTAAACTAAGTTAGACTCATCCGACGGATGAGCTTATAATCAAGCAAATGTTATCCTCCTCAAGCTTGTCAAAAATAAAGAGGTACTTGCCAGAAATGGTGGGGGAAAAGAGAGAAAAATGAACCTGTTTGTCATACTTTGTGTCTCAGAAGAACATTTAACCACTCTTGAACATGACACTTTTTATTCACCTGGGTTGGAAAATCCTTTGCCTAACAGTTGATCAAACCATATTGAAAGTCTTCAGTCGGTTTCTGGGTATTAACTTTGGGTCAATTGTCACCAAACCATCTGCTGTGTCGTTATGTGTTCAAGAGGTCAGTGCAAATAAACCATTCATTTGCAAAATATCTGTCATCCATCTTGACCATCCCTGAGTCAGTCCTTGCAACTATATTTATTCAAACTTGATCTATGATTTCGTGTTGTGGGCTTGCCTACGACGGATCACTTTCTATCGACTTCAGCTCATTATCTAGAAAGATGATCTAGAAATCGTCAGTACCTTGGAATCTGCATGCCTCAATGGTAGGTTTCTCGCCTTCAACGATAGGTTGCATCATTGACCTTCGATAAAAGGATTCTGTGACATGTTCGACATCAACACATCTATTCACATTTCATGGATTGTACTGAGTACTTTGAGAGCCATTGACATTAATGGTGGTTTATCTCACACTTGTTAACAGTTTACATCATTGACTGGTAAGCAAGTGGTTTCTTCCATGTTCGACTTCGACACATTCATTCACATGGATAGAATCGTACTATTTCGGGAAGTAGAAATCAAGACCCTGGATCTAGTTTCCACCATCCAGGCTGCGAGGAATTTTGTATTCATTATATAGTGGACTATTCATAAACAGATGGCTGCGCCCATACTGTGTCTACATGTGCCTATACTTGTGATGTATTGCAAGATCATTCCTACATCAGAGTAGTTTAGTTAGTTTTCTAGTCAGTTTTGATCTGAGTATGGGAATGCCTACCTCAGCGATGATATGATCTCATATATATATTTTGTATTACATGTTTCTACAGGTTCCAACCAGGCTCTCCACAAGATGATCCTCGAAATGATAAAGTACTTCACTCTTCTTAGATGATAAATGAAATCCTCATCTACTATAGACTTTGCACTTTAGGGGGCAATCTGTTACACAAAATATTGTCACTATGACTTTCTGCAGTCAGTGCGAGTCTATCACCACTCATACTGTCCTCCTTTGCAAGTATCAAACCTCAGCTCTTCATGTCAAGCTTTAAAAATGAGAGAAAGTCCTTGAAAATCAATAAAACTCTAGTTCTACACTTTCTCTTACCATTACCTGCGGTCCCACACCCCTTGGTCATGTTACCTATGGACTTGCCCGCTCTGTCTCTAAAGGAGTGGGTGCGGACCCCTGTAAAAGTAAAAAAGGCGCAAGTTTATTCTTAAAAACTCACTTTGGGTTAATTCTGGACACTTCTAGAAGGAACCTTGATGTGGTTGGTTCTCTCCTAGGTGGTTCATGCATCCCATAACTAAAGGAGCTAACCCCTTGATGAGAGGAGATTATCCCTTTGAAGGAGGGCTTTATCCCTTTGAAGGTGGACCTAGTAACTTCCCTCCTCTGCACTATAAATTGAGGCATTGGGCTGGTTGCTAGGGAGGTTGAAAGCTGAACATTTTGAGGGTAAATGCTGTTGGAATTGAGACTTCCTAGTTAAGCTTGAGAGGAGAGATTACATACCTTTTGGCTTCTTTAGGAAGAGAGTGAAACTTGCCAAAGTAGAGGAGATTCTTGCTGGACCCTAGGAGGAGCTTGTACAACATCAAGGCACCAAGGTTGTAAAGTTCTTCTTTGATTAAAGTTAATACAATCAGATTCATTTTTCTCAATAAATTGTCTTATATGGTTTATTTCATGAATTCCTTGATCATCATGATAAATATGGTTTATTATATTGGCTTTTCAGATGCTATTTGATATGTGTCCCTGTTTGTGTTTGCAGATTCTTTAAAAAGGAGCTCATTTGGATCAACGGAGCGTGGCTTCCACAAACTAGCACTGGACTCGAGGTAGGCCTAAAACATATACTAGCCTTTATTTATAAATCACATATTTAGAGAAAGATAGAATTTGTTTGGTTTTCTTGTCGCTAGATATCCATAGATACTAGGGAGGTCGGTCTTGTCCGCAAGAATGACTTATCTGGCCGACAAATGTGTTGATGTCGAACACGCTAGAAAATTGTTTAATTACCAGTCAATGATGTGAACTGTTAACAAGCATGTGAGAAACCACTAATAATGTCAATGGCTCTCAAGGTACCAACAACACAATTCATGGAGTGTGAATAAGGAATTGAAGTCGAACACCTGTGAAGTCACTCGATCGAAAGCCAATGATGAGGACTTATTGTCGAATGTGAGGAACTTGCCATTAGGGCATGCAAGCTCTAAGGTACTGGAAGGGAGTCTCTCGGCCAACTTCCCAGATAATGAGTTGAAGTCGACAGGAAGTGACCTTGTCGAAGGAGGGCCATGATGTATCCCACATCATCGACACGAGACAAGGTATGCAATGATTATGAGATGATACAAAGAATCCAGAATGATTGTAAACTATAGAAGGATTAACTCTTGAACATATTGGTGACATGACTCCAGAGTTTGGCAGATTTTGGATCCATAGGATTGGATGTCATGATGATGTGGCAGAGATCAAATGGAATAGAAAAAATGGCAGCCCAAACCCAGGAAGGTCAATGATGAAGCAGGGATATCCCAACCCGACACGAAGCTGAAGAGTGTCATGTTCAAGAGTGACAAGCTGCCGACACAACTTGTAAAAATTTCACATTTTCCCCCACCATTTCTTGCAGGCACCCCAATTATTTTTGATCCCTAGTAAGATTAATGAGCCCTAGGAAGGAGAAGCTCATGTTTGTCATGGTGACGAATTTGATGTCATTTAAAGTTTAACGATTTCGACAAAGGGAAAACTCGGTATCTTTCATGTTTAGAGAGTTTGAAAAAGATACGAAAGAGAAAACTCCAAAAGGTCCCTTTTCGTAAAGTTGTCTCTCGAGTCCGAAAAGGTATAAAACAATACTCGAAAGAACCTATTGACCATGCCAGCCAAGGAGTACCTTTTTCGTAAATAGTTTATCCCAGCCCAAAAAAGGGGTAAATGTATACTGGGTAAACGACATTTCAAAGCCATTTACGAGGTTAAAATGACAAGAGCTCGACTATATTTTTGTGTTTTGAGAGTTGGGAAAGAGCTTAAAGCAGACTCCCCATTTTTATTTACTTTAACGAGTCTAAAAGGGAAAAATACTCGGCAATATTTTCATTTTGTAAGAGTCAGAAAATAGCTTAAAGGTGACTTGTCTTGGAGAAACAAGTGGTATAAAGGGTAGCAACTCATTTTAGTTAAGGGGGAACTTCTCAAAAAATTGAACGGTCAAGTCGCTAGCTAGAAAAAACACTCATTGCTACAGTTCCTCAGGAAAGGGAAAAACGACCAAGTGAAAGCATATGATTGGCCAAAGAGATGGTGGTGATGGAATGAAACAACCAAGGCTCATATAGCAGAGATTAGCTGATAAAAACGGTAATCAAGAGATGTCAATTGGGCATGGGTTAATTTTTACACAAGCTTGAACCATGGGGAACTATGCTTGAATTCGGTTTCATGTTTTCACAAGATTGAAATGATAAACTATGCTTGGATTCAGTTTCATGTTTACGCAAGCTTGAAATGAAAAACTATGCTTCGATGAAAAAATGGCATGCCCCCAGCATGATTTGAGCTGAGGCACATGCCCCACAAAATTCATTTCATTCATCGAAGTAGACATCGGGTTGCTAAAAGGTGGATGGAATGAAGTTTCAATTTCGAGATCAAGGAAAGACTCGACTAGAATTTGATGAGATCTTAATCAAATACTCGATTTGGAAAAGGGATTTGTCTAATTTTTTAGTGAGGTTGACACAGTAAAAGAAATATCCTCAAGACTCCTTGTTTCATTTTTTAAGGAGATTGACACAAGACCAAGAACCATGCTCCGACACTTTGTTTCATTTTTTAACGAGGTTGACACAAGACTAGGAACTATCCAACAAACTATCCTCGAAATCTATTTCATTTTTTAACTAGGTTTACATAGGAACAAACTATCCTCGCACGTTGTTTCATTATTTAACAAGGTTGATACAGGAAGAAACTGTCCTAGGACTCCTTGATTCATTTTTTAATGAGCTTGACAGAAGATAAGGAACTATCCTCAGACTCCTGTTCATGGACCTTACGAGAACATGGCTCCCAAGAGGTCCTCAATAAACGGGAGAACCATTCTCTGGGAGGAATACATGTCAACTGGTACAAATGATGGATTGGGTTCTAATGCCCCCAGTACATAATGTACTATACCATCTGTGTGATCATCAATAGATGTAGAGACTAGCCACATAATTGACATGTGGCGGGGAGGGTACTGCTTGCAAACACGAACCAATAGGACACAATGGTTGCATAGGGGGCACCTGGTGACCAATGAATGACAATTGATCAATGGTCATTATTCTCCCTTCATGTGGAAAACAAACCACACAGAAAAGCAAAGAAACAAGAGCTCCCATGACATACACATAGTCGCATACAAGTATAATATTGAAATCTAAAGGACCTTGGAATACCATCACATCTATATAGACGGTATTTCCTCCCAAAGTAATAGGGAATTTCGGGAGGATCTGTTAGCTTTGCTACATAATTTGGTATTTGCTGGGTCAAAGACACTGTGGCCGTGTGTTTTTTGCAAAGAGGGAGCTCACAACAGTTCATTTTATCCTTTCCCCTTCATCTGCTTTATACCCTTATAACTCTCGCTACCCCTGTTTTTCTCCATTTTGCCTCCAAAACCCTATAAACCCCTTTCAGCCAAGCCCCTCAGCGCTGAAGTTTAACCCATGGGACCATGGTCATATAACCGTGCGCATGCGCAAAAAGTGCTACCGGCGCGTCCATCCCCTATCACATCAATCAACAAACTTGTGCGATTAATCCTCACCGTCTAATCATTCCCGTTGCGATAGGATGGCAGTTGCACCTCCCGCCGTCGCGGTGGTTTCCCACCGGTCCCATCTACCATGCGTCACTGTTGTATTGGATTGTGCGGTCGTGTATGAATACCGCCCACCTACGATAAGCGGTGTGGGGAAACTGCTTACCACCATCCCGTACAAACCCCATGCGTTATCTCCCGTGCAGTTTCCGCTCCCGATCATTGTCGGATCTGCTTGTATAAGATCTGACGGCCCTCGTCTATTCTGATTGTCCTTCTCCCGATACTCCCTATCGAATCATCTCTGCCATCCATATATGTGATCCGACAGTTCATAGTCACTCCGCCCCGCGTCTTCCCATCGCCTCCTGCCATGAGATCTCAGCCATCCGTCAGTTTCATCCAACGGCTAACATTTATTCCCAACCCTTCGTTCATTTTCCATGCACTTTTTGTGTGTTTGGCCTATACCATGCTTCCAAGGGACAAAGGATAACAACGATCAGTCACCCACCAACACTCTGCGCAGTTAATCTTCAACTACCTCATTCAAGAGACAACACGGCCAAGGAAGGAAAGTATATCCTCGAGTAGTTAAACGCCTTCAGCAGTTATGGAGATTTATTCATACAACACTCCACCTGCTCAAGGAGTACACCTAAGTACCAGAGAATGTCAAATTTTGTTTATTGAAGCATCAGTTTGTTTCAAAGACCCATATTAGATAGTTAAAGTGGTTGGTGGTCCATTATGAGCCCTCTATGCATAGGATAGCAGATATTTTTGTAATCAATCTCCATATATACCTAGGAACAAGATGTAATGAGGGTTGATGGATATTGTTTTGATGTAAAGTTCAACTTCTGGAGACTGTAACCACTATGATACCTGCAACGTCTAGTCTTCATTTTCAGCTAATGCAAGCTTCTTTTGCTGTCAATTGCTCACTTTCCACTTCTTCTTTGTTCCAGGCTGTGCCTGTTATGCATTTTTCATATGCTCTTGATGTTTAGCATTAGAGGGGCTGTCATACCACCTCTGTGTTAGAATCTAGTAAGTATTATTGAATGTGTATGTAGGTTTATGTTGTTTTAATGCCAGAGAGCTGTCATCCTGTCTGTGCATTAGGAAATAGATTTACAGACCTTTAAACTGGTTGCAGCCGGCCATCACAGGGTCCTGTGCATCTGCTAGTGTGGTCAGTATTCTCCATGTTCACCTATTCCTTAAACTATGAGTAATTGGTGGTCTAAAGCCTTGTAGTTTGGTGGTGTTCACCCATGTATGGGGTTAAGCATGGTTATCTGGCTTGAATATGCATCATTCCTTCCATTCATCCACCATTTTCCAACATTTTTGTTTAGTTTGTAATGTTCCCGAGCATCTCTGATATACAACCTAGGAGAGTTTCTTGGGGTGATAACATTAATTGGCGCCGTTGCCGAGGAGAGGAGATTGAAGCTCAGCTTCCTTGGAGAACGACACAGTTCCAAATTTTGATGATAGACAAGGTCTGGGCACATTTCTGGTTGCAATCATCTATTTGGCGACTCCACTGGAGGAAGACCAACCTTTGGCAACTCCACATTGAAGTTCCGGCTCAGTTTGTGAGACATACTCGTAGAAATCCTCAGAAATCACCAGCTGAACCAGTGCCTGACCTTGCGAGGACTGTCAAATTGAAGAAAGCATCACAGAAAGGGGTATCAGGATCAGGTAAGCCTAAGAAAATTCATGCTTCTCTGAAAGATAAAGTTATAGCTGAAGATATACAGTTTGAAGATTTAGAGCCCAACACTGTTAATAAGGAAATTCTTTCAGAGATTAATACAACCCCTTGTCCATCTAGTTCCCCTTTGAATATCAGTCCAAAGAAGGTTTCCCATATAGTCCAGAACATCCCTTTGTCTCTGTCATCCATTTCGTTGTTTCATACTGCTCAATCTGCTAGTATCCTTTCACATATTCCAATCATGGCAGGCCAGCAAACACCCACGAAGATAGAAAGAATTGTAGCTGCTAGATATGGACCTTTGGTCTTGCCTTTTCCTTTGAATCCCATGCCTATGGGAGAATATTGGAAGTATGTTCCCAAGTTTACTAGTATAGAGGGAGTGACACCAGAAGAACATCTTGAAGCTTTTTATAGTTATGCTGATAACGTAGATATAAGTGAAAACAATGTGTGGATGAGAGTTTTTGTCTAGAGCCTTGATGGAGAGGCCAGAAAGTGGTTCAGAGAACTAGCTCCTAGATCTATTGCTGATATTGAAGCCTTAGATGATTTATTTTGAAGCACTAGGGAGATAAGAAAGATTTGCTATATTACCATACTGAGTTTGGTAACCTGAAGAGGGAAAATGGGGAATCAATTCCTGATTTTAATAAAAGATTCAATCGTATGTATAGCAAGATACCAGCTGAGGTAAAGCCTACCCCCACCTTTGCCAAACTCACTTATGCCAATGATTTTGACTCTGATTTCTGCCTGTTGTTGAGAGAAAGAAGATGTGCTACTCTGGCAGACATGCAGGATGCAGCCCTGGAAGTAGAGTCTAATATCATGGCTACAGAAAAGCTCAAGAGTCAAGCTAACAGAAGGAGGCAGAGAGGTGAAGCTTCTACTTCCTCTACTTCATCTTCAAAACCCAAATTAGACAAAATTACTAAGATGATAGAGTCATTGGCTGTTGAAATTTCTAAGCTAAAGGTTGAGCAAAATTCAGGAAAAACAAGGCAGTAGAACACATTTGCTCCAAGAAACCCAAACCCTTTCAGAAGAGCAAATGAACAGTTACAAATAATTCAGAGGGGTAAAGAACCAAATGAAGAAAAGAAAGTTAAAGCTCCTTTTCAAGATGTAGTCATGGAGGAGGAACAATTTAAAGATGAGCATGAAATTCACTGCATGGAAGATAAAGGCAGCGCTGCATTTTTGACATTAGCTGCTTATGAAGAATCTTTGCTGCAGAAACAAGACAGTTAGGAGTGGGACAAAGAGGCTGTTCTACAAACTGGTGAAGAAAAAAGATACAATCTGAGGTCAAATGCAAAAAATGTCAAGGAGAATTCTGCCCAAAGAGTTGCTATCCAAGCAGAGTCACAGAATATCAGACAGAGAAGACCAGCAACTGATCCAGTCATCCTCAAAGTTGCAATTCAAGAGGTAAGAGGTTTTGATAAATTACCTTCCTCTTTTGTCTTAGAGTCAGAAGTCCAAAAGATGAAAATCTCCGTGCCTCTGGTAGAATTGGTAAAGAGTGAAATTTTTAGAAAGCCTATCCTTGAAGCCCTTGAATTGGAAACCACACAAACCTCCATTGACTTTGTCAATCTGCAAGATGATAAGCCTGCTGTTGTGCTCAGCCCTATGATTGAACCTGCTCATAATAATTCTCCATCTTTTTATGTCTCCTTGACCATTCATGACAAAATCCTCCACAACTGCCTGCTAGACATGGGGGCCAGCCACAATTTGATGCCTAAAGCTGTCATGGAAGAGTTAGGCCTTGACATCACTAGACCATACCATGATTTATTCTCTTTTGATTCAAGGAAAGTGAAATGCATAGGATTAATCAAAGACCTGGCCATTACCCTAACTCAGCTACCCATGAAGAGTATGTTGATGGATATTGTGGTAGCAGATGTCCCTCCTAAGTTTGGCATGCTGCTGTCCAGAGGATGGATTAAAAGACTAGGTGGGATATTACAGAATGATCTATCTTATGCCACTGTCCCAGTTTTTGGAGGAGAAAGTAGGAGATTGTACATAGAGGCACAACTGGCCTACATAATCAGTGATGAGAAGAATCCTACTAATCATCCTATTTATGCCGCGGACACTGATTTTGGAGCATGCATTCTCCAAATAGAAGAATCTCAGAAGGCCTCAATGCAGATCAGGAAACCAGTGAATCAGGCTAAGAAAGAGCAAGGAAGTCAGGTTTGGGAGATGTTCTTTGATGGAGCATGTTCCAGGGAGACTACAGGAGCAGGGGTGGTGCTGATATCTCTAGAACAAAAAAGCACGCATCTGTCTTTTAAGCTGACTTTTCAAGTCACAAAAAATATAGCTAAGTATGAGGCTCTGTTATTGGGTCTTAACACAGCAAAAGACAGAGGAATCAAGAACATAAAGGTGTTTGGAGATGCTGATTTGATCATTCAGCAAGTAAATAAAACATTTCAGGCAAAGCACCCAAGGCTGAAAGCATACAGAGATGAGGTATGGAGACTCAAAGATTCCTTTGAAAATTTCGGTATTTCATATATTCCTAGAGCCAAAAATCAGCTTTCTGATTCCCTTGCTGTGTCTGCTAGTCTGTTTATTCCTCCCACGCCTCCTAGACTAGCTTACGAAGTCCAAATGAAGTTCAGACCATCCTTGCCTGATAATGTCCAACATTGGAAGGTTTTTGAAGATGATGATGAGATAAATAGGTTTCTGCAAGTCATTGATGAATTTTCTGAAATGAAAATTGACTAAGAGAATGAAGCCTTGGAAGAGAGCCCCCAAGTTCAGCGTAGAAACAAAATTGGCAAAGATAGCATTGTCCAGCTTCCTAGTAATCATATTCCTAAGGGTTTAATTCCTCTAGAAAGACTGTTTGACCAAAATTATGTGCCTTACAAGGCTGCCCAAAAAGAAGACCAATCTGCAGTCTGTAAGCATGACATAGGGAGTCCAGGTCAGCCTAGATGCATAAATTTGTCCACTCATTTGTCTGCTGACCAAAGTGCTGAATATTGCAATTTAATGAAGCAATTTGCTGACGTGTTTGCCTGGGAGTATAGTGACCTGAAAATGTATGATAAGAAGATAATCCAGCATAAAATCCCTCTGGAGAAAGACACCATTCCTTTCAAATAGAAGCTGAGACCAATAAATCTGATTCTTCTTCCTCTCATTGCAAAAGAAATTAAAAAATTGTTGGCTGCTAAGATTATAGTCCCTCTCAGATATTCCAAGTGGGTAGCCAATTTGGTGGTAGTGAGGAAGAAAAGTGGAGAAATCAGATTGTGTGTTGATTTTAGAAACTTAAACAAATGCTCTAAGAAATACAACTATCCTCTACCAAAGATGGAGCATTTGCTGCAAAAAGTCTAAGGAGCCAAAGTGATTTCTTTCCTGGATAGGTTTTTAGGGTTTAATTAGATTGCTGTGCATCCAGATGATCAAGAGAAGACTGCGTTTACCACTCCTTGGGGCACTTTTATATATGCCAAGATGCCTTTTGGATTGATGAATGCTGGAGAAACCTTTCAGAGAGCTATGGATATAGCATTTGTGGGAGAGAAGGATAAATTTGTCCTTATCTACCTTGATGACATAACAGTATACTCCAACAACCATCAAGATCATTTGCGACATTTAAAAAAAGTGTTTCTGAAGTGAAGAAGGTTTGGGATTTCAGTCAATCCTAAAAAGTCACAATTTGCTTTAGAAGAAGGCAAGTTGTTAGGAAATGTTGTTTCTGCTGCAGGTGTTCAAATTGACCTAGAAAGAGTAAAATAAATACAGACTTTGTCTGTCCCAAGATCAGGTAAGGGTATTCAGTCCTTTCTGGGCAAGGTTAACTTTGTAAGGAGGTTTATCCCAAATTATGCTGAATATGTGAAGCATATTACCTCCATGTTGAAGAAAGGAGTAGAGGTCAGATGGAATGATGCAGCAATAAAATATTTTGAGTCCATTAAAAAAGATATTATGGAGGCTCCCACGTTAATAAGTCCGGATTATAGCAAGGAGTTCCATGTATTCTCATTTTCCTCTGAAGACACCATTGCAGAAGTTTTATTGTAGGCAGATGAAGAAGGTTCAGAACATCCAGTAGCATTTTTCAGCAAGAACTTGAGGGATGATGAACTGAGGTATGATATTATTGAAAAATAAGCATATGCTCATATCAAATCCTTGAAAGCTTTCAGAGTTTATATCTTGCATTCCAAGATAATTGCATATGTACCCTCTGCTATAATAAAAGATGTCTTAACACAACCTGATGCTGATGGAAGAAGGGCTAAAGGGATTGCAAAGCTAATTGAATTTAATATAGAACTGAAGCCCACCAAGCTGGCTAGAGGTCAGGGTCTTGCCAGGTTGTTAGCTGAAGAAAATTGCAGATCATTGGATATTCATTTCCTGTGCACAATTGAGAAATTGGTGAGACAGATAAAGAAGAGGAAGCAGCTGAGCCAGAGAGAAAGTAGTCCGTGGCCGAGAATCTAGCTTCTTGTGATTGGTATTCTGCAATAGTTAATTTCTTGCTGAAGCTAGAAATCCCTTCAGAACTTACTCAAAGTCAAGCCAGAACTATCAAGCTTAGGGCAGCAAAATATTGTATCTATGAAAACCTGCTCTATTGGAGGGATCCATCTGGAGTGCTTTTAAGGTGTCTGGACAAAGAACAGTCAATAAATGTTATGCAGTAGTTTCATTCCAGCATGTGTGGAGGGCACCATTATTGGAAGACTACAGCCCATAAAATTCTCAGAGTTGGATATTATTGGCCCTCCCTATATTCTGATGTAGTTTCATTTGTTAAATCTTGTGATAGGTGCCAAAGATTTGAAGGAAAACAACAGTTGAAGTCCCTGCCCTTAAAACCAATACTTGCAAAAGAAACTTTTTGGCAGTGGGGCTTGGATTTCATTGGAGAAATCAATCCACATTCCAGTGGCCAGCACAGATGGATATTAGTAGCCACTGATTATTTTACCAAGTGGATTGAAGCAATTCCTACCAGAAAGGCTGATCATAATGTGGTCATGAAGTTTTTGACAGAGAATATCTTTACCAGATTTGGTTGTCCACATAAATTAGTCACAGACAACGCAATATCCTTCAGGGCAAAAGAATTGGTGGATATGTGTAATTCGATGGGTATTAAACTGTTTCATTCCACCTCATATTATCCTCAGGGAAATGGTCTAGCAAAATCCTCTAATAAAAGCCTGATAAGGATAATTAAGAAGTTGTTGGAGGACAATAAAAGGAATTGGGATGCTAAGCTTAAATATGCACTGTGGGCTGACAAAGTAATGATTAAGAAATCCACAGGCAATTCTCCATTCAGGCTGGTATATGGCACTGAAGCTGTATTCTCCATTCAGCTAACTCTCCCTGTGGCATAATTATTTCAAGAAGAGAAGAATGAGGAAGGAGACATGGCAAAAAGAATAACTGATTTAGCAAAAGTACATCAAATTAGAGAACAACTTGTTGAAAAGGCTGCAGCACATCAGAAAAAGATCAAGGATGCTTTTGACAAGAAGACAAAATCAGATAATTTTCAGGTTGGAGACTTGGTTCTGAAATGGGATGCATTGAAGGAAAAGAAAGGCAACCATGGGAAATTTGATGCTTTTTGGACATGGCCTTTTATCATTTATCAGATTCAAGGGAACAACACCTTCATACTGAAAAGTATGGGAGGAGAAGCAGTTTTTGATGGCCCAGTTAATGGGCGGTTTTTGAAAGTTTATGTTGTTTAAGGTCTGTGGCCTTAAAAGTTGTAAATATTTTGTTTTTATCAGTTTTGTGTAGGAAAAGTAGACTCCATGCCCAATGAAACATTAGGAAGTTTGTTAATTTTTTTTTCATCAGGAAGGCATTGATCTGCAGGTTCTTCAGACCTCACAGGGATGATCTCATCCCCAAAAGGAGCCAGTGTTAGCTCTGCTACATAATTTGGTATTTGTTGGGTCAAAGACACTGTGGGCGTGTGTTTTTTGCAAAGAGGGAGCTCGTAGCAGTTCATTTTATCCTTTCCCCTTCATCTGCTTTATACCCTTATAACTCCCGCTACCCCTGTTTTTCTCCATTTTGCCTCCAAAACCCTGTAAACCCCTTTTCGGCCAAGCCCCTTAGCACTGAAGTTTAACCCATGGGACCGTGGTCATATAACTACGCGCATGCACAAAAAGTGCTACCGGCGAGGCCCTCCCCTGTCACATCAATCAAAAAACTTATGTGATTAATCCTCGCCATCTGATCATTCCCACCGCAATCGGACAGCAGTCGCATCTCCCACCACCGAAACTTGTCCGCGCGTTAACGCGCGAACGCAGTGGTTTCCTGCCGGTCCCATCTGCCACGCATCGCTGTTTTATTGGATCGCGCAGTCGTGTACGAATACCGCCCTCCTCCGATAAGTGGTGCGGGGAAACCACTTACGCCATCCTGTACGATCCCCGTGCATTATCGCCCGCTCAGTTTCCACTCCCGATCACCGTTGGATATGCTCGTATAAGATCCGACGGCCCTCGTCTATTCCGATTGTCCTTCTCCCGATACTCCCTATCAAATCATCTCCGCCATCCATATATGTGATCTGACAGTTCATAGTCGCTCCGCCCCACGTCTTCCCATCGCCTCCTGCCATGAGATCTTAACCATCTATCAGTTTCATCCAACGGCTAACATTTATTCCCAGCCCTTCATTCATTTTCCATGCAATTTTCGTGTATTTGGCTATACCATGTTTCCAAGGGACAAAGGATAACAGTGATCAGTCACCCACCAACACTCTGCGCAGTTAATCTTCAACTACCTCATTCAAGAGATAGCACGGCCAAGGAAGGAAAGTACAGCCTTGAGTAGTTAAACACCTTCAACAGTTATGGATATTTATTCATACAACACTCCACCTGCTCGAGGAGTACACCTAAGTACCAGAGAACGTCAAATTTTGTTTATTGAAGCATTAGTTTGTTTCAGAGACCCATATCAGATAGTTAAAGTGGTTGGTGGTCCATTATGACCCCTCCACGCATAGGATAGCAGATATTTTTGTAATAAACCTCCATATATACCCAGGAACAAGATGTAATGAGGGTTGATGGATATCGTTTTGATGTAAAGTTCAACTTCTGGAGACTGTAACTACTGTGATACCTACAACGTCTGGTCTTCATTTTCAGCTAATGCAAGCTTCTTTGCTGTCAATTGCTCACTTTCCACTTCTTCTTTGTTCTAGGCTGCGCCTGTTATGCATTTTTCATATGCCCTTGATGTTTAGCATTAGAGGGGCTGTCATCCCACCTCTGTGTTAGAATCTAGTAAGTATTAATGAATGTGTATGCAGGTTTCTGTTGTTTTAATGCTAGAGAGCTGTCATCTTGTCTGTGCATTAGGAAATAGATTTACATACCTTTAAACTGGTTGCAGCCGGCCATCACAGGGTCTTGTGCATCTGCTGGTGTGGTCAGTATTCTCCATGTTCACCTATTCCTTAAACTGTGAGTAATTGGTGGTCTAAAGCCTTGCAGTCTGGGGGTGTTCACCCATGTCTGGGGTTAAGCATAGTAGAAGTGGTTATTTGGCTTGAATATGCATCATTCTTTCCATTCATCCACCATTTTCCAACATTTTTGTTGATTTTGTAATGTTCCCGAGCATCTCTGATATATAACCTAGGTGAGTTTCTTGGGGTGATAACAACATCCCTAAGGGCTGACTAGTTCCTCCATTGAAAGCCAACATATTCTAGGTGATAGGCACAAGCTGTGGGGAACCCAAATCTTTCCAAGTAGTAGAAGACATGATGCTAACAGATGCGCCTTCATCTAATATAGTGCTATGTACTACCATATTATAGGCTTGTATTGTAATATGGAAAGGCACATAAGATGGAAGGCGGAAAGCAGTGCATTGACTCTAATCAAAATAAACTAGAAGACTACTTGGTGGGGGTATCATATGATTCCTCCCATGCTCTACAGGAATAGGAGAAGGACTCTCCTGAACAACCGGGACGGGAGGGCCACTCTTTGATTCAGGAGAATCTGAGGGGACAAGAAGAACATGAGTAGTATGATCAATACTCTCTTCGGGAATAGAGTGAACAACTGAAGGTGGAGCCAAGCCGATACTCTTTTCAACCAATGGTTGGTCGGGAACAAACATAAGAGAGTCATGCTCAAGAAGAGCGGGATGGGCAAGAGATGAATCCAAATCAATCTCTTTACCAACTAGGAGAGGGTTGGAAGAAAGCCTTTGATAACCAACAAGAAGTTGGGGTTGAGGAGCTGTAAGGTTTTCCAAAACTTTGGAAGCTTTATCCATAAGAGGAAAAGGGTGAAGAAGATTCTCTCCTTCACATAACCTATCGGGGAATTTATTTCTTCCCTTCTTCTTACCATCGTTAGCTGAAGGTGTAGCATCGACATGATCTCTAGAGGTTGATGGGGATGGTCGATTCAGGTCTTGAGACCATACCTCTAAGACTTTGGGAATGTCAGGACATTCTCAAAGGAGATGGCCCCCCTTACACAACTTGCAAGGGAATCTAACCTTTCGTGGAGCATCGAAAGGTTTATTGATAGGATGTGCATCTGGAGTAATAGCTGCACTGTTGGCCTCTCGCTTATCTGACTTCTTCTTCTTCATCTTCTTTTTCTTCTTCTTCTTACCCTCCTAGTTACTGGATTTCAAATTTTCACCAAGCGAAGTAGAAGAGGAGGGTGAAGAAATAGGGGAAGAAGGTGAGAGGACAACCTTAGAATCAACGTGATGTGGTTCAAATGAAGGAGATGGCTAGGCAGGAGTTGGGACACTCGTGACCACCGAGGTCGAAAATAACCGGATAGGTAAAACAATGGTTAACCCATGTAGGGACAACATTGCCATATAAGGAGCACCAAAGTTTCCAAAAGAGGGAAAAGGACCAGGATTCTCATCTGAGGGGAATCCTTGACTAGTAGACTCTGGAAATGTTTCCATTGGAAACAACCCTAAAGAATCACTAAGGAAGATAACTTTATCTAGGAATATTTTGTGGGTAGTTAATTTTAAGACACTGAAACAAAACTTTTCCTTTTCATATTTTAAGAGTCGAGAAAAGGGCGAAAGGTGACTCTAGTCGCTTTTGGAGTTAACGAGCTCAAAAGGACAAGTGCTTGGTGATCTTTTAAATTTAAAGATTCAAAAAGACCAAAATGACTACTCAGGGAAATCTAGGCATAAAGGATTACGAGGTAATCGTGAACTATAGAATACCTCTAGATGAACCGAAAAGTATGATCAGACAATCTCCCTGAATTTTGTGTTTGGTGTATCACATTTACAAGGTGATAGACTTGGCTTCCTACGGATAAAAGATTACAAACCTAGTGGGTTCTCCCTTTATATACACGACGATGCGGGGAGCACAAGTTCGTACTAGCGTTGTCTAATGCTGAAGTGAATGACAACTGCTAGGTTTAAAGATGCTGGAATACGTCTGTAGCGTAGACCTCTAAATGTGAGAGTTAAGTTTCAATGCTTCCTTAGGTTAATTCAATAAATTTTAACGGTTGATTCTGAATTAGGTTTCAATTCCAAGGCCCTATTGCTGTCATTTGAAAACTCCTATATGCAGTTGTATGAGACAAAACCCTTTCAATTTGATGAATGTTTACATTAATTGAGAGTAGAGAAAACAACCAATGCAACAAACAAGTAGCTAAAATCAAGATCACTCTTCACTACTTCGCTTTTCAAAACAAAATAATGAGAATTCTTTCCACTTCCTATCTTTCCTATCAAATGCACTTCAACTATTCCTTTCAACAGTAAAAGAAGTTCATTTCATTTCACATGTTCATGATGATGCAATTCTAGCTTTCAATGATGCTACTTAATGCAACATATCAATTTAACAAACTAGAATGATGCATTTTTTCAATGGAATGATAAAATGAATCTTTCACATAAACATTTCAATGAAATTTTTTTGAACAACCAACATCAATCATATACCAAGCAAGATAAAAAGAACTCCTCTCAAACCAGGTATGCAAAGACTCAATCGAAACAAAATAAGCAATGTAATCTATGCAAAGACTCAATCGAAACAAAACAAGTAATGTAATCTATGCTCGAAAAGATAGGTTCAATCAAGAGAATAACAAATGAAACTTTTACTTGTTCAATTGAAAACAAAGAAATACAAGGACTAAAACATGAAACACATGGGGCAACTAACCAACAACTTGACTTGATTAGAAAAGAAACAGCTGAATGGACGATGACCTAGATGCCTGAGGGACAAAAACAATCCAAGAACTCAAAAAATCAAGTAAGGCAAACTCAAAACAATCAAGCAAAAAAGTCAAGCTAACGAAGCTTTCTAGCGAGGGAGAATACAGGAAAACAAGCCAAGAAACAAGACTTACGAGGACAAGGCACACTGGCAATGATTCAGGAGAAACCCTGATTTTAACCTACAAGAATTGGCGTGACTGCCTAACTGACAACAAGCGCCACAAGGGGGGATGACGCAACTGTTCAAGGGTAAATCGCACTGGTCGGCATGAATATCAGAAAATAAATAGCGTTGATTAAGGATTTCAAAGAAAAAATAAAAATTTTCAGAAATCAAAACTAGACCTGTCACTCTAAATTCAAGAATCCAGGCAAGAGATATTGTAAATCATAGAAAACCAAAAAGAAAGAGTGATACACCAAAAGTGAAAACCAAATGATGAAATGAAAACAACCCAAAGAGAGGGATGGATCCCCAATACGGTCACCAATTTTTGGAGTAGGTAAATCCTCTCTGTGGACAGAGACGATCCCTCTAGCCCAAGAGTGGGTTTAGCCACAAACAAGACAATCTAATGTAAACTTACTTAGATTAGAGTCAAATAAGAGGACCTACCTCTTATAGCGCTAATCTACTTGATGATGATCTTGCTTCCTTGCTCCACATTCCTTTTGTTCTTTTTGCTCAATTACTTGAAACAAACATGCAAGAGACAACAATAAATTTGATAGCATAAAATCGAATTTAATCTACTTAAAAGGTCAAGGAGTTTTAAGCTATCAAATGCAATACAACACACGATATAGGAAATAAACCATTAGTTGTATTAATACGAACTTCAAAGAGAAATAAAACTGGAGCTTTGACGTTTGCAGGTTCTCGGAAACGACGCCAAAAAGTGGTGAGCACTAGTATTGCAGCAATAATGTTGCAACTCCTGGGCTGCCTACTTTACTCTTATCAACCCAGTAGTTCGTAACAAACTTGGAAGCATCGGTGCTGTATGCACAAGTACTAGTTCTCCCTGCATGTTGTCACTTGGTCAGCCGGCGCAAGATCATTAGGAGCTTAAGCCAACTTCTATGGATTCCAGAAGAAGCTCTATATGTGATGAAAGGAAAGAAATATTACTCTACAGATGCTATTCTAACTGTAGAAAGGAGAAAGACTGAAATGTAAAGCAAACCTAGTAAACCCTAATTAACCAGCTAATTCTACTTTTGCAGAAGCACTATGAAAACCATGAAAGGAACGCCATTACCTACTCAAGGAATTAAAAAACATCTAACTATGCTATGTTTGGAAGTAAATAAGCAAAAAACATATTTTTGGATTTTTATTTATTTTTATGTCAATTTGACATGCATATAATTTATTGTGTGTGAGTGTGGCAATGAATAGGTGGCATTGAAGGGTGGTTTTGGGACTTGAGAGGATGTAGGATGGTGTGGATGGGTCCTAGGAGGTCTTAGGTGGCCTTTTGGAGGTTTTTCCCACACTTGGCCTTCAAAAGAAAGCCTACAGGAAAGTCTACAGGAGGACACAGGAAATCTATAGGAGGAAAACAGGGAAACTACATGAGGCCTACAGGAGGAGGCCGAAAGAAATTTCTGCTATTTTGAGGGTGTGAGAGTGGGTAGAAAAGGTGGATGAAGGTTGGAAGGAGGTGTTAGGGCACCTATGGTCTACCATGAACCACCAGGAGAGAGAAAGATGATTGGGTTTGCTCGAGGATAGAGGAAGAAGTTCAATGGAAAAATGCAGGAAACTAGGGCAGAATTGAGGTGAGATTTGGGAGACCTATAGGGCATGGATCAGATGGAGAGTGTGATTACTGATAAACTAGCCTATTGCTGGAAGAGATCTGTTGCATAGAAACTGATAATCAACCAAAGAAATCAAGCAATAAGTGAAATGAACGCATTTAGGAAAAATAGAGTTTTGCATAAAAATGGTCTAAACTATGATCTATGACAGGAAATGCTGAGAAATGCTGTAAGCAAGGAAAGCATGAAAGAGGACTATTTAAAATCAAGAAATGAACATGATGAAGGAGATTTGAAGCAAAGAAAAACTAGACTATTAACCTACTAAAGCTGCAAACAATAGAAGTCCTATGAATGAGGAAAATCTGTGTTTTTGGGGCAACAAGAGAGTCTTTGCCTCAAATCATGGTCCCAGAGGGAGGAAGAGAGGCCAAGGCCTTGTTTCTAGCTTTTTGAATCTTTTTTGATTGTTGCTTAACCTGCTACGGAAAGCAAAAATGGAAGCAAACCACTAAATCATCAAAAGCAACCTATTCTTAACCATAAAAGAAATACATCTAACAGCAAACTAATCTACAAATTGAAACAAAGCATACAAATACAAGTAAAGAGGAGCTTGGCTACTTGAATTGGGACATAACCCAAGAGCTTCAGCCCTCTGAGGTAACTCAGTGCTAGCTCAAAATGGATTCCATCTTTATTTTCCAAACAATATCAAGATTACATGAAATTGTCACAAAATAATAAGCTCGAAATTTTGAGCAGAGTTTACATAAGAAAAAATCCAACCCTAGTGAGGCCTTAGGCCTCTCTACTTATACAAATGAAGCTACCAAAATCTTCCGTAAAATCAAGGAGGCTTGGCTCCCAAAACTTGAGATAATCATCAGTCATCCTCCACTTACTCGGCTGCCTTCTAGTGCATGATTCGGCTGCTTGTACTCTGAGCTGAATGAAGGGGAATTCGAAGTGAGGAGTAATAAATGAGGGGGATTCCCTCCTATAAGTCCTCTCCTCTATCCACTTCGAGTTATTGCTGCCATTTGTCCACTGGATCCTTGACTTTGACCTCGAAATCCATCAATAATCTGCATTAAATACATGTTAGACGACATGGCACAATAACTAACTCAACTCACTCTATAAGCATAAATATAATCAGAAAATCATATAATAAGCTAAGAGAATGGTTGATTTGACTAGGCTAGGAGGTAAAATGAGCCCATATAATTACCCATTTATGAGGCTCATCATCACCCGCCTACTGAAGGTGTTTCTTATCCTCTGAGCAACCTAGTCAATCTCCTCATCTTTTATGGCCCTTGTGGCCTCCCTAGCATCCCAGGCTTTTGATGTGGTCTGATCTTCTTTTCCAAAGAATCCTACCTTCCTGTTTATTTCCTTCCATTGATCCATCTCTTCTTCTTCTCTTCTGCCTTCCAGCATGCCTAACAGCAGTGGGGGACTCAGTTTGAGGCCAATCCAGTTGACCTTCAGCCTCTGCATGGAGCACTTTTACATTGGCACTCTTTTCAATGCCTCCTTCAGCCTCATGGGGGAATGATATTCCCTGATCTGCAATCTATGTGGTAAGGTGTTCCATCTCCTCATGCATGCATGCACACAGTCATCCCCAAGTATCCTTTACATATCCTCAAATTGTGCAATAGCTTGTGCCTGATTGGTGAGATATATAGGGGCAATATAAGGGTCATTGGCAAGAATGTTGTGTGTGCTGATGAGTGCCATAGGATCTAATGGCTTAGCTCTTATCATTAATGGTTCATTCTACTCTTTTATCATCAATCTTTTCATTTTTGCTGCCCTCAATTCTTCATGGTTCATCCATGAGGCCATGGCCATTAATTGCAAGTCCCCTAGCTTGGCATTGGTATCCTACACATTCATGTCTATGAGGTCCATGTTGTGTAAGTAGAATTATGCCATCTTTGCTTTATCCTTTGAGGTGCTTTGGTCACACAAATCCATGAACTGCCTGTAGTCTTGGAAGGGAATTGTGCCTCTTTGTGCCAAAGTCTTTATTTGGAATTGTAACCATTGGTCCTTTAGATAGAGGGCATAGGATTCGTCTGGTGTTTGCAATGTCTCCATGGATAAGCTTGCCATGCATGCCAGCTGGGTGTCTTTCTCTTGCAGCTACCTCCTTAGCAGTTCATTTTCAGTTTCCAGATGGCTTCTTGTAATTGCTTCTCGGTCTCTGAGAGCACTCAATTATCGGCCCATTTCCCCGAGTTTGTTTTCCATATGGCCAACATCCTCAACCCCTTTGGATTTGGCTATCTGCATCCACCTGTGCGTTCTCACTCTTTCTTTCTCCAATTCGAAAAACAGTGGAATTGCAAATTTCTGTGGGATTATTTTGCCTCCCTCAAGCAGATTGTAATAGGAGGCAAGACTAGGCTGGGGGTCAGGTTCTTGTAGCTCTTTTGCTTCCTCCTTCACCTCTGGCTATCCTTTTATCATTTCCTCAAGCTTTTGGGTCTCCTGTAGTTTAGACAATGTCTCTTGTAGAACTGTCTGAGCCTCCTGTAGGATTGTTTTTGGGTCCTATAGTACTGCCTTTTCCTTCCATGTGGAAGATCTAGGAGTCCCCCTTTCATATGTTATAGGTGTCTTGGAAGGAGAATCTTTCCCCTTGACAGAGGGTGAATATTCAATGGTAATTGGCACTTTTGAAGAGGGCTGAGGTTTTCGTGTTTTAATTCTTGTGCTCTTCTTAGCGCTAAAATATATCTAGGTCTGTATTTTCCTCTTTTGCTTTGGCTTGATTGGTGTACTGAGGGTAGTGAGGGCAGCTGCTACCTCCCTTTCCAAAGTCTCAGGGGACTCTTCTCCTTGTTTTGCCTTCTCTGCCTCTTTTTCTCCTTTTTTGTCTCTTTTTCTGTCTCTTCCTGCTCTGTTTCTTCAGCTCTCTCCTCCTCTATTTCAGTTCCTTCCTCCTTCCTTTCTTGTTCTGCTATGTCACCCCTGGCTCCACCTTCTCCCCCTTGTTGTTCTTCCTCCTCATTTCTAGTAGGGCTGACATCATAGGTTAAGGCCTTTATGTCATCCTTAGCTCTCATGTTTCGAAAAACTTCCCATGCTATAGGGATGGAGGGCTTCCTCTACTAGGATTCTGGTTAAGCCATGGTGAGCTAGCTGCTCTGAATTTCCTACTTGTACCTTGGTTCTAGAGTCAATGAGGGACTGCAGGAGGAAGTAAGGGATACTGAGCTTCTGAGGTGCTGGAGTGTCCATGCCATACCTTAATTCTTGGAGGATTCTAAAGTGATAACCATAAACAATGCTGTACCTCCCCTCACAGGAAATGTATTTGATTATTTGATATCTAACCTCATCCCAAGGATATGGTATGCTAGCCCTTCTAATGCCATTTTTATCTTCAATAGGGGTTTCATTATTTTGGAAAAAGTTCTTCTTGGCAGCCTGGCCAATTGGTTTCTCATCTTTACTCCAAGGCAGCCCAAGAGGAAGGGTAGTGACCCTACTGATAAATTCAGGGGTTATCTCCATGGAAAGACCTCTAATGGTGACAGTGGCATGAGTTCTTGTGTGAGGGACCAGAGAGAGAGCAAACTCTTGGGCAATTTCCTCATCAAACCCTTGAAATTTCTCAAAGAAATTCATCCAATTTGCCCTTGTGAATATGTCCACTACTTGAGGATGTGCATGGAGCCTAGTGGAGTTAGTGGGCTCCTTTCCCATAAACCCTCCTGTCATATTGTCTATACTCTTTTGGAAAATCAAATATGGAGGTGGAGACAGAATTTTGAGAAAAATAGAGAAATAGAAGAGACTGTTTTTTTAAATAAGCATAATTATTTATTCATTTATTTATTTTTATGTATTTTCTCCTCTCTTAAAGACTTATTTCCTCCTCAAATTGAGACCACTTCTTTCATATATTTATATTCAATAGGGGGAATGCATGAACCCTACCTCTTTAGACTGAAAATCATGCTAAAAATAATGTTTTCTCCCTTCAAAATAACTCACTGACCTTCCTGTAGAAGCATGTTGTTCCTCCTGTAGATTTCCTGTAGGTGCTCTTGTAGAAAACACCGAGAGCAAGAATATGGGAGAGATCGATGGAGGACGGTGGTTACGAGGCTGTGGGGGCACAAGGAGACTGTTGTAGTTGAGTTACGAGGAGAGAATGAAGGAAAAGGTGGTGAGAATACTCGGGGAGGAATACTTATTACCCTTTATGAATATTTTCGGTGATGAGTGCTGAGCTGGCAAGGTATACGTTGGCCATATTCGGACCGTTGGTCCCCACCTGCTTGGTCATCATGGCCCCTCCTCGTAATCATCCCTCATTATTGCATCATAGTTCACACTTCCTCCACTACCTGTCCTTGGCATCTTGTGTTGGAGTTGACTGTGCGCATGTGTGGGTGACATCTCGGCTGAGTGGAGTCAACTAGATGAAGGTGGCCAAGGTGGCCAAGTTAACTGGCCACCTTTCCCTCATTCAAACTCAACCATCTTGGTGCTTTTGCATGACTTCTAATTACACAAATGTAAACAAAGGAGTGATTTAGTTACTTACCTATGATCCGAGTGTATTTGTTGTGAGGTGTTGTGGCTCTCTCTCTGCTACATGCCTTCATTCTTCTTCATGCATGCTGTCTCTGCTAGCTAATGTGTGATTGTGGACTTTTGCAGGTTCTTCTTTTGCTGGAGCTACACTGCATGTGCCTTTCCAACCTTCAAGTGTGCACTCTTTTACTGTTGGTGTTGGACTTCTATGGGATCAACTGCTACAGGAATTCCTACAAGAGCTCCTATAGCTGCTTCTCCCCTTGAAAATTCAGCTTCTTCCTATGCTTGGAGCTCAAGGATGATGCCATAGGTGTAGATAAATATGGAGAGGTAGTAGGTAAGCTTCAGGTAAGGTTATTGGTGCCCTTTTCCCTTTTTTTTTCATATTGGAAAACTGTTTTTTTCTGTGTTTTTCTTGGACAGGAAAAGAAATGATTCTTGGGGGTGTGATGTAGGCTTGGAAATGATAGCAAGGAGGCTTGAAGGTGGTAAGAGGGGTGATAAGTTCCTCATGAAGCTCTCCTGCTCCCTCAAATTTCCTTCCATATACATTTTTGGCTCTCTATAATTCCTACAGGAGCCTCCTCTAGAAAACACAGTTTTGAAAAAAAAAGTACAGTGGGGTGAAAGAGATGCCAAATGTGATGGAGGAAGGTGTGGAGAAGGTGAGATGGATGCTAGTGTGAATGTCAGGGTTCCCTTGGCACCTTCTTCTATTTCTTGTATTCCTCCTACATACCTGCAATGCACATAAATTCATTTTTTCTCTTTTTTTTTTAAACAACTAGGACACCTCAGAGAGGTTTTCACCCTAATTTCCTGCTCTAGGTGCCTCCAAGGGACGTTTTCACCCAGTGATTTTATTCTTTTTTCTCTCTTTTTTTTTGACATCACTGGGCCGCCTCAGAAGAGGTTTTCAACCCAATGATGGGACTCAAGCACCTCATGGAGGTTTTCAATTGAGTCCTTATTATTTTTTTATTTTTTTTCTCTTCAGTGAGTGGGTGAAGTGGAAGCTAAGACATGATCCACTACCATCACTATTTTATTTAGATCTTCAATAAACTCGCGCTTGGAGAGGGGTTTCTTGTAGACTTTCAACTGATGTCCATTGAAAAGCATGGGGATGGCTTCATCATCAATGGTTCTGATCAAAACTGAACCATTTTCATTGCATTTCTCCACAGTGTAGGGTCCCAGCCATCTTTTCCTCAGCTTGCCTTTGAAATCCTCGTATCTTGAATCATAGAGTAGTGCCCAATCTCCCTCTTGGAATTGCTTCTCCTTGATATTTTTGTCATGCCATATCTTTCTCTGAAGTTGAACTACCTCTGTATGGAGAAGGGCTTGCAATCTGTATTCATCCAATCCATTGAGCTGAAGTAATCTCTTATTCTGTGCATGGCTGCGGTCTAGGTCCAGCTGAGCTACCATCCTTAGTGTATTGAACTCAAATTCTATTGACAACAAAGCCTTCTTCCCATAGACCAGTTCATAGGGTGTGAACCTGGTGGTGGTCTTCAATGTTGTGTTGTAGGCCCAAGTGGCCTCAACTAATATGTCCACCCAGTCTTTTTTGCTGCTGCTCACTACCTTGGTTAGGATCCCTTCAAAAGCTCTGTTAGTGACCTCCCATTGGCTTATGGATGGTAAGGGGTGGAAGTCCTGTGCTTGATCTTATGATGTGTGAGCAAGTCTTCAATCAGGCTGGAAGTGAATTGACTGCCTTGGTTTGTGACCAACTCTCTTGGATACCCGAACTTGTAGACTATATTTTCTCTCAAAAAATCAACTACTTTTTCTTCTGTTGCTGCTTTGATTGCTTTTGTCTCTACCCACTTTTTCAGGTAGTTAGTGCACACAATGATGTATTGTTTCTACTTTAAAAGAGTGCTGATAGGCCCCACAAAGTCCATGCCCCACTTCTCAAATGGCTCAAAGGTCACTTGAGGTTGCATGGGAATCTTATCCTTTGGAGTAGGTTTCCCCATCCTCTGACACTGATCACACTGGCTTATATATCTCCTCACATCCTGATGAAGAGTGGGCCAGTAGTAACCTACTTGTAATATCTTGAAGGCAATTCTTTTTGCTACAACATGACCTCCACAAGGCCTGTCATGACAGGTCAGGAGGATGTCAAAGACTTCCTTCTCCCTGACACATCTTCTCAAGATCTGATCTGGGCCAATTTTGAAGAGGTTTCCTCCAATCCAGGTGAAAGGGGCGCTTTTTCTTACTATCCTGCTCTTCTCATTTGAGGACAGGTGTGGCGGGAATCGTGCTGAAACCATGTAGTTTGCTATATTAGCAAACCATGGAGAGAGTACTGATATAGAAAATAGGTGTTCATTTGGAATTTGGTCATCCACCATTCCTTCTTCACCTACAGGCAAATTCACTCTAAACAAAAAGTCAGCAACAACATTCTCTTTACTAGGCTTATCAATAATTGTCAAATCAAATTGCTGCAGTAAAAGCAACCATCTAATAATGCGAGAATTTACATCTGGTATGTTCATTAAATATCTAATCACATCATGATCAGTGTGCAAAAAGGTTTGATAGCCTGTGATATAATGTCTGAATTTGTTTAAGGAATGCATAACAGCTAGGAGTTCCTTCTCGGTCACTGTATAGTTTAACTCTGCCTTCGACAAGTTCTTGCTTATAAAGTATATGGCATAAGGTAAATTTTCATCAACTTGTCCTAAGGCTGCTCCTATCGCTTTGTTCGAGGCATTTGTATGAATGTGAAATGGCAGGGCCCAGTTTGGGCCTCTGAGAATTGGGGCAGTCACTAGCTTGCTCTTCAAGGTATCTAAGGCTTCTTGACAGTTTTCCGACCATTTGAACTAAACATCTTTGCCTAGGAGTCCAAACAAAGGAGAGGCTAGCTTGCTGAAATCTTTAATGAATCTCCTATAATATCCACCTAAGCCTAGGAAACTTCTGACATCTCTCACCTTTTGAGGAGGTGGGACCCTTTGGATGATGGCAATTTTGTTGGGGTCCACCTGCAATCCTTGTTGAGATATTGCATGACGTAGCACGGTCCCTTCAGTCATAAGGAATTCACATTTTTCTGGACTGAGGGACAGGTTCATCTCAACACACTTATCTAGAACTTTTCCCAGGTTAGATAAAGCTTCCTGAAATTCAGAGCCATAAGGAGTAAAATCATCCATGTATATTTCTACTGCATCATGAACCAGTTCAGAAAATATATTCGATACCGCTCTTTGGAAAGTGGCTGGAGCATTGCACAAACCAAAAGGAAGGACCCGGTATGCAAAGGTACCCCAAGGACAAGTGAAAGTGGTCTTATCTTGGTCTTCCAGGCTGATTTGAATTTGATTGTACCTGCTAAACTCATCTAGGAAAGAGAAAAACTTTTTCCCTACCAGACCGTCTAACACTTGATCTATGAAAGGTAAAGGAAAATGGTCCTTTTTAGTGGCTTTGTTCAGTTCCCAATAGTTGACACAGATTCTCCACTTACCATTTTTCTTTGGCACTAGCACCAAAGGAGAGATCCATTCACTGTTAGAGATGGGATAGATGAATCCTACATCAAGCAATTTCTACAGTTCTTCCTTAACGATATCTTTAAGTGTTGGATTCATCCTCCTTTGGGCTGCCTGACTGGTTTGCAATCTTCCTTGATGTATATATGATGAGAACATACTGAAGGGTGCACTCCCTTCATCTCCCTATAACTATAGGCGAAGGCATCTAGATGTTTTCTCAGCAGGTTGTATAGCTCCTTCTCCTGGGAAGTAGATAGGGATGGATTGATTTTCAATGTTCTTTCTGGGCCAAACTCTATACTTTTGACACGGGAAGAAGTAGGATTGGCCACACAGAGATTAGTTGAGGGGTTGTTTTGGGTTTCTCTTACTATGTCTTCTAATGGGGATACATTGGGAGGTGGATTCTGAATCAAATTTTCAAACATATCATCCTCATCTTGCAGTTTTCCCCCCATGGCGATTTCTAATGTACAAAATGGTGCAAAATAAACTTCATCCTCATCCTCCTCCTCCAACCAGAGAGGTAGATCATGTTATAGCAAGGGTTGGGCAGGAGGATATAGGGTTAATTGCTTGGACATGTGCCCGTTCTTTATGGTCATGTTCCCAGCTCGGCAGCTGATGTAGGTATCGGTTGTAGCCAACCAGGGTCTTCCCAGGATGAGAGGATACCAAGTGAGATTTTCCTTTGGCTAGAGAACTAAGAATCTGTAGGGTACTTCCAAGAATCAATGGAGACCATCACATCTTCCACAATCCCCTCAGGGGTCACGGTGGAGCAGTCTGCTAACTGAAGCACTATTGTGATCTTCCTCAAGGAGCCCTAGAGGTTAAGTTTGAGCATTGTGTCCTTTGTCATCACATTAATGGCAGCTCCCAAATCAATCAAGGTATGTGGGAGTTGACCTCCTCGCCCTCTCCTCTTGACCCTTACTCCCTAGTCCCGCCCCCGTCATCCTTGCCCTGATCCTTTCCCTTCCCATTCCACACCGGTGCGTGTATATTATGCCATTGATGTGGACATCAACTACTGGGCTTCCAGGGTCCAGATATTTTGGACAAATTATCTGCCCCAACAGTAGGTCGGACAGTTGTCCTATGACATTGATGGTTGGGGCATCTCTCTTGCACCTTCCTAGATGCCTAAAGCACTTCTCTTTGATCAACCTATTGTAGATAGGCACATCTTTTATGGCTTGGAGAAGTGGCATCTTCACACATAAATGTTTCAATTCTCCCAGGAGTTCTGTCTTTTCTGGGGTAGGATGGATTGTCATGGATAATCTCTCAGGAAAGGGTGGATTTGCTTTAGGTTTGCTTTCCTCTTTATCTTCCTCAACCTCCCTGGGTGGAGGCTGGCTATCTGGGAGAACTTTCCCAGATCACATGTTGATTTCTTGAATCTCCACAACATAAGTTGGGCATGATGGTTCCCCACTATACACTTGTTGAGCTTCTCTGTTGTTCGCTTTTGGATTTGGCTGGGCAGGCATTTGGGGTTGCCTTGGTGGAGCAGATGGTAATGGTTGTGGTTGGGTAGGTGGTAGAGGCAGAAGAGTGGGAAGAGAGTTGTATTGGGGCCTCCACCTTGATGAGATGCATTCCACTGAGGTTGCGGCTGAGCATAAGATTGAAATGAAAGGGTGGCTAGTTGGGCATGATATTGAGATGTGAAGGACCAAGGAGGAGGCGTGGACCAGGAAGGATGAGCAAGAGGGCCCGAAGAAGGTATTGACGTGACTTGGTTGGAGTTGTAGTATGCCTGAGATGTCCCTTGCATCCCCTAATGGTATGGTCTAGGTCCATGCAGCCTTCTTTGGTTTATGTAATAGATCTGTTCAGTGACTCCTTTGGCCCCTTGGTATACAACTTTAAGTCCGGGCAAGGAAGGGCACTTATCTGTAGAATGATTTTCTTCACAGACTAAACAAACCTCTATAGAGTTCAATGGGCATTCATTCGTAGGATGCCTCCTGGTGCATCTAGGGAAAAAAATGGCCAAAGCCCTCTCTGCTTCCTCTTGTTTTCTTTTGATATGTAAGGTATCCATTTGCATGGCAAGAGTCTACAACATCTCACTCTTGAAGTCTTCCAGCATGTTTCGAATTTCTCCTTTAATGGATGAATTTTAAGAAGAGGTACTGGCTATGGGTTGACCCACCCTACCTTTATTTTTGGCTACTCTAGAATGGTTTCTAAAAACAGTCTTTATATCCTCATAGGATAGTTGGTAAATGTATCCCCCGGCCAGTAGATGGAGGGTGTCTAGAAGGTCTTCCCGAATTCCCCTGAGTAGGACCAACTTCAAAGACTCAGGATCAAGTGTACATCCGACCCTTTTGTGATTGAGCTGGAACCTCTCTTCATAGTCTTCTAGGGACTCATCACTTCCCAAGGTCATTCGGAAGATTTCTTCTTTAGTATCTTTTGACCTACAATAGTCTCGATACTTGTTGTTAAAGGCCTGCTGCATCTGAGCCCAAGTTGTGATGCTATTGCCAGGTAATCCCATGAACCGGCACAGTGCTGCATCCTTGAGAGTAGAAGGGAACAATTTCAACTTTTGCTCGTCTTCTGAGTAGTCATAAGTTCGACAGATGACAACAAACTCAAACAAGAAGGTGTTAGGATCTTCTGTAGTCAGACCGTGGAAGTGAGGTAGGGCTGAAGGGCTTATATTCATCATTTTGGTGTCCCCATTGGTCTCCCGAATGGGAAAGGTACCCTCTATACTCTCTCCATTCCCCCTATAATTTTTGTTTTCAGCCATTGGCTCCGAAGGAATGGTTTCTTCTTATTCTTCCCCTATAGGTTCTTCAAATATGTCTGGTTGTTCACCTAAGGGTTCTTCTTGATCGTAGCGACCGAAGAAGAGAGAAAGTTGGCTGTGTGAAGTAGTGG
The DNA here is from genome assembly GCA_031772625.1 of Pinus tabuliformis. Classification (NCBI taxonomy): domain Eukaryota; kingdom Viridiplantae; phylum Streptophyta; class Pinopsida; order Pinales; family Pinaceae; genus Pinus; species Pinus tabuliformis. Next base: position 278,408,448 of record CM062812.1, read on the forward strand.
GAGTGTTGGGAAAAAAATTTCTTGAGTTATCTCTATTCCTACGAGGCATGAAAGGAAATATTTTTGGTTGTTTTTTCTTTTCCCCACACTGATAGTACCTGCAGAAACTAAAATTGTGATTGAACAAAACAAATTGCAACTAGCTGAAATGGAAATTTGCAGAATTGAAAAGGAAAGCAAGGAAATGTAGAACTGAAGGAAAAGGAATGGCCAGTCTACTTTTGCTGAAATGAAATATACAGAATTGAAGAGGAAAGCAAGGAAATGTGGAACTTAAAAGAAAAGAAATGACTAGTCTATGTTTGCCGAAATAAACTATTAGCAGAATGTTGCAATAGGAAATAGAAGAAAGCAGTAATCACGGAATACTCTGATGCTTCCAAGGAAATGGTGCCAAAAAGTGGTGAGCACCAGTATTGCAACAATAATGCTGCAATTCCTCGTCTGCCTACTTTACTCTTATCAACCCGGTAGTTCGTAACAAACTTGGAAGCGTCGGTGCTGTATGCACAAGTACTAGTTCTCACTGCAGGTTGTCACTTGGTCAACCTGCGCAATATAACTAGGAGCTCAATCCAACTTCTGTTGATTCTAGAAGAAGCTCTATATGTGATGAAAGGAAAGAAAGATTACTCTACAGATGCTATTCTAACTGTAGAAAGGAGAAAGACTGAAATGTAAAGCAAACCTAGTAAACCCTAATTAACCAACTAATTCTACTTTTGCAGAAAGCACTATGAAAACCATGAAAGGAATGCCGTTACCTACTCAAGGAAGTAAAAAACATCTAACTATTCTATGTTTGGAAGTAAATAAGCAAAAAACATATTTTTGGATTTTTATGTGAATTTGACATGCATGTAATTTATTATGTGTGAGTGTGGCAGCGAATAGGTGGTGTTGAAGGGAAGTTTTGGGACTTGAGAGGATGTAGGAGGTCTCAGGTGGCCTTCTGGAGGCTTTTTCCACACTCAGACTTCAAAAGCAATTCTACAGGAAAATCTACAGGAGGACACAAGAAATCTACAGGAGGAAAACAGGGAAACTACATGAGGCCTACAGGAGGAGGCCGAGAGAAATTTCCACTATTTTGAGGGTGTGAGAGTGGGTGGAAAATGTGGATGAAAGTTGGAAGGAGGTGTTAGGGCACCTATGGTCTACCATGAACCACCAGGAGAGAGAAATATGATTGGGTTTGCTCAAGGAGAGAGGAAGAAGTTCAATGGAAAAATGCAGGAAACTAGGTCAGAATAGAGGTGAGATTTGGGATACCTATAGGGCATGGATCAGATGGAGACTGTGATTGCTGATATTCTGGCCTACTACTGGAAGAGATCTGTTGCATAGAAATTGACAGTCAACCAAGGAAATCAAGCAATAAGTGAAATGAACGCATTTAAGAAAAATAGAGTTTTGCATAAAAATGGTCTTAACTATGATCTATGAAAGGAAATGTTGAGAAATGCTGCAAGCAAGGAAAGCATGAAAGAGGACTATTGAAAATCAAGAAATGAACATGATGAAGGAGATCTGAAGCAAAGCAAAACTGGACTATTAACCTACTAAAGCTGCAAACACTAGAAGTCCTATGAATGAGGAAAATCTGTGTTTTTGGGGCAACAAGAGAGTCTTTGCCTCAAATCATGGTCCCAGAGGGAGGAAGAGAGGCCAAGGCCCTGTTTCTAGCCTTTGAATCTTTTCTAATCGCTTCTTAACCTGATACAGAAAGCACAAACGGAAGAAAACCACTAAATCATCAAAAGCAACCTATTCTTAACCATAAAACAAATACATCTAACAAAAAACTAATCTACAAACTGAAACAAAACATACAAATACAAGTAAAGAGGAGCTTGGCTACTTGGATTGGGCCCTAACCCAAGAGATTTAGCCCTCTGAGGTAACTTAGTGCTAGCTCAAAAAGGATTCCATCTTTATTTTCCAAACAATAGCAAGATTACATGAAACTGTCACAAAATAATAAGCTCAAAATTTTGAGCAGAGTTTACATAAGCAAAAAACCAACCCTAGTGAGGCTCTAGGCCTCTCTACTTATACAAATGAAGCTACCAATAGCTTCCTTAAAATCAAGGAGGCTTGGCTCCCAAAAATCGAGATAATCATCAGTCATCCTCCACTTTCTCAGCTGCCTTCTAGTGCATGATTCGACTGCTTGTACTCCAAGCTGAATGAAGGGGAATTCGAAGTGAGGAGTAATAAATGAGGGGGATTCCCTCCTACAAGTCCTCTCCTCTGTCCACTTTGAGTTATTGCTGCCAATTTTCCACTGGATACTTGACTTTGACTTCGAAATCCATCAATAATCTGCATTAAATACATGTTAGACCACATGGCACAATAACTAACCCAACTCACTCTATAAGCATAAATATAATCAGAAAATCATATAATAAGCTAAGAGAATGGTTGATTTGACTAGGTTAGGAGGTAAAATGAGCCCATATAATTACCCATTTATGAGGCTCATCACAAACCAAACACTATAAGCTGATTCTCCCTTCACACAAACTAGAAGGCTAAGGCTCTCAAGATGGCTATCAAGATTTGTAGATAATTCCAGCCCTTTCATTAGCTAGTTGAGGGTGTGAAATGAGGAGTTTATTTAGATTTGATAGAGGGGAAATGGATCCTATTATGATGGGAGAGGCCTTATCTCTTTGGTTTGTTCCATTTCAATAGGTTAAAGGAGCCCAAACAGACTCTCTCGGCTCTATCTTGCCCAACCATTTACCAAACTTCTGTTCATGAAGCTTCTAGACCTAGAAGCTTTGAATCCATTTTTAAAAACTTTCCAAAAGAGGGTTGGCTTGGGGGATGAATGGCTCACTTGCGTCATTCAGCACTAGTCCTAGTTTTAAACTCTGCAAATCGGCATAGGGAAGGAACTAAGCACTAGCGCCGGTCTTGAAAACTGAGCTTGAAGGAATATTCTTGGGAAATGCTGTAAGAGGGAAATGTTTTGCAGATGAAGATGGATGTAGGGAAATGTTCTTCATGGTAGGGAAACATATGAGGGTCACTGTATAGGTCCTCCAGGATCGAGGAATGGGGAGTATAGGGATAATGAAAAAATGCTATTTTAGACTATGGTAATAAGAATCCCTTGGCTGGTAAGGCCACTAATCAGCCTACTGGTTCCAACTCAGCTACTTCATATCTTGCTCCAAATGTGGTTCCCACTGAATTAACTATTAAACCTCTCAAGGGAGTTATTCACAAATATGCATTTAATCCTCGTACGTGAGCTGCACAAAAATATAAAATAGTTAAGGATCTAGCTCAAGCTCTTTCAGCTATGTCAACTCTCAAAGTTTTGTAGAATTTTCCTGCCTAGAAGAAGGATTTAATTACCGCAATTAGAGAAAATGATCCTTCAAATTCTAATCGTGTATTATTTAATCATGAGAATCATACACTCAAACTTCCAGTGCAACTGGATTTTATGATTCAGGTTATTGTTCGAAGTAAAACCATCCATCAAACAATTATGGATGAAGGAGCTTCAACTTGTATCATGTCACTTTCTTGTTGGAAGGCTATTGGCTCTCCTCAACTCAACTAGTCACCTACTACTCTCAAAGCCTTTGATGGAAGAGGCTTCAAGCCTTATGGAATTTTGAATTCGTTACTAGTAGAATTAGCTGACAAGACAATGTCAATATAAGTTGAAGTTATAGACAGAAAATTGGATTATAACCTTTTACTAGGACATACATGGATTTATTCCATGGCCGCTATTGTTTCGACTTACTTTAGAATGATCACTTTCCCTCAGCAGGTAGCATTGTGGATATCAACTAGTTCACCTTATTTTCCAATAATTCTCAGACTACTAGAAGCATCCCTCTTGTGGGAGAATCCCCACTAACTTATCGACATGTCAGAGTGGCATTGCTTAAGGATTGTTCCCTATTGGGAACCTTTTCCTTTCCTCCCTCTCCTCCTTTTCCCCTTCCTCATCCTCACAACCTGAACTCAATTTCATTTATCAACATGATATCTTCTTGTACTACCCCATCTAATCCTTGGTAGTACCAGATGCTTCTAATATTGATACATTCCTTGACCACATGCCACTCAGTCCTATTGAGATCGAGTACAAGGCTATCTATTTGGCCTATTTAGCACATTCTGATTTCTCCTCCTTGATAGATTGGATTGATCACTCCCGAGATTATGTTTCATCTTATGATCCCTTTTTTGATACATTTTTTACTAATGAAAGAAACATGGAAATAATGATGGCAGATGATGGCCGTGGGATCATAATCATCACTGTTCCTCCCCACCCAATACTTCTGAGGATAATCTTAGTGATATCTATTCAACCAATGGTGTTGAAATATCTGTGAATTCGCTATCTATTCATGACATCGATTCTGAGAAGAATTTATCGAATATTAAAGAGAATGTTACTATTGATATTTCGATTAAACTCGAAATTGTCGAGAATGTACATATTGGTGCCTCTTGCTCTCTCGACAAGATCAAGATCTATAAATCCCTTTTTTAGGAATTCCTAGAAATTTTCGCCTGGTCATATGAAGAGATGCCAAGTATTGATCCAAATATGGTTGTACATGAAATCAAAACACATCCAGATGTTAAGGCAATTTGGTAGCGCTTACGTCTGGTCCATCCAAAGAAATATGCTGCTATTAAAGTAGACGGTGAAAAAATTCTGCGTGCTGGTTTCATCTACCCAGTTCCTCTTACTAATTAGGTCTCGAACATTGTTCCTGTAATAAAGAAGCAAGGTACGATTCATGTGTTTTTTGATAATCGAGACATCAACCCTGCTTTTCCTAAGGACAAATACCAAAACCCATTTATCGACCAGATTGTTAATGATTGTGTTGGGGGTGAAGCTTTTTCGTTTATGGATGGTTCTTCCAGCTACAACCAAATCAACATTCTCCAATCAAACCAACCTAAAACCACATTTATTTTTCCACAGGGCACATTTTCCTATTGCAAGTTCGCTTTCCGTTTGAAAAATGTCGGGGAAAATTTTCAGAGGGCTATGAATTATGCCTTCCAGGAAATTAAACACATTGTACAACCATATTTGGATGATCTACCTGCCCACTCGAAACATCGTTCTGATCATTCGATGCATCTCAAGGCTATATTTTTACGTTGTCAACATTATAATATCAGGCTCAATCTACACAAATGTGTGTTTTTCATTCAATCAAATCAACATATCGGCTTCATTATGTCAAAGCAAGGAATTCATATTGATCCACTTAAAGTTTAGGTGATCCTAAATCTACCTTCTCCCTCCTCTCTCGTTCAGATACAATATGTGGAGCGATAAAAAGGGTCTTTTTCACCTCTAATTACCTTCACATTAATTATCAACTCAGGGACGACTTTTTATTTCAAGAGTGTACTCAGTCTGAGGCGGCTATTTACTCAAGAGTAATGTTTTGTAGTATAGTGCTTAAAAGCTACAAAAGTAAATGAATGCTTGAAGAAGAAACCTAACAATAACATAAACTCAAATGCTCTGAAATCCAATTATTCACTCAGCAAACATCAATTGAGGATACAGTAGCAATAACTCATTCCTCTAGAGATTGATGCAATTGAAATCAAACTGGAACAAGACAATCAATCTGGGAACGAGGAAGCAATAACCAATGTTCTCTACAGTTGACAGTCCTGATTTAAAGCAATCAAAAGGAAATCGAACTTGAACTAATGCTGCCATTGAAAGTAAACTAGGAAAACTCTTTAAAAGCAAACTAGTGCAATTAATCAATAGAAATGAACAACAAAGTAAATGGGTGCATGTCTACAACTTAACTACTTCAAAAGGCTAAATCACGCTAAGCATTGCATCAGTCGAAGGTTCGGTAGCAATAACCCATCCTTTTCATAACTGATGAGAACAAATCCGAGGTCTGGGAGCTAGGTAGCTGATGCTGGGGTTCACTACAGCCTGAGATCGTCCTTGATGAATGTAAATGAAATGGCAAATAAAGGAAATAACAATGAAATAGAACAGCACATCAGCCAAGGGTTTGGTGGCAATAACCTATCCCTTTCATAACTGATGGGAGCAGATCAGAGGTCTGGGAGCCAAATAGCAGAAGCTGACACTCACTACAGCCTGAGTCTGTCCTTAAGAAATGGCAAGTAAATGAAACAACAAATCAGCAATCTTGAAATAAACCAGCAATTGAAATCAAACAACACGCAGAAATAGAACACCATTAACTAATAATGAATATGAAACAACGATGGAAAGTCAAATACAAATGCATAACAACTTAACACACGGCACACCTCAATAGCAATCTGATCTTGGTAATCCACTTGTCAGTCTTAGTTATAAATAATACGATTGTCTTTTAGAATGGAACAACAACGTTCATAGATTCAACAATCGCAATATAATTTCTAAGATGAATTCAATAATACCAATGGTCAAATGTTACAACACAGACATTCCATAATTGAATAGCAACGATATCCTGTAAAAACCATTTATATCAGCACTTAAAGAAACAGCAATGCGTTGCAAAATTAATATGATATTTCTGTCTCAGAAAATGAGATTATGTGACAGAGCTGTGATGTAAAATAATAGAACATACCAGATTACCAAGTAAAACTGATAAGCAAACCACGCATAAAACAAAAGAATATAATATACAGTAGCAGCAGCAGCGTACTCCACCAGAGGCTGGGCCCTTAGCCGCCAGCGGATGCTGCTGGGTTACTTCAGATGAACAGAATGAACAACAACTCCCAAATCATGTATTAATTATCAAATTATGAAATCATTACAATAGCAAAAGCTTGAGGATTACCACATGCAACAATTCCTTCTTCTTTCTATCCTATCATGAAGCCTTGCTTCTGAATCTCTAATTCAAATCATCCATTCTCCATTCTCTTAGCCATCCCCAAGTCATCCCATAAATCCCAAATCATTCCCATCTCTGATCTCTGTTTTCATTTAAATAGAGAGATATCAGAGAGAAGTTACAATAAGGATAAGTACAACATGATTCCTATTACAAAATTGTTTTGCTTCTAACCATTTGATCAACAAGAACAAGGCGAATTTGGCTTTGTAGCTGAGATTTGGAGGACGGCCGTAACAATAAATCTGAGAAAATCGTGCTCAAAGAACCCTGCGTTTCTCTCAGTACAAGCTGAATTTGGGCAACCCGTTCTTTACTAAAGTTAATTGGGTCCGGTCTGGACAAAACCCATGTTCCGGATTTTCCAGATTCATCTTCATTTTCTCAGAATCTCAACCGCAAAACTATCACTTCTTATTCCAGCGAATTTCTGAGTTGGCACTTTTAATGATCAAATCTTCAATCTGGAAATTATCTTGGAGGCTAAAAATGGTGAATAATGTTACCACTGATTTATTAAAACTATCATTGATAAAATTATGCATAATCATTAATTTATTAGAAATAAAGGAGAATAAATAATATTCATTCGTAAGAGCATAAATCATTTATAAAATGGATTTAAATGATAAATTATAATAGATGATATAATAGAGAAGAGTAAAAATGGATGAAATAAGTGTTACAAAGTGGTCGTATTCATGGCCCAACATACCCCCACACTCAATATGTTGCATGTCCTCATGCAACGAAAACTAAATATATTGCATGTCTTCATGCAACCCAAAGACAAAAACCCATGTGTTAACCAAGCGATAAAAAAAAAAAAATGTTCATCTCAGCTCATGGAATGGATAGAACAAATGAATTCTTCCTTAATTAATGAATATTCACTTTTAGTAATCTTGATGAAGGCATAACAATTTTTACATTGACATTCAATTATATGTATATATGAAGTTGCAACAAAATATGATATAAGTAACAGCAAACTTCATTAACCATTTTCTCAAAAACTACAAACCAGCTTTTGTTGAAATTTGGCAAGTAAATTTATAATATATGAATGCCTTTATGATCCAAAAATCAGACTGTTTTGATGCACAGATCATGAGATATAAACAAAATGGCTGTAGGTGAGAGTGCATGATTTCTGAAATTTTATGAACCAATATTTCTTGAAATTGTGTAGGTATGTGTATTTTAATAGTATGTCTGTGTTTCCTAGAGATCACAAGAATTGAGTTCATAGTTTTACTCGATATTTTTCACCAACTCTTCCACAACATCCTGCTTGCATACCAAATTCATTCACTCAACCCAATCAACCACATCATCACAATGCTCCATTCCTTACACATTTTCCTGCTCAACTAATTCCACTCCCCCACACTGAGTTGACAGTCCTGCTTTAAAGCAATCAAAAGGAAATCGAACTTGAACTAAAGCTGCCATTGAAAGTAAACTAGGAAAACTCTTTAAAAGCAAACTAGTGCAATTAATCAATAGAAATGAACAACAAAGTAAATGGGTGCATGTCTACAACTTAACTACTTCAAAAGGCTAAATCACACCAAGCATTGCATCAGTCGAAGGTTCGGTAGCAATAACCCATCCTTTTCATCACTGATGAGAACAAATCCGAGGTCTGGGAGCTAGGTAGCTGATGCTGGGGTTCACTACAGTCTGAGATCGTCCTTGATGAATGTAAATGAAATGGCAAATAAAGGAAATAACTATGAAATAGAACAACACATCAGCCAAGGGTTTGGTGGCAATAACCTATCCCTTTCATAACTGATGAGAGCAGATTAGAGGTCTGGGAGCCAAATAGCAGAAGCTGACACTCACTACAGCCTGAGTCTGTCCTTAAGAAATGGCAAGTAAATGAAACAACAAATCAACAATCTTGAAATAAACCAGCAATTGAAATCAAACAACACGCAGAAATAGAACACCATTAACTAATAATGAATATGAAACAACGATGGAAAGTCAAATACAAATGCATAACAACTTAACACACGGAACACCTCAATAGCAATCTGATCTTGGTAATCCACTTGTCAGTCTTAGTTATAAATAATACGATTGTCTTTTAGAATGGAACAACAACGTTCATAGATTCAACAATCGCAATGTTACAACACAGACATTCCATAATTGAATAGCAACGGTATCCTGTAAAAACCATTTATATCAGCACTTAAAGAAACAACAATGCGTTGCAAAATTAACATGATATTTCTGTCTCAGAAAATGGGATTATGTGACAGAGCTGTGATGTAAAATAATAGAACATACCAGATTACCAAGTAAAACTGATAAGCAAACCATGCATAAAACAAAAGAATATAATATACAGTAGCAGCACCAGCGTACTCCACCAGAGGCTGGGCCCTTAGCCGCCAGCGGATGCTGCTGGGTTACTTCAGATGAACAGAATGAACAACAACTCCCAAATCATGTATTAATCATCAAATTATGAAATCATTACAATAGCAAAAGCTTGAGGATTACCACATGCAACAATTCCTTCTTCTTTCTATCCTATCATGAAGCCTTGCTTCTGAATCTCTAATTCAAATCATCCATTCTCCATTCTCTTAGCCATCCCCAAGTCAGCCCATAAATCCCAAATCATCCCCATCTATGATCTCTATTTTCATTTAAATAGAGAGAGATCAGAGAGAAGTTACAATAAGGATAAGTACAACATGATTCCTATTACAAAATTGTTTTGCTTCTAACCATTTGATCAACAAGAACAAGGCGAATTTGGCTTTGTAGTTGAGATTTGGAAGACGGCCGTAACAATAAATATGAGAAAATCGTGCTCAAAGAACCCTGCATTTCTCTCAGTACAAGCCGAATTTGGGCAAACCGTTCATTATTAAAGTTAATTGGGTATGTTCTGGACAAAACCCATGTTCCGGATTTTCCAGATTCATCTTCATTTGTTCAAAATCTCAACCGCAAAACTGTCACTTCTTATTCCAGCGAATTTCTGAGTTGGCACTTTTAATGATCAAATCTTCAATCTGGAAATTATCTTGGAGGCTAAAAATGGTGAATAATGTTACCACTGATTTATTAAAACTATCATTGATAAAATTATGCATAATCATCAATTTACTAGAAATAAAGGAGAATAAATAATATTCATCCATAAGAGCATAAATCATTTATAAAATGGATTTAAATGATAAATTATAATAGATGATATAATAGAGAAAAGTAAAAATGGATGAAATAAGTGTTACAAAGTGGTCGTATTCATGGCCCAATATACCCCCACACTCAATATGTTGCATGTCCTCATGCAACGAAAACTGAATATATTGCATGTCTTCATGCAACCCAAAGACAAAAACCCATGTGTTAACCAAGCGATAAAAAAAAAATGTTCATCTCAGCTCATGGAATGGATAGAACAAATGAATTCTTCCTTAATTAATGAATATTCACTTTTAGTAATCTTGATGAAGGCATAACAATTTTTGCATTGACATTCAATTATACGTATATATGAAGTTGCCACAAAATATGATATAAGTAACAGCAAACTTCATTAAGCATTTTCTCAAAAACTACAAACCAACTTTTGTTGAAATTTGGCAAGTAAATTTATAATATATGAATGCCTTTATGATCCAAAAATCGGACTGTTTTGATGCACGGATCATGAGATATAAACAAAATGGCTGTAGGTGAGAGTGCATGATTTCCAAAATTTTATGAACCAATATTTCTTGAAATTGTGTAGGTATGTGTATTTTAATAGTATGTCTGTGTTTCCTAGAGATCACAAGAATTGAGTTCATAGTTTTAAAAATATTATGGAAATCAATTTCTACACTGAAATTGTATGCCTTAAATGAGAAAGAAAATAGAAAACATCCATCATGCGTAGCAATTCCTCCCCCTCTCTGAAAAATTAGCATGCCCTCATGCGATGCTAGAAAACAAATAGAGGTGGTTGCTACCAGATGTTGAATTCTATGCTTGGTGTAAAACAACACGGAATAAGGGAGGTGTTGAGAGTGAATAAGAATAGCAATGGATGATAAAGAATATGAATGACATGGTCATAAGAAAGAAATGAATGAAAGGAACACTCCCCCACACTCGAAAATGATATGCTGCTGAAAAAGGGAAAGTGGTAAAGATGTGGAATGAAGGATGACAAATAATGCTCAAAATGGATTTTCATTAAATTCTCCTAAATTCATAATAAATTAGAAAACTATGCGATTTTACCTCAAGTTTTACCTCCAAAAATGTGGAATGACATATATGGACTGGCAGTTGTTGAAGCTGATGTAGGTAGAGTTGGCACTGAAAGTGATGCAAAAGGTGGAATCCAGGTAAGCACATCATGTCTGAAGAATTGTTCACGTTCACGAGTTGCTCGAGCCTCTTCTGTTAAGTGCAATAGTGTGGTCATGCTACGAATAGAATTCTGCCCATACTTGTTGTTCTCCTGTAAACAAAGCACTATTTTGCATACAATGTTCTTGAATCCATAGTGTTAGCTTTGAATAGAAACAGATAAGATGCATGCAAAATTTCAATTAGAAAAACTTATGTATACATGCAATACTAATATGTTGTCACATCAACAAGGTATGGCAAAGTGCAGTAATCATATCGCATGCAATCCCATAATGCATACATTCCCCCCTCCAATTGGAAAATGGGTTCCATAACCATAAAACATATGAAAGGGGTGGTGTGGACGGCAAGGCAATGGAATGAACAATATATCAGTAAATGAATGAGAGGACACTTATCAATGATAGGACGGTGAAAGTTATGGTTATATTGAGAGCAAAGTGTGTAAAGATAGTTATGAATAAGAAATAGGACGCTTTGGATTGATGATAGTTTATGCAAAACGAACAAGGACAACAATATGCTAAAAAGATGCTTTGCTGACAGTATTCTAGCTGAAAATGATGTGATTGATCATAAAACAATTTCTCATGCATAAAGGTTCAAAACAGGGAAAAAGTTAAGGAAATAACTTCTCTGATAAAAAGAAAAAATAAGAAAAGGGTATTATAATAATAATTGACGATAAGATATAACTTCAATACCATAAGCAGAGCCGCTGCTGCCAGCAGGCGTCCATAGCCTCGGCAGGGTTGCTTTTTAACCCATATGAGCTAGGATCCTCAATTTATAAATGGAGAGTTACAGTGCTGTTCTACAGAAGAGATCAGTGTGCTGGCGTGGTAACCAGATAATCATACTGCCATTCACTGGGATGTAGCAAAAGTGATCAGGCCGGCTCGTGATGAGACCTCCTGTTCCAAGGATAATTTGGCTATCCAATGGATCATAACCCTGGTGTGGTGGCCGTAATGGGAATGTCACTTTGTTACAACCTTATGAACATGGTAGGCTGGCTCGTAATGAGACCCCCTATCCTCCATCTGCGAACAAAATTTTGTTGTTATTACATATTTTTATGATAAAATGAAGGAGGCTCAGTACTCCTTAAGAGCAGGGATGGCGGAAGAAGTTGAACATGTCAATATAAAAAAATATACCCATAATCTCATTTATTACAGATAGAGAAGATTATAACCAGGAAGGGTGGAACCAGCATGGTATTAAGATGATCAATCAGTATCATGTACAGCAAGAAACAATGCAGTAAAATAGTATATAAAGAATTGTGTCCCTTTTGAAAATAAGCTATCATCAAGGAGTTGTCTTGTTAAAGATCATAACGTGAATGATATTAACTTGCTTCAATAGAATCCATAATTCTTGTCCTTATAAAAGTAGTGTACTTCAAGCCATGAAAGGGGATCAGTAAAAGGTGGTTGAGATGAACTAGGAGTAATCCTACAAGAAGGAGGAAGGGTTGCTCTCGAAAATAATCCAAAGTGTTGTTCTTTTGAATGAACAGCAAAAACACTCAAAAAGTGGTGTTCCGTGTAGGGAACAACAAAGGAAATGCACACCAAAAAGCAAAAATACACACAAAAAAGTGTGAAAATGCAAATGTCGTTCCTTTGGAAAAATGAACATCAAAAGCTAAAAGTGTCGTTCCTTTTTAAAGGAACAACAAAAGCGCAAGTGCCATTCCTTTGGAAAAGGAACAACAAAAATCAAAAGTGTAGAAGTACTGTTCCATTTCGAAAAGGAACAGCAAAACATGCTGCTCTATTTCGAAAATGAACAGCAAAACGTGAAAAAGGAATAGCAAAAATGAAAAATGTCGTTCCTTTGGAAAAGGAACAACAAAAACGCAAGTGCCGTTCCTTTAGAAAAGGAACAGAAAAAACGAAAAGTGCAGAAGTGCTATTCCATTTCGAAAAGGAACAGCAAAACATGCTGCTCTATTTCGAAAATGAATAGCAAAACGTGAAAAAGGAACAGCAAAAATGAAAAATGTCGTTCCTTTGGAAAAGGAACAGCAAAAATGCAAGTGTCGTTCCTTTGGAAAAGGAACAGTAAAAATGAAAAGTGTCGTTCCTTTGGAAAAGGAACAGCAAAAACGCAAGTGCCTTTCCTTTGGAAAAGGAACAACAAAAATGAAAAGTGCTGTTCCTTTGGAAAAGGAACAGCAAAAACGCAAGTGCCGTTCCTTTGGAAAAGGAACAGCAAAAACGAAAAGTGCAGAAGTGTTGTTCCATTTCGAAAAGGAACAGCAAAACATGCTGCTCTATTTCGAAAATGAACAGCAAAACGTGAAAGTGTTGTTCCATTTGGAAAGGAACAGCAAAAAGTGAAAGTGCAGAAGTGTTGTTCCATTCGGAAAGGAACAACAAAACGTGAAAGTGCAGAAGTGCTGTTCCATTCAGAAAGGAACAGCAAAACGTGAAAGTGCAAAAGTGTTGTTCCATTCAGAAAGGAACAAAAAAACGTGAAGGTGTAGAAGTGCTGTTCCATTTGGAAAGGAACAACAAAAATGAACCATGGAAAAGGAACGACAAAATGAACCGTGGAAAAGGAACGGCAAAATGAACGGTGGAAAAGGAACGACAAAATGCACAAGCATGAAATGCAAGCACGCAAAGAATGAATTAGCTGTTCACTGTATTGATGCTGAGGATGGGTCACAGTTTGAATGAAGCAACACCTGAAACACAAAATATAAGAGAAATCAGAAAGGAAACAACATTTTATTTAAAAAACAGTATGTAAATAAGTAAATTAAGTTACAACAACTATGATGTTATGTAAAAAAAATGATCTCTTTGAAAAATGTTTTGGCAACAGTGACAAGACACGAATCTTCAAATGGAAATCAATTCTTCATTTCTTCTATTATGAATCTGTTGGGTAATGAGTTGGATGAAATTCCTTTGTTTCATTTAAAATTTCTTTCAAAAATCACTCGTCCATAAATTGACCTTCTTTATTTTCCGAAGACCTGCAAAAAACGAGTATCTACCTGCAATAAAACATTAAATCATGGAGAAAGAGAGGTGCGCGGGCTCCCCTAATCCAAGAATTATGCAAAAAACTAACAAGTAGTTACTCTATATAACAAATCCACAGAGAAAATAACAAAGTAAAATTTATTTGTCACCTGTGGGAGAGCAGTGGTCGACCATACTAACCAGCGGTGTTTTAATCACAACTTCTTTGTTTTTCGTCAAAATTGAGTGATTCCAAAGGAAAATGAGAGCTAATTAAAAGTTTTATCTCCAGTAGAAACAGGTTTTAAAGATTCAATGATATGATATGTCAATTTTAGTTAGAACAACCTGCATAATAGAGTCATTGTCGATTACCCGGCTTAGACCAACAGTTGATATTTCAAGCGTAACTTTTTCGTTTGATGTCAGATTCGAATGATTCAAATTGGAAATGAAAATAGATTCATTTATTTATCTCCAATAGAAACAGGTTTTGAAGACAAAAAGAATTGATAGGTAAAATATTGTAAGGAACAACCGAAAAGACATAGTTTTAAGGGTGCTGATTTACGATAAGCAGTCAGTATTTTGATCATAACTTCCCCATACGATATTGAAAATGAGTGATTCAAATTGCATTGTAAACTAGATTCATAGGGGAATCTACCATAGAAACAGGTTTTAAAAATTCATTCATTTAGGCCTCCAAAAACTGACTGTCCCAAGTCTGGTCCTGAGCTGCCCGCTAGACATCCGGTGAATGTTTTGGCACTAACTTTTTCGTTTCAAATCCAAATTGAGTGATTCAAATTGGGTTAGAAAGTAGAAATCAAGGGCTACTTAGGGTAGAAACATGTTTTAAAAATATGGTCATTTAGGCCTCCAAAAACTGACTGTCCCAACTCTGTTCCTGAGCTGCCCGCTAGACACCCTGTCAACTCGAGTGTGGGGGAGTGGAATTAGTTGAGCAGGAAAATGTGTAAGGAATGGAGCATTGTGATTGTTGACACCTAATCCTCAACGGATGGGTGAACTGGAACGTGAACAGTCATCAATAAGATGAACTGTTCCGTCTCCTTCTTGTATATAATCAATAGTTCTCTAATGAAATTTGATATCAGTTTTTCTTCCGCTCATTCTGGAGTTACCTTGGCCTGACATGGTATCAGAGCACAGGTCCCAGAATCCTTGTAACTCCTCTGGCCATAATGCCTCTGCTTGAACGTTTGCCATAATGCCTCTGTCCTGCGCTGCTCTGCCTCTGTCTGATATTCCTCTGACAGATATCTCTGCGCTCCCTGAACGAGCACCAACGAGACAACGCATTTCCTTCTGCGAGGAGGTATAACGTGTCCCCAGCCTGCCGGAACCTATCCCTCGACGCCTTACAGCTGGTAATGGAGGTATTTTCCTTCTCTTCACGCTTCTTATCGTTGGTATCGTGCTTCCCCTCTTGAGCGAGTAGCTCGAGGCATAATGATTTTCACGTGACCTGACACAACAGTCAAGTGCTGTGTAACATCTTGGAAAACTCATGGCTAGAATTGCCTCCCTGTTATCTGCCTGGAAGCTAGAAGGTCGAGAAGTTCGTGTCTGCATTTCCATTTGAACCGAAGCTGGAAACCTCACTTTGATTTGGTCCTCCGTCTAATATTGTTCCTGGCTATTCAAGGATAAACTGCAAGTTTCTGAGTGATCGTATGCTTGTTGTGCGAGCAAGACTTTCTCAATGCAGAGGCTCAACGTGGTCTCCTATCGTAAATCATCCAACGATTTTCAGTTGATCGCATCCCGTTGCAAGGCAAGACAGTATGGAAAAAAAATCCCAAACAAAAGGTCTTCATGAAAATGTGTATCCTTCAAACCGTTGAATAGTAAGTTCTGAGGGTGTTTGCGCTTTCTGCTATAGAAATAGTGGGATTTAGGCTTGTTTTTGGAGCCAACGACCTATGCTCAATGAAATTGTATGTATATGCCTTGATTGACCAGCATACATATTGACCAGCTGCTTCAATGCGCTGTTTCAATCAGTTTTTCAATAAGTTTTTGAATGCGCTGCTTGAATAAGTTATTTGGACGCTGTTTTGGAAGCTGTTTGAATAGTTTAAGGAGGATATGGTATAGTTTTAGTCGCTTGAGAGATAAATCGTGCTCCTTTTTGCTGATAAACCGTGCTCCTGGCAGTTCGAGAAAGATAAAGCCCGTGCTCTTGGGTAATCATTGAGGTATCGAGTTTAGCAAAAAAAAAAATATATATATTTCACTATTGAATCCTGTATATATATATATATATATATATATTTGTGCGCTGTGGTTATATTAACCAGTATATATATATATATATATATATATATATACTATGGTCTTCAAACTGAGTTTGTAGATATGAAATATAGTGGATACAGTATCCTTGGAGGGTTTTGAAGAAACAGGATATATAAAAGTATTTAAAATCTGTTGCCTTTTTTGAATACCACTTCACTGTATTTCAGCAGAAGTTTTTTTTACCAACAGAAGTTTTTTTTTATCAGCAGAGACATTTTTTTTACAGAATGCATTCAATCATTTCTATGGTCGAAATAGTTCTCACTGGCAAGGAGAACTATTCTGAATGGTCTCGGATGGTAAAACACACCCTCATCTACAATGAGTTGTGGAAAGGAGTGTGTGTTGGAGAAGAAGACAAAGACCCTGTGCAGCCTACATCAGATAAAGAACTTGTCATTTGGGAAAACAAGAACAACAAAGCCTATGCATTGATCACAGCATCTGTAAATGAAGAAGTAAGTCGTCATATTTCATCCTATTGCACTGCCTTTGAAGCTTTACAAAAGCTGAAAGAACTCTATGATTCACATTCTGCACTTGAAGTTGTTCAGCTCGTGATTAAACTCTTCACTCTTGAACTGAAAAATAATGATCCCCTTGCTCTTGCATCTGAAATAAAGTCTATAATGCATGATATTAAATCCACTAAGGTTGAGCTGGATATCTCTCTTATTGCCTTTCTCAAAGCACTCTATCCTACCTACTCCAATTATCTTGAGTCTTTACAAGCAAATGGAAATCTTAAAGAAATAACCTTTGAGTCTCTTGTGAAAAAGTTTGCTGAAAGAGAGAAAGCCTTTGGAAAGAAAACAGTCCCTGAATCTTCTGAAGAGACTGTTTGCCTTGCTCATAAAGAAAAGCATCCTGCTCAAGATTCTACAAGAGGAAGAGGTGGACGAAGAGGAAGAGGAAGATACTTCAGAGGCAGGGGGGCAGACATTCTCAAGCAGAAAAGCCAGATCTGCATTGCATTCGCTGCAAACGAAATGGATCACATGGTGCTTCTACATGCAAGCTACCATGGGACAAAATTGAGCAGAGAAGAAACCAGCAGAAAGGTAAAACTGATGACACAGACAAAGGTAAAGCACCTGAATCCGCTCACTATATTGAGGCACAATGTAACATTGGAGTAAATGAATATTTGTTTAATGCTTCACTCGCTTCTTCGAAAAATGATTGGTTGCTTGATTCAGGAGCAACCTGTCATATGACTCATAGGAAAGATTTTTTTGAAGATTTCACTGACAATGTTGATGGAGCAGTATACTTTGCAGATCAGTCAAAAATCAAGCCATCAGGGCTTGGCACATTCAAGCTTAAACTGCCTGGTCTTCCAGACTTTCTTTTGGATCATGTTCTATATCTCCCACAGCTCAAGAGAAACTTGCTGTCCCTGGTCCACATCCGCCAGCAAGGTCACTCCATTCACATGTTTGATGGAAAGCTTGAGGTAAAAAAGGCATCTGACAACTCACTTGTCATGAGGGGTATAGAAGAATAAAGACTTCTTAAACTGCAAGGAACATCTGCTCATGCACAACATTTCTCATATATTTCTCATCATGAAGAAGGTACACTTCCGTCAAGTTTATTATGGCATGCTAGATTTGGACATTTAAACTATGATAGTCTCCGCTTGTTGAAGAAAAATGGTGTTGCTGGTTTGCCTACAATTCCTAAAAAACATAAGCAATGTGATGCTTGCATTCTAGGAAAGCATAGCAAACAGTCTTTTCATGATTCACATTCAAGAGCACATAGGAAGCTTGAACTCATTCATTCAGATTTATGTGGTCCAATGCCTGTTCCTTCTGCAAATGGAAATAAATATATCATGACATTTATTGATGATTACACCAGAATGTGTTGGGTTTATTTATTGAAGAACAAATCTGATGCTTTTCAAACATTCAAGAATTTTCATAAGTGGATTGAAAATGATGCACAATCTCATATTGGGTCTATTCGCACTGATAATGGAAAAGAATATACATCAAATGAATTTGAACACTATCTTCGCCAACATGGGATTAAACATCAAACAAATGTGCCTTATAATCCTCAATAGAATGGTGTAGCTGAAAGAATGAACATAACAATTTTGAATATGGTACGATCCATGCTTTTCTTCAAAAATGTAAAGATAACGTTTTGGGTTGATGCTGTTCTATGTGCTACATATATAAAGAATAGATGTCCATCTAGTGTTATAAGAAACAAGACTCCTTATGAATTGTGGTATGGACATGTTCCTTCGGTAAAACATCTCAGGATCTTTGGTTCCACCTGTTATGCTTTAATACCAAAGGTACATAGAAACAAACTTGGTGCTAGAAGTCGTAAGTGTATCTTCCTGGGGTATTCAAACACATCTAAAGCATATCGTCTCTATGATGAAGTAAATAAAAAGTTTGTTGTATCTAGAGATGTCATTTTTCTTGAATCATCCAAATCTGACAGTGTTGTTGAGCGGCAACTTGATCGCTTGGATAGATTCACAAAACTGAAATCATTTCAAGAGTTTGATAATTAGATTCCACATCTTGAAAGGGGGATTCCTATACTAGAACAACATGTGGAATCTTCTTTTGAAGAACAATCTCCCCTGCATGAAACTCCAACAACGGATGATGCTTTAAGTGATGTAATTGATAGAATTGGGAGACTCAATCTTGATTCAGTCCCAACTCAATCAACAGAGCAGCTTGGACCATCTCAGAAAGGTCCCCCAAAGTGGCTGACAAAGACACTTGAAAGTGTTCATCCTGATGAAATTGGAAAAACAGGAACCAGAAATACAAACCGACAATATGGAGGTGATGTAGATAACTCTAATTCACCTGTTGATATGGATGTTACTTATGATTGTGAATTGAACTTGTCTACAGATTTTGAACCAACTTCCTTCAAAGAAGCTGCTTCTCATGATGAATGGAAAGAAACGATGCAGAAGGAGTATGATGCCCTCATAAAGAATGGCACTTGGAAGCTGGTTGATCCTCCATTTGGAACCAAACCAATTGGCTGCAAGTGGGTCTACAAGAACAAGTACAAAGCTGATGGCTCACTTGACAAGCACAAAGCTAGGCTTGTGGCAAAAGGTTTTTCACAGAAGGAAGGGGTCGATTATGAGGAAACTTTTTCCCCCACAGCAAAATGGGCCACCATCCAGACACTCTTTGCACTAGCTGCTCAGAACAGTTGGAAAGTCCATCAAATGGATGTAAAAACTGCATTCTTGAATGGAGATCTAAAAGAGAATGTTTTTATGTCCCAGCCTGAAGGATTTGCTATGAAAGGACATGAACACAAAGTATGCAAACTTGTGAAGTCCTTGTATGGCCTCAAACAAGCACCACGAGCCTGGTATGAAAAACTAACTGAGCATCTTCTGAAACTCAACTTCAAACATTTTGATCTTGATGATGCAACTTTATTTGTCAAGAAAGTTGGCAAAACAGTTGTATATCTTGTGGTATATGTAGATGATCTTTTAATGACAGGGAACAATGAAAGCTATATTGCATCCATAAAGAAAGAATTAGGAAAAAGTTTTGAAATGACTGATTTGGGCTATGTTCATTACTATCTTGGCATTGAAGTAACCCAACATCCAAAATCCATATTTCTTTCTCAAAAGAAATACATTGGAGATTTGTTAAACAGATTTAGCATGACAGAGTGCAATCCTCTTTCTACTCCAATGGAACAAAACTTGAAGCTCACATCTATTGAAGGAAAGGAATTTGAGGATGCAACAAAGTATAAAGAGCTTGTAGGAAGTCTCATCTACCTCACTACTACCAAACCAGACATTTCATTTGCTGTTGGAATCCTCTCCAGGTTTATGCAAAAGCCTTGTGAGGGACATTGGTCTGCTGCAAAAAGAGTTCTAAGGTACTTGAAGGGAACTCAAGACCTTGGAATCAAGTATACACAGGTGGACGACTTCAACTTGATTGGATACTCTGATTCAGACTTCGATGGAGACAAAGAAACTCGGGTATCTACTTCAGGATATGCTATGAGTCTTGGATCAGGAGCTATCTCCTGGAGATCACGCAAACAATCAGTACCAGCAGATTCCACAATAGAAGAAGAATACGTGGCAGCAGCTGAAGCAACGAAAGAAATTGTGTGGCTCAGGAAAATTCTTGAAGATTTGCAGGTAAAACAAATACAATCAACTCCACTCATGATTGATAACACCTCTGCAATAAAGTTGGCCAAGAACCCAAAGTTCCATGATCGTACTAAGCACATCAATACTAAATATCATCTGATCCGACATCATGTTGAGGCCAAAACAATCCATCTCCGTCATTGTTCCACAAACGAGAAAATTGCAGACATCTTCACCAAAGCGCTTGGAAGAGAAAAGCTTGAAAGATTCAGAACGATGCTTGGACTCACCAACATCCCTTCAGATTAAGGGGGGGAATGTTGACACCTAATCCTCAACGGATGGGTGAACTGGAACGTGAACAGTCATCAAGAAGATGAACTGTTCCGTCTCCTTCTTGTATATAATCAACAGTTCTCTAATGAAATTTGATATCAATTTTTCTTCCGCTCATTCTGGAGTTACCCTGGCCTGACAGTGATGATGTGGTTGATTGGGTTGAGTGAATGAATTTGGTATGCAAGCAGGATGTTGTGGAAGAGCTGGTGAAAAATATGGAGAATATGTTTGTGCTACAAGATGAGGGAGAGTAGTCATGCCATCATAAGATGAACCATGCCCAACTTGTAAACAAGATTGGTGGTTATATTGAAATTGATATGGCTGCCCTAGAACATGAGTATTCCATAATGGATTATGCAAGTAAGAGAATGGAGAAGAAGTGTTTTGAACCATACCTGTAGGCCATGATTTCCATGGTTTTGACCTTGTTGTAGCTTCCTCACCTTTTTGATATGATACTTCCGTCCTAGATAAGGAAGAGTAACCATCTATAGTATGCTCCTTTCGGTCATGAGTGAAAAGCACTTCATCCAATTCTTGATTTTTATGAACCTGCAAAGCATCCAATTTTGAGCTTAGAGAGGTAATAAAATCAACTTTAAAATGTTCAAGTAAATCATTGATTTCAGCTCTTATGTCTCCTATTCTTGTAGCAGATTTGGAAAAGAAAGAACAAACATCTCTAGAATTCTTACCAGCCTTTGAGATTCCTCTTGAATACCTTATGCACAATTCACAAACATCATCATATGACAACTGAAAAACATCACCTTTTCCTATCAGATTTAAGAGTTCTAAAAATTCATCTTTGATTCCTTTAAGAAGGAGTGCTTTTAAGATCTCTTTTTCCAAATGCTTGTGCTTTGATTTTTGAAGGTTATAATGAAATCGATCTACATAATCCTCCAAACTTTCATCTTCCCCTTGTATCATACCGAAAATATCTTCATTGGATTTGCAATAGTCTTGGTACTTCTTCAAGAATATGTTCTTCATGTCCTCCCATGTTTGGATGCAATTCCCACCTAGGCTCATGAACCATCGGAGAGCTGCTCCTTTTAGAGTAAGAGGAAACACTTTCAATCTTTGATCATTAGTACAATAATCATATCCTCTACAAAGTATTTCGAACTCAAATAAGAATGTATCTGGATCTTCATTTGTCAAGCCATGAAAATTTGGTAGAGACAATGGGGGAATTATGTGCATTTGTGTCACTCCTCCTAGATCTTTGATAGGAAATTCAAAAGTAAAAATGTGATCCATTTCTTACCATAATAGAAGATGTTCTTCATGTGTTTCTTCGACGCCCCTTCTTCAAATGTTCCTGTCAATCGGTTAGTGAAATGGGTGGTGCTTACATCACCACTTGAGAGAAATCATGAGATTTGCTTTTCAAAATTTCTATTTTTTTTTCTTTTAATTCATTCACACAAAAATTCAAACATCTATTTCTACCCAACAAAGCAACAACAAATCTGTTAGGAAAGCGGACAGTGGAGCAGGGCTTTTACATGCTCCGCACGCAGGTTCTTACCTTCCGTTTTTAAGATCCAACTCTTCCCTAGCAGGCACTCATCAGATTCACACTACTCTTTAGAAATGGCTACACTCTCCCCGGCAACGGCGCCAAAATGTGGAGCGATAAAAAGGGTCTTTTTCACCTCTAATTACCTTCACATTAATTATCAACCCAGGGACGACTTTTTATTTCAAGAGTGTACTCAGTCTGAGGCGGCTATTTACTCAAGAGTAATGTTTTGTAGTATAGTGCTTAAAAGCTACAAAAGTAAATGAATGCTTGAAGAAGAAACCTAACAATAACATAAACTCAAATGCTCTGAAATCCAATTATTCACTCAGCAAACATCAATTGAGGATACAGTAGCAATAACTCATTCCTCTAGAGATTGATGCAATTGAAATCAAACCGGAACAAGACAATCAATCTGGGAACGAGGAAGCAATAACCAATGTTCTCTACAGTTGACAGTCCTGCTTTAAAGCAATCAAAAGGAAATCGAACTTGAACTAAAGCTGCCATTGAAAGTAAACTAGGAAAACTCTTTAAAAGCAAACTAGTGCAATTAATCAATAGAAATGAACAACAAAGTAAATGGGTGCATGTCTACAACTTAACTACTTCAAAAGGCTAAATCACACCAAGCATTGCATCAGTCGAAGGTTCGGTAGCAATAACCCATCCTTTTCATAACTGATGAGAACAAATCCGAGGTCTAGGAGCTAGGTAGCTGATGCTGGGGTTCACTACAGCTTGAGATCGTCCTTGATGAATGTAAATGAAATGGCAAATAAAGGAAATAACAATGAAATAGAACAACACATCAGCCAAGGGTTTGGTGGCAATAACCTATCCCTTTCATAACTGATGGGAGCAGATCAGAGGTCTGGGAGCCAAATAGCAGAAGTTGACACTCACTACAGCCTGAGTCTGTCCTTAAGAAATGGCAAGTAAATGAAACAACAAATCAGCAATCTTGAAATAAACCAGCAATTGAAATCAAACAACACGCAGAAATAGAACACCATTAACTAATAATGAATATGAAACAATGATGGAAAGTCAAATACAAATGCATAACAACTTAACACACGGCACACCTCAATAGCAATCTGATCTTGGTAATCCACTTGTCAGTCTTAGTTATAAATAATACGATTGTCTTTTAGAATGGAACAACAACATTCATAGATTCAACAATCGCAATATAATTTCTAAGATGAATTCAATAATACCAATGGTCAAATGTTACAACACAGACATTCCATAATTGAATAGCAACGGTATCCTGTAAAAACCATTTATATCAGCACTTAAAGAAATAGCAATGCGTTGCAAAATTAATATGATATTTCTGTCTCAGAAAATGGGATTATGTGACAGAGCTGTGATGTAAAATAATAGAACATACCAGATTACCAAGTAAAACTGATAAGCAAACCATGCATAAAACAAAAGAATATAATATACAGTAGCAGCATCAGCGTACTCCACCAGAGGCTGGGCCCTTAGCCGCCAGCGGATGCTGCTGGGTTACTTCAGATGAACAGAATGAACAACAACTCCCAAATCATGTATTAATCATCAAATTATGAAATCATTACAATAGCAAAAGCTTGAGGATTACCACATGCAACAATCCCTTCTTCTTTCTATCCTATCATGAAGCCTTTCTTCTGAATCTCTAATTCAAATCATCCATTCTCCATTCTCTTAGCCATCCCCAAGTCATCCCATAAATCCCAAATCATCCCCATCTCTGATCTCTGTTTTCATTTAAATAGAGAGAGATCAGAGAGAAGTTACAATAAGGACAAGTACAACATGATTCCTATTACAAAATTGTTTTGCTTCTAACCATTTGATCAACAAGAACAAGGCGAATTTGGCTTTGTAGCTGAGATTTGGAGGACGGCTGTAACAATAAATCTGAGAAAATCATGCTCAAAGAACCCTACGTTTCTCTCAGTACAAGCCGAATTTGGGCAAACCAATTTTTAGTAAAGTTAATTGGGTCCGTTCTGGACAAAACCCATGTTCCGGATTTTCCAGATTCATCTTCATTTGCTCAGAATCTCAACCGCAAAACTGTCACTTCTTATTCCAACGAATTTCTGAGTTGGCACTTTTAATGATCAAATCTTCAATCTGGAAATTATCTTGGAGGCTAAAAATGGTGAATAATGTTACAACTGATTTATTAAAACTATCATTGATAAAATTATGCATAATCATCAATTTATTAGAAATAAAGGAGAATAAATAATATTCATCCATAAGAGCATAAATCATTTATAAAATGGATTTAAATGATAAATTATAATAGATGATATAATAGCGAAGAGTAAAAATGGATGAAATAAGTGTTACAAAGTGGTCGTATTCATGGCCCAACACAATGCCTTCAAGGGAAGGCTAAATTTCTATGTAGATTTGTTCCTAACTATGCTGAATTGACCAAGGATTTAATAGATTGTTGAAGAAAGGGGCTCCCTTCCATTGGGACAACACTTCCAAAAAGACGTTTGATGATTTGAAAGATGTTCTGGTTATAGAATCATTGTTGTATCCCCTGGATTATCAACACAATTACTTCTTGTATCTCACTACTGCAGTTACTACCATTGGTATGGTATTGGTCTAGGAAGATGATGTAAAAAATGAACATCCCATTTATTATTTGAGTTAGAATTTGAATGACACCAAAACCAAATATATTCATGTTGAAAAGTTAGCTTTGGTAGCTATCCAATTTGTCCAAAGGTTTCACCACTATGCCTTGCTTTGGAAGGCTATGGTTGTCTCTGATTACAACCCAATGACATATATCTTATCATGACAATTTCTCAGGGGAAATCACTCCAAATATATTGTTTTTCTCTAGGAGTTTGATTTAGAGTTCATCAAGTCAAAATCTAAGAAATCCTTAGTCTTTGCTGAGTTGATTTGTGACCTTCCCTCACCCAAAACTGAATCCACATCTAGCGATTGTACTCCTGACAAGTCATTATTTCTGATCAATTCATATGATCTGTGGTAAGGAGATATTATCATCTATCTACAGAACCAGACTTTCTGAGTCAATACATCTTGCTCTGACCGGAGACCTATTCGATACTAGACTAAAAATTACATTGTAATTGGCGACACACTTTATCGCCACGATATTGATATTATCTTTAGAAGGTGCCTCACTCACGAGGAGGCCAAGAAAGATCTAAATGAATGCCATGTTGGATCATGTGGTGGACATATTCTAGCTATGCCACTACACATAAGATTTTACGTGCTAGTTACTTTTGGCCTACTATGTTTCACGATTGCATCCTTATGGTCGAAAAGTGTCATGCATGCCAAATATATGATCGTAAAAACCATGCTCCTCATGCTCCTTTACATCCTATTATATTTGTTGGACCATTTGGAAAATAGGGCATTGAATTTATGACATGTAACTCTCACTCGGTCGGGGGGCATGAATACATCATTATGGTAGTAGATTATTTTACCAAGTGGGACAAAGCAATGTCTACATAAAATAACAACAGTGAAACAACTGCTATCTTTCTCTTTAATCATGTTATTGCTAGGTTTGGTGTACCAAAATCCATTTTTACAAACCATGGGAGACATTTCCAAACTTACATGATGTCCGAGCTTATTGCCAAGTTCAGCCTTCAACATGATAGCTCAACTCCCCATTACCCACAGGAAAATGGGAAAGTTGAATCTATTAAAAAGGTTTTGAAAACTATACTACAATGAATGATAGGGATGCACAAATCAAATTGGCCCCTCATCCTTTATGCAGCCTTGTGGGCATATCAAACCTTTGTCCAGACTATGGTCTTTGGTATGCTATGGGTCAATCCATCAATGTGATGCTCGAACTCTGCAAGAGTCTCAACTGTGTTGAGATATTGCATCTCCTCTTTTTTCCCTATAGCTACTTGTGCTCCAATATGTGCAAGTAGTGGTTCTCTTCGTCATTGAAGCTAGGATGAGCCCACTAGTCAAATTGGTCCAATATCTGCATGTAAAAATCAATAGTTAGTCTTGGATACATGAAAATGACAATTATTTTTTTGTAAAACCCAAAAATAAAAAAACATTCAAAATGATTTTGTTTTACCTATGTCACCCCATTACCTAGATTTAGGTAGCACGAGCTCTGGGTCTCTGCGGAAGTCCATTATGGCATATGGGTAATCTTCGATCATAATGAGCTGCATTCATAGCCATCAAAAGAAAACATGTGTGAAACTCATAGAAGAAGTATCTACATGACGAGACATGAGATCTACCCATCGCCTCATCCATGGAGCTCTAGCATTTGGAAGCTCTAGAGAAATATGCTGAGGACAAATTAGTGGGATCCTCTATAAGGAAAATGATATCAAGATGGAACTGTATCCAAATATTTTCAGCCACCCATCCTTTTCTTTAGGGAGTTGTTCCTTCATATTCGCTAACACCACCTCACTCCAATTAAACACCCTTGGTTCTAAGTTGGGACCTGTTAGCCAAATTCATAGTAGCACTACTAGCCAATATAGCCATGATAGAAAGGATTGTCCTGAGAGGAAAAAAAACCACATCCTTAATCTTGATTTTCCCATATTTTGTTGGTTGGGAACAAGGTCTACAATGTGTAGCAATAAAATATTTGATAGTCTCGCCGCCCCTTCTCAAACCAGATAACGAGATAGGAGATCCCCTCCTTGATAAACCCATCAAGAAGTAAATATCTTCCACCTGTATGCTTAACATATTTTCTCCAATCCCGAAGCACTGTGCCTGTACATCCCATGATTTAACTAGATATTCTAATAATTCCAGCTAGGCTCTCATGCTAGGAAGCCAAAAGAACTTGAGAAGTCCACAATTTCTCATAGCCTAAATAGTTGCTGGGTCATTGGCAGCATCCTTGTCATGAGTTTCATGTTCCCTTTCTTTCCAAATCAAAGCCATTTTTAGTCCGATAGATACATGCAATGCAATGAGAATATTATTTAGAACAAGCCTCATGTAAAAAATTGAGAAAAAATTGGGTGAAAATCGCAAAACTCATTTCTAAATTATGCATTGTGGGTTTCAGTTGGTCAAGCTTGCCCAAGAGCAGTGAAATGTTAAGTCACCTTTCCAAGCCACAAGAGATCTCAGAGCTAAATTGGACCCTCCCCATTGCATAGCTCTCAGAAAGAGCTTTCAACGGTATATGGAAGTCCAATAATGGACTTGTAGATCAGGAGACAGAGAAATTTTAAATTTCGCCTTGAGAAGCTAGAAAACAAAGAGAAATTCCCAAAGGACCAAGGCAGAAAGTAAATCGGGCTCAGGCACAGTAAATCCTGCACTACCAGCCATTGGTGAATCAACAAAGCAGAGGGGCTGCCACTCAAGAAAACCTATAGGGTTGAATTTTGCCGATATAATGTAAAGTTGTCAGGGAAGGCTAATTTCATCTAACAAATGGATTCCATGAAAAACAAAGGCCGGTCCGCCACCTTCTCTCTCCTCCATGTGGCAGAATACGGTAAATTCCACACTCCCACATATCAGGCATCCTGCAGTCCCGCACCCCACAGTCCCGTAGCGTCACAGGATATCCCACATATTGGCTATCGGTGAGGTCCCGAGGCATAGACTTAAGGTTATCGACAGTTCACAGTGCCGAACGGTGATATCGCAGCCCCATAGTCCCATAGTCCCGCGATATCAACGATCGATGGATTGGCAGGGTTCTAAACTTAAAATACTGGCAAAACACCGATTTTGCATATAGTGTTACATCGCTGGGGGAGGCCGAGAATCATTTTAGAAAGGAAACCCATGCAAAAAAAGGGTTTGGCAAACCATTTTCAATCTCTTCTTGTGGGCCACGTGGTGAAATGTGATTGGTCCTGATGGCTGACATGGATGCTGACGTCATCAATGACATGGCAGTACGAAGGACACATGGCACTCAGTTTCAGTGTTTTCAAGGGTATTATGGATTCGTTTCTTGGTGACACATGTCACCACTCATAGGGTGACACATGGTAGTGATGATGTCACCCTGGGATCGGTGATCAAAGATCGCACAAAGTGAAAGTTCATTCTCGCCGATATCTCTCCCGACCTGTGATTGTCATTGCAATAATATAAAAGGCCCCCAGATGCGATAAGTTATTATGACATGGTCTATAAACATTTTTCATCTGGGATATTGGCCGATGCAGTATAAAGAGATATCAAAGGCATTTCTGGTATTATAAAGGAAAAGGCCCCACACACAACAATGGAAAGCCTTAGCACTCGAAGGGGTAAGGCCCTAGTTCCAGCACCCAATCATATGGAGAAACTTACAAAAGGGGAGCTAAAGTGAAAAGGGCTAAGGGAGGTCAGGTTTCGTCTGTTTCACAACATTTTATACAACCAGAGGCTAGAATGAGCAAGTTTCCCCATATTTCCATCAAGAGAGACTCACCCAGTACATCAAGGCATCAATAGTGCAGGACAAGCATTTAAAGTGTGTGATGGGTTGACAGCTGTGGTTTTAAGAAAAACAGATGGTGCATTCAAAGAACGGGATGGGTTGATCTAGAAGAATCCTACTGTGACACGGATCTGGAAGTCGACGTCGAATGAAATAAAGGCAGGAATGACAGAGGTTAGGGAAGCAGTGTAGGAATCCATACCACAAGTAGAACAGCCCCTGCATCAGAGATGACCACATGACGGGCAACAGGGAAAATTTTAAGGGTGGAGGTTTATATTAAAGTTTAGCAACCTTGGTGAATCTTACTAGTCACTAATATCCAAATTTTAAAATGTTTGATGATAATTTTGTAAAAAAAATTTAGATTTCTAATTATTTTATATTAGAAAATATATATTATTGGTGATATTTAATGTAAAATAATTTTATACTATAAAATTTGGGCGAATTTATTTTTAGAAAATTGGAAATTGGCAAATCTTTTTTTGGAAAAAGCATGGAATACCCTCTTGCGAATATTAGCCCCTAAAATTTTCCCTGATGGGAAAAGAGAGTTTTTGTGTGTTTTTATTTAAGTATTTCTGATTTACTATACTATAATGTGCCTCCTTTCATGAGGCATTTAATTCTGTAATATTTTTGGGCCATAAAGCCATTTCTGACTGAGACATCTAGTCGACCCGACAACTGAGTGTAGACTAGAGATATTTTGTTGTAATGAATGTTCTTGCTCCCCTCTATAGATTAATAGGGGAAAGCAAGACTTAACAAAGGTTTAGAAATTCTAAAGAAACACTACATGTTATTTTCAGAAGGTATGGATTTACAATACAATTTTTTCAGAATATGAAGAGAAATAGTGGTGATTCCCCCTCCAAGTATTACAGTATGTTCTCCCTCTGTTAAAAACCATTTTTTTCATGTTTCTTCTCTGAATTCATGTAATTATTGCTGTTAGAAATATTTCAAGACTTCCTCACAAATTCACTAGTATCAATATGTTATGCATGTGCCTGTAAGTTCCTCACATATTCATTTGTATCGACATTGTTAATGCTAGTGCCTACATGGATTATTGAAATTATATCTTTAACAATTTCTCTTCATGAATCATAGCACATAACCTCTCTCCTTCCCATTATATCTACTTCTGACTCAGATAAGTATAGGAATTCTTAAAGCTGCAAGCTCTATGTGTTATGCATAGAATTCTTGATGTTGTAAGCTCCATATGATGAGTTAATCCTCCTCCTTATCCTCTATCATTACTCTACAAAAGTCTATTAAATTGTAAGTCCTTGGACTACTCAGCCTCCACTGTTTTATACATATTTCTGAGATTTGTATATGGGAAGAAGTACCAAGAAATTCATGTCTTACTCCTTTAGGTGAATGAACCAACACATTATATATACATATAAAATATAAGCGAGGTCTCCCTTTACTGTGAATCATTTGAGAAACTCCAAATTTATATGTGTCCATGCACTAGTCTTATAAGAAATCTAAGGCTGTCTTTGGGAGCTACAACATCTTTTGGCACCATTGCTGGAGAACATATTAAAGGATTTTTCCCCTGGGATACGACAAATTGAACAATTTTTGTGTAGGTGAGAGAATTCTGTTCTGATTTCACCCACATCACCCTGGAAACTCGACACCCCCCATTATAAATCATCATCCTAACTTTTAAAATACCTCACACTTGCTCAGATACATCTCAGTAGAAAGACCCATTCGTATCTGACCCAGGAAAAATAATTTTCAGGAAAGTCTGGAAAGAGAAAAACCCCCTGCTGATACTACCATCTCACTAGCCTTTGAAGCTTCCTCATCCAGCTCTTAGCCTGCTATTACTCACTACTCAGGAGTTGTTCCTAAGGCCCTGACATACCCTGCATTTAGTCTAGCCACTCCCACCACTGTGATTTTGGGCCAAGTTCCTCAGGAAAACCTCAATCCCCCTCCATTTATCTAGATGGATCTTCTAGGTTTTTTGCTAAATAAATATGCACCTCTAAATTTACCTCAGCCTCTGAGTGCAATGCCCCTAGACTACCTAAAGCAGTTGCCTAGGTTCAATGGAGAAGATGACAACACGACATAGAGTCACATTGAAACCTTCAGTGCTTTTGCCAGGAACATAAACGTGGAACAATTGGATGTGGTCATGAGACTTTTTGTACAATCCCTCGATGGAGAGGCTAGAAAGTGGTTCAAATCCCTACCCAATGCCTCCATCACTACTTGGGAGGAACTGGAAAATTCTTTCACACAGAAATGGGGTGAAAAGAGAAACCATGAGTACCTCCTCACAAAGTTTAACTCCATAAAGAAGAAGCCAAAAGAGGATATCTTAGAATTTATAAAGAGGTTCAACAAGAAATACAATAACCTGCTAGCTGAGATAAAGCCTCCTCCAGCTGCTGCCCGAGTAGCATTTTTGGGAGCATTTGAGTCTGAATTCAGCTTTACTTTAAGGGAAAGGAGGTCTATCACTCTAGATCAACTCCAAATCGATGCACTTGAGGTGGAGGAAAATTTCTCCTCAGCAGGAAAGTCAATAAGAAAGCAAGAACTTACTGAGAACAAAAGAGGGAAACAAGAGGCATCTTCCTCTGGTCAACATACATAATCACCAAAACTGAAGATGGATGAACTAGAAAAACTCATAAGGAGTTTATTAAAGAAGGTTGGAAAGCTTGAGATTGAGAACAAGAGCCTCTCCTGACAGAATGCTCAAGTCAACAACCAGGGTTACAACTTGTAGTATAGAAGACCTCCATTACAAATACTTCCAAGGGAGATAAAGGAGAAGCTCAACTAGATCCCTCATCCTCTATACTTAGAATATGGTCTCAACAAGAATTTGTTGGATACACAAGAGATGCAGGGAAATTTATATTCCGCTTTCCCTGAAGAAGAACAGGAGAATATGATTCACCAGGAGGCCAGTCATGATGGAGAAGCAACAGATGAGGAAGATATAGATTATTATTGCAAATAGTTTGCAGAGTTCATGCTAGCACAACGACAACATAAATATAATCTAAGATCTTCAAAGAAAAGGTCAAGAGAACCAGAGCAACAGGAGGAAATTGCTCCCCAAGTTATTCCTCTAGTACCAGACAAAGGGAAAGGCAAGATAAATCCTAACCCTTCCAAGATGAAAGTCTCTGCAAATAAGAAAAGCAATAGTGCAGAGGGACACATTGACAAGGAGGAACCTGCTCCACTGAAAACTAATTGTGGTAATGAAGAAGGAACAAAGCCTGGAGGTATAGAAAAATTCCAACCTACATTCAACCTCCAGAAGGAGCTTGAAAAGGTAAATATTCATGTCCCTTTGATTGAGCTTCTAAAGAATCCTACTTATAAAGCTCAAGTCTCTCAATTCATGCATCCCTCTACCTCAGCACCAACCCATGATAGTTTAAACCTCTAAGAGGAGAGGTAAATGGTTGTTTTGGGCCGCATGTAGAAGAATTTGATCCTTCTATTGCACCTTTCTATGTGCCTTTGGTGATCCATGATATTTTATTACACAACTACATGTTGGAATTTGGAACCTCAGACAAACTCGTGCCACTAGCGATAATGGAACAACTGGGCTTAGAAATCACCGGACCATACAGGGACTTGTACTCCTTTGTCTCCAAGAGAGTCAAGTGCTTAGGGATGATAAAGGAACTGGTAGTGAACCTAGCTCACATCGCGGTGAAGAGTGTGGTAATGGACATAGTGGTGGCCAATATTCCTCCTCAGTTCAGAATGCTCTTATCAAGATCTTGGGGTTCCAAGGTGGGGGGCTCTATCAAGCTAGATTTGACTTATGCCATAATTCCCACCTTTGGAGGTGAGCAAAGGAGGATGTATAGAGAATCCAGGTTTGTGAAAACTGTGACCCTAGCTAAAGCCTCATAAATCTCCCCATCTCATGGAAAAGAAAGCTACCTCTCCTGCCTATTCTTAGAAGAAGATGAGAAACTCTTAGAAGAAGTATCAGTAAACCTGACAAGGAAGTTGAAATACCATCACTTAAATGAAAACAAAGTATGGAAATTCTACTTTGATGGAGCAAAATCAAAAGAGGGAAATGGAGCTGGAATATTGTTGGTATCTCTAGAAGGCAGCATGATACCCCTCTCATTCAGCTCGAATTTGAGGCGACCAACAATGTGGAAAATTACAAAGCATTGCTCCTTGGGTTACAAAGGGAAAGAAATATGAACATTGAATTCATGTCGGTCTACAGAGACTCTGAGCTAGTTGTAAGGCAGATCCAAGACAAATGCTAGGCCAAACACCCTAGATTGAGGACATACCAGAATGAAATATGGGACCTAATCGATAATTTCTTAATGGGTTTCAATATCCAATAATTTCCCAGTGAAGGAAATAGAATGGTAGACTCCCTTGCTATAGCTGCAAGCACTTTCAGGCCCCCGCAAAATCTGCTCCTCAGATATGAGGTAGAAGTCAGGTACAAACCTTTAATATCTGATAATGTCAAGCATTGATAGATATTCGAGGATGAAAAGTAGATAAAAAGATTCATATAAGTTTTTGGGGAGTTTTCCCACTCCACCATCGATCAAGAAGAAGAAGAAGAAGATAAAGAAGCCACTTCGTGGAAAGACATAGTGGCTGGGTGCAAAATTTTGCAATTGAAAGGGAATACCATCCCTCGTGGACTAGCTCCACTAGAAAGGATTTTTAATAAGGATGACATAGTCTCCAAGACAATAGCCCCGGAGATAGATGATCGAGTAGAAGACTGCAACATCGGATCGGAGGAAGAACTCCAGACGATCGGGTTGTCGAAAGGAATCCCCTTGCAATACAAACAAAGGTATTTAGATCTATTCAAAACTTACAAATATGTATTTTCTTGGTCTTATGATGTTTTAAAATCATTTGATACTAATAT
Organism: Pinus tabuliformis; assembly: GCA_031772625.1. Taxonomy (NCBI): domain Eukaryota; kingdom Viridiplantae; phylum Streptophyta; class Pinopsida; order Pinales; family Pinaceae; genus Pinus; species Pinus tabuliformis. The sequence goes on from CM062812.1 coordinate 278,442,455, forward strand.
CATTTAGCATAATATTCCTTCGAAGAGTGGGATAAAACCATGCAAACAGAAACTCAGATAGATAAATCCACTCTTACTCCTGTCCATTGAAAGGGAGGTAAGGAAGCTGCTACAGGCAAAGATCATAGTACCTTTAAGATACTCTGATTGGGTAGCTAATTTAGTCCCTATCCGGAAAAATAAGGGAGAGATAAGGTTGTGTGTTGATTTCCGAAATCTAAACAGGGCGTCGCTGAAAGATAACTACCTGCTGCCCAAGATGGATCATATATAATAGAAGGTGGTAGGTTCAACTAGAATGCCCATGATGGATGAATTCTCTGGCTACAACCAGTTGGCAGTCCACCCTGAGGATCAAAAGAAAACTGTTTCACCACCGCATGGGGGACATTCGTGTATGCGCACATGCCTTTTGGTTTGATGAATGTAGGGGCCACATTTCATAGAGCCATGGACATAGCTTTCATAGGAGAGCAAGGAAAATTTGTGGTTTTCTACTTGGACGACATCACGGTCTTTTCTAAGACTGAGGAAGATCACATCCTCCATTTAAAAATCACTTTTGAAAAATGCTGGAGGTATGGTCTCTCTCTGAATCCTAAGAAATCTCAGTTTTCCCTGAGTGAGGGGAAGCTACTTGGAAACATAGTAGCATAGGAAGGAGTAAATATTGATCTTGAATGAGTCAAAACCATCAACCTTATTCCCCTGCCCATAAAAAAGAAAGAAGTTCAAGCCTTTCTAGGGAGAATAAATTTCTTGAGGAGGTTCATACCTAATTACGCAGAAATTTTCAAGGGTATTACAAACATGTTCAAGAAAGAAAATGAAGTCAGGTGGAGCTCTACCCTAGAGATTCTTTCATTAGAATCAAAGAAGATTTGGCCGAGGGCCCGGTACTAGCCAACCCCAACTATTTAATACCTTTCTCAATCTTTTCTTTCACCTCCCCATATACTATCATTGTTGTACCACTACAAAAATCAAAGAAGGTTATGAGAAACCCATTGCCTTTTTCAGTCAGGTCCTAAGGGATACTGAACTGAAATATAATATATTGGAGAAACAAGCTTATGCACTGGTCAAGGCTCTGAAAGCATTTCGTATGTATGTGTTGCAATCAGAAATCACAATGTTTTTCCCAACGATAGCAGTCAAGGACATTGTGGTGCAGGGAGAAATCGAAGGAAAGATGGGCAGGTGGATAGCTAAAATACAAGAATATAAGCTAGAAATAAAGCCTACCAAGCTCATCAAAGGACAGGGTTTGGCCAATATTTTATCTGAATCCAATTGCCAAGCTCTTGGGATAAACCTGATCACAGAGGAGGGCAGACCCGAGGATCATCACAGTGGGATCAAAACATCAGAGCAGAAAATATATGCCAAATATGATGGATCCCCATGGTATAAGAACATTGTTCATTATATCTTATTCCTGAGGTGCCCAATAGGGGTAGATAAATAAAAAAACTGAGCCCTGAGGCTGCAAGCACAGAAATATATCATATCCAATGGCCTGCTCTATTGGAAGGACCCGACAGGGGTATTGCTATTATGTTTGATGGAGGGTGAAACCCATAAGGTGATAGGATATTTTCACAGAGGAGTCTGTGGAGGACACTTCATCTGGAAGAACACAACACATAAAATTATTAAGGCAGGGTTCTATTGGCCTTCATTGTTTGGGAATGTTCATTCCCATGTCAGGTCGTGCTAGAAGTACCAAGTATTTGCTGAGAGGGGAAAGTTGTCTCATCTCCCCTTGATCCCAGTACATGTGGAGGAATATTTTAGACAGTGGGGACTGGACTTCATTGGAGAAATAAACCCACCATCGAATGGCCAACAAAAGTGGATACTAACAACCACTGACTATTTCACCAAGTTGGTAGAGGCCATCCCAGCCAGAAATGCTATAGATGCAGTGGTAATCAAATTCATGGAGGAGAATATATTGTCTTGTTTTGGGTGTCCCTCCAAAATTATCAATGATAATACCCAAGTCTTCAAATATTTCAAGTTCACTAGCTTCTACCATAAGTTCAATATCATCATCGGGCACTCCACTTGCTATTATCCTCAAGGTAATGGCTTGGTTGAGTCCTCCAATAAGATTGTCGTAAGGGTGCTAAAAAAGATCATCACTGAAAATTAGAGAAACTAGGACTCCTAACTAAAGTTTTCCCTATGGGCCAACGAGGTAACACCTAAACGATCCACGGGGAAATCACCTTTTGAGCTAGTATACGGTAAGGCTACAGTCTTTCTGATCTAATTAGTAATATCAGTGGCGAGATTACTACAAGAAGTAGAGGGAGAGACAAATGGATTAACTAGAAGGATAAACCAGCTGGTCGAGCTTCGTGAAAATAGAGAACAAATTGGGACCAAGCTGTCCAATTACCAACAGAAAATGAAATCTTTGTTCGACAAGAGGGAAAAGGACTGACCTCTTTAGCCAGGAGATTTAGTTCTCAGGTGGGATGTCCGATGGGAAGACAAAGGAAAACATGGGAAATTTGATCCGCTATGGTTCGGCCCCTTCAAGATTGCATAAGATAGGGGAAAGAACACTTACCTGCTTGAAAACCTGGATGGTGAATTACTGGAACTTCTAGTAAATGGTCAGTTCCTCAAATTTTATTTTCAAAATTAGAGGTATATGTTTTACACTCATTGTAAATACTGGTGTGCATGTATTGTAATTGTTATTTGAATTTTTCAGTTTATGATGGAAAAAGTCCATTTTCACAGACTTATATTTTGTTTAAGAATGACTCCATGCCCAATGGAAGGAAAGCTACTGGTATGCAGGTTCTCAACACCTTTCCAGCAAGGCATTGTCCCCAGTTGGAGCCAATGTTGTCACTCACTGCATTGTGGGTTTCAGTTGGTCAAGGTTGCCCAAGAGCAGTGAAATTTGAAGTCACCTTCCTAGGCCATAGAAGATCTCAGAGCTAAATCAAACCCTCCCCATTGCATAGTGCTTTGAAAGAGCTTTCCAACAGTGTATAGAAGTCCAAGAATGGACTTCTAGATCAAGAGATAGAACAATTTTAAACTGCCCCTTGAGAAGCTAGAAAACAAAGAGAAAACCCCAAAGGGCCAAGGAAGATCACAAATTAGACTCAGGTACAGTAAATCCTGCACTACCAGCCATCGACAAATTGGCAAAGTAGAGGGGATTCTGCTCAAGAAAACCTGCGGGGTTGCGATTCGCCAATATAATGTAAAGTTGCCAGGGAAGGCCAATTTCATCTAACAAAGGGATTCCTTGAAAAACGGAGGCTATTCTACCCCCTTCTCTCTCCTCTATGTGGTGGAATACGGTAAATCCTGTAGTTTCGTATATCAGGAATCCTGCAATCCCGCACCCCATAGTCCTGCAACTTCATAGTATATCCCGCATATCGGCTATCGGCAGGTGTTACACAGTATTTTGTCATGCCTCTTGCACTTCACTGTGACATACCCCGAAGTGCTTGAAAGATGACCATTATACAGTATACTCATCCATGTATACAACTCAAGTTCCTCCTAAGAATTTGTTTGGAAAATGCCTTGAGCTTTCCTTGAAGAAATAGCTCTTAAAACCCTAAAATGAGGATCATCGTTCTTATAAGCCTTAAAACATGGATGGTTTCCTATTTCACTATACTTGACCAGAAATGACATCGATCTATTCCCTTGCATACCCGTGATGATCCCAAAAAGGTAATTTTACCAAAGAGGATGAGAAGCTTCGTGATTTGGAAGCTTCCAGAGCAGCGAGCTGGAGGTTGTTTTTCATAGATGAGGTAGAATCCTCTCATCTTGGCCTCTTGGTCTTATCCCTATGAGCTACCTCCTTGAGATGAGGTCCTAATCCTATCTTTGGAGAAGTCCTAACTCCCTTTCCCAACCTATAAATTCCCAAATGGTTGGTCTATGTCTATTTGCACCCTTATGCTAAGATTTTGCCTAAAGGCTATTCATTAGACTTGGAGAAGGAGTTCTTAGGGAGTTCTTGGCTTGGACTTGGATTACCACTCAAGGAGAGCCTTTCAACATCAAGGCTTTGTTTGTAAGCTTCCTATTATTTCTTAATAATGTATAACTGCTGGTTCATCTTCCCAAAATATATATGTTCATGTATTATTTAGCTTGAGATTACATGATCAGTTAAGTAGGTTGTTATTGGATTTGCTATTGGTTTTGGCATGCTTTGTTGTCTCTTGATCACTTGTGTAGGTACATAAACATTGAGAGAAGTAGGAACAAGTCCGTGACACAAGTGGTTCGAGTTCTTCAACAAAGGAAATCAAAATAGCATCAGGAGGGGGTAGACCATCTCTTTCATTCTTGTTTTCAATTATAACCTAGGAAGATGTCTAGTTGATTGCCACTTTAGTTGCTAGACCCACTCATTGAGCTAAAGGGATTGTCTCTGTCCATAGAGAGGATTAACCTTGTCAACAAAATGGTGACTTCACTAGGGAGATATGATCCTTTCCTTCTCATTCTTCACCTAGTCTTTTGACGAGTTTGATCAACCATTCATTCTTAGACTTCATTGCTTGTCTGTAGTCAGTCTCACTTTCTGGTAGATGCTTGAAGGTTGTTGATTTGAGTTGTTCTTGAAGATTTTGTGTTCTTTATTTTTTTTTCTCGCCCAAAGCATTTTTGGCCCTGATAGTCGTGATGATATCGCGGATTTGTTGATTACAGTAGCGATGATCACTACTTTTCTCTTAACACGTGCGATGATTTTAGAAGCTAAACAAATTTAAGGTTTCTCTTCTTGTTTTCAGTTCTTTTTTCCTTCTCCCAGTCATTTACGAGTGTGATCTTAGTTGACTCTCTTATTGTCTGATTACAATCACCTTTTAACTTAGTTTAAGTTTGTTTTAAGTTTTATTAGCCTTCTAGGGTTTCTAGGTCTTCTAAGCCAACCTTCATCCACTCATTGGTCTTCTCATCAGAGATCAATTACTTGTGTTAAAGAGTCTTTTGTGTGTTTGGACATCCTTTATAGATCACTTTTGGTTCTTGTGTCTTAAGTTGGTTTCATTAGTGTCGGATTGAGTAGATACTGTGAAAGTCGCTTAATCTCTGTTTGACAAACAATATATTACAAATTGATTGTCTCATTTGAATTGAAAGGAAGTGTTTGCTTTGAGTTTTGTGTTTCGAAAAGTGAAAGTGAAAGTGTTTCTTTTTTTGTAGTTTTCGAAGAATTTTTGGTTGCATTCAAATCATCAATGTGAAAGAGATTTTCATGTTTGTTGGCTTGCTTGCATTCTCTTTTACTTTTTGCACTAGATTACATTGATTGCATTAAAGTGAAAAGAAAAAAATCATCATTATATATTAAGGTAGTTTTTCTTTAAGGTTTGTTTTGGCATTGCATTTTCTTATGATATGAAAGATTATATTTCATGTTTTTTCATTTAGCATTTGAAGATTGTCATGGATGCACTTTTGCATTGGTTTGATGCATGATTTGAGTGATTTTCTTCCCCACATAAATAGATTTCATCAAATTAAAGGATTTCATTCCATCATCTAGTTGCATTTTAGGAACAGGCAACATTGTTAAGGCCTTGAAATTGAAACATAATTTCAAGATCAACTTTAAAATCTATCATTTAATCTAAGGAGCATTTGAAACATTAATGTTCATGCTTAATGGTCTAGGCTAGAGACATGTTCCGGTGTCTATAAAACTTAGTATCTGTCATTCACTTCAGCATTAGACAGCGCTAGCACGGACTTGTGCTCCTCGTACCATCGCGTATATAAAGGGAGACCCTCATAGGTTGCAAAAGTTTATCCATAGGAAGCCGAGTCTGCTACCCTGTAAACATGATACACTGAACACAACATTCGGGGAGATTACCTGCATGTACATCAAGTCCTTGGTAAATTTATTTATTGAGGTGTATATTGTAGTTCACGGTTACTTGGTACTCCTTTTACCTAGATTCACCTGAGTAGTCATTTCGATCTTTTTGAATCTTTAAATTTGAAAAGAGCATCGAGCAACTTGTCCTTTCAAGCTCGCAAAACCATTGAAAGCGACTAGAGTCACCTTTTCATCCTTTTCTAACTCTTAAATGATGAAAAGGAAAATTTTTTGTTTCTAAAAATAACTACCCATGATAAACATGTCGAACCTAAGTAGTTGCTTCTTGGACCAATATTGAGTAATTCCTTGTTGATTTCAAGATTGTTAAAAAGTCCTCAACAAATCTCCTTTCCTTTTTTTTCTCTTGAGAGGAAGTCATCGTGGCTGAACCATTGAGTTCATCTCATTGTTACACTAAAAAATGTCACCATGGCTATTTACAGTTAGTATGGCTCTATCAACAGTCATGCTATCCTCTTAGGCAAGTCTTATGCCTCTGCTCTCCATGTCAAACTCCAAAAAGAGAGAAAGTCTTTATAAATGTATTTATCTCTGGGTACGCAGGTTCTCTCAACCTTACCTGCGGGTACGCACCCAATGTTCACAAAAGCTGCGTGCTTGTACGCTCTGTATGTAAAGGGGCAGGTGTGTCCCCCTGTAAAGGTCAAAATGCGCAAGTTTCATCTTTAAAAAGTTACTTGTGGTCATTTCTAGAGCATTCTAGAAGGTTGTTCGACGTGTATTGAGCGCCTCCAGATGGTTCATGTACCCCTACCAAAGAGGAACTTATCCCATCAATAAGGGAGCTATCCCATCCAAAGAGGGGATTATAACATTGATGGTGGACCTGAATAACTTCCTCTAGAGCACTATAAATACAGGCATTGGGCCAGAAGGAGGGGAGGTTGGAAGCTAAACATTTCTAAGGGTAGATGCTGCTGGAATTAGGACTCCCATTTAGAAGCTTGTGAGGAGAGATTGCCATCTTTGCTTGTTCTATTTGGAAGTGGGTGAGCTTTGTCAAAGTAAAGGAGAACTCTTGATGGACCCTGGGAGGGACTTGCACAACACCAAGGCTCAGGTTGTAATTGTTCCTTTTGTTTCCTATTAATGCAAATGAGTCCATTCTTCTCAATAACTTGTTATTTATGAGTTGTTTCATGTACTCCTTGGTCTATGTGTTAAATATGTTTTATTCTATGAGATTATCAAGTGCTATTTAATTGTTTGATTGTTAGTGGATGCAGGTTTCAAAGTGAAGGAGGAGCTCATCCGGATCAGCGGAGCTGGACTGCTACAACAGCGTTGGATTACAGGTAGGATCTAAACACTTGATTTCTTATATAGTAAATGCATGTTTAGAGAAGGATTGCTCTTGTTTGTCTTGTTTGTCACTAGAGAGTCTTAGGCTCCTAGGGAGGTTGGTTGTGTCCGCACTATCGACTCTTTCCGCCTAACAAATTGGCGACTCCGCTGGGGACTCCATTGATGTGAAAGTCTTTTCCTTTGTATGCAACTTTGATCTGAGAAAAGTCATTTATTTTTCTGGTTTTTGGCTCTGTGACCTTGTTTTTGGGTGGGTTAGCTTAGGGTTAGATTCAATTTAGTTTTTCTTGAATTTTCCAGTAGGACGCACCCTCTGAGTATTGCACAGTGCGTACCTGTACGCACTGTCGCTGTGTGCACAGAGCGGGCCCGCACATGTCTTAACGGGTTGCCTGCGTCCCCTGCTAAAATTTAAGAAAATTCCATTTTTTGCATTTTTTCTCTTAGATTTTACTTTTTCTTAGTTTTTACTGCCCAGATCCATTAGTCTCTCGTCAAAGATCTTCACCTGAACTTGTTTCGATAGCATTGAGTGTTTTAGTGGATTTCATAGAAGTTTAAGCCCTAGGGTTTGATTTTTGAGTAGGTCTTGTAGTGACTTTGGCGGTAGAAGTTGTCAAGCCTTAGATCTCTCTGGTTTTGTCAGCATTCTTAGAAGTCAGACCTGTCATAAAGTCTACCTGTGAGAGCAACTTACCTTTGAGTGGTCTCTTTGGCAAATTTTGAAGTGCTTGTTGATTAAGTATTGAATTCCATTTTATAAAAAGAACAAAAAGATTTGAGTTTTGTTTTGACTGGTCTTTTGATTCTGGATTAGCTGGTCCTTGACTTGATTGTGGTCAAGTAAAACAACCTAGAATCATCCTTGTAGGCTTTTGCCTCGTTAGGTTTGCTTAGAGTAAATTTCTTTTTGATTTGCTTGTGAGTCAAGTTTTCATAGATTTATAGCTTTTGAGATTGATTTTCGTTAAAATAGATTTATATGCTTTATTAAATAAGAGAAAATACAAAAACATCTCCTTTGAAAAGTTTTGTTTCAAGTAGCTTTGAAGAGTTTTGAAAGAAAAAGAGTTTTTCGTGCACGTAAGGAGTGGTCATGTTTGTATGCTTGGAAAGATAAAGAGAATTGTTTCTTTGATTGTCTTTACTAAGAAAGTTGTTTTCTATAAAATTTTCATTTCTCAACTCTCTTAGTTAGGAATTTCATTGAAAGAGAAAAGTAGCGTAAATCATCCTAGGTGCATTTTTGTAGTGGTTTGAGTCGAGTCTACACACCATTGGTTTCACTTCCGCTACCCTTTGTCTTTAAGAAAAACCATAAAATTAACGCTTAAAGTAAAATCAACGTAGTAACTTTTATTTACTAGGGCTCTGAAACACCAATTTAGATCAGGCTAGTGTCTTGGAGTAGGAGAGTAATTAACTCTCCAAGACAACAAAACCAAACAAGTAGCTTATCTTGTGATAGAATAAATCCAATTGTCTCATTTGTACTCTGGGAAAGCTCCTCTTAAAGGAGAAGCACGAGCTCGTGTCCGAACCAGTGAGGGGATCAATCCTCCCTCGTTGGGAACGACGCCAGACACGCACGTATTACAAACAGTAAACCTCGGATTAACCATTGTCGAGGAGCCAGGGGTCACTTGTCGGTAAACCTTGGATTATTGTCAAGGAACCGGCAAGGGGATTGAGCTTGATACTCTGCCCTTGCGTACTGTCGGAGTGTAGACTGTTCCCCCAGGTGCATTTGTTGCGGTTGGTAACCTTAGTGACCATTATCTTTAGGATTCTACCGAGGTGACGGTGGAGGGAAGATCCCACTGTACCTGGAGCAGACGTCGGCTAGACTCACTTGGATTTTCCGGGGGGTTCACTTCACTCGAGACGGTTAAAGTGGAGGAACTTGTGCCGGTCTATTCATTAAGCAGGTTGCCGGGGTAACTGTTCCACCCGCCACTTCTGTACTGAATCCGGCGATGTTGGGTTTCATCTCCAACTAGCGTTTTCGGTCTGGAAGGCTACTGTTTGTGCTTGGTTTGACGCCCTAGATTCTTTAGGCGTGTGATTCAAATTTGTTTGGTTCTTTAGAGACTTTAGGTGGTTTTGATTTGAGATTTTACTTTGTTTTCGTGTGTAGTAGTTAAAAGTTTTTAGCTATGGCGGAATTACCGAGACAGTCCCGTAGACTTCGGGGCCAGTCTCCTGAAGTTGTTTCTGTGGCCGAATTGTTGAGAAGATCCCGTAGACTTAGGGGTGAACCTCCTCGAGACGACCCCAGTAATCTAGAAGGTTTGAAGGTCCTTGTAACTCCTCCTAGTGGCAGTAGAGTAGGTTCACCTGAAGAAGGAGAATCTTCCTTGGTAGTCCATTCAGATTACCAAGGTCTAGAGACAGGTTATAATCCCGAAGCTGTTACAGTTTCTGAGCTTGTTGGTAGTTTTTCGTCTACTAGTGATACAGGCGAAGAACCTGAAATATCTGAACCTGTTACTCCGACTTCTAGTGTTCCAGATTCACCAAGAGTAGAACGAGTTATCACCAAAAATCTTCCTACTGGCTTGATTGCTATTGAAGAACTTGCTCCAGAGGAAGAAATAGGCGTCTCTAACCTTGAGGATCAACTTACTATTGAGCTCAGGGAGCGTGAATCTATCTTTTACAGTCCTCCTAGAAATACTACTTGGTACCTTTCGTTAACCAATTATTTAGACAACTCAGGGGTAGGTTTTTCTACACCTCGTACTCCTTTTCCACCTGGAGGTATTTATACTCCTGTAAATATGTCTGGTCAGTCGTCCGTGTTTACTCAAACTCCTGAATTTTTCTTGCACGGCGGTCCTTCTGTTCCCACCGGGTATCAATCACTTTCTGGTACCTTTGCGGGGGCATCTCCTCAACCCATTGATCATGGGTTATTAGCTGGAAACAATGGTAATATACCATTGGGTATAGGAGACATTTACATGATGTCAGGTTCAGTTCCCGTTTCCCAACCTCAAGGTGGCCAATTACCTCCTGGGGGGTAGCCTCAGTTAACGCCTGGGGGGCAACCTCAAGGTACACAAATCGTGTCTGGGGGGCAACCTCAAGGTCAGTATGTACCTATGGTGCAATACATGCCTCAAGGTCAACCCCAGCCTCAATATGTACCCCAGGGTCAACCTCAGTATCAATATTTACCTCAAGGGTATCAACCCCAAGGGTATCAACCTCAAGGGTATCAACCTCAAGGTCAAGGTCAACCCCAGTATCCGTATTTACCTCAAGGTTATCAACCTCAAGGTCAATACTCGAGTCAAGGTTATCAACCACCTCAAGGTCAGTCATATGTTCAAGGTATGGGAACTGCACCTTTCAATTATCAATCCTATCCTCAATCCGGTTATGGATCTCAGTATCCTCAACCTGTTATGGGTCAATACCCCGGAATGATAGTGTGGGCTCCATCACAGGGTCAACAGGTGTTGCAGCCAAGTATACAGTTAGTACCTCAAGCTGGACAACCTGTAGTTTCTGGTCCACCCCAGCAACCGCAACCTGTCCAGTCAAATGTTCAAAATTCTGTAACTTCGGTAGTTACTCAGCCGCCAATTGCACCTAGTACTCCATCTCAAACGACTGCTGCAACTACCGCTACATCTGCCGCACTTACTTCTGGAGTATCGACAGCTCCGGTTTCTACTGTCTCTGTAACCACTCCTCAGACATCTTTACCGTTGTCTGGATCTACGATTCAAACCACGGTCCAGATGCCTACAGGTCAACTTGGTATAAGTACGGTTGTCACTACTCAACCTCAATTTGTTCAACAACCGTACCAAGGACAGTACAAACATGGGCAAGCTGTCCAACAGCCGGTTTACCAGTATCAACCGTATCCTGGGTACACTTATCAACAACCTCAACAACCCCAGTACGGTCCGGTTAATCCTGGTTTTCCAGGAGGATATAATATCCCTAATGCGACTCCTGTTCCTAGTTATCCTGGATATCCTCCTCCTGGGACTGGTCTTGTGACCCAGAGTTTTAGAGATCCTAACCGGCAGTTACCGTTTATCGCAACTTTGGATTTACCAGACTTGACGCGCCTAACGAACGATCCAATTCAATATCTTCAGTTCTGTCCGCCAATGCCAAATAAGTTGCCCAGTGATATACCCAAGTTCGAAGGTAAGTCTGGAGAGGATCCGTCCAATCATGTGATGACTTACCACCTCTGGTGTGCTTCAAATTCTATCTCGGATGATTCAATCTGCTTACGTCTTTTCCAGCGTACACTCATTGGTCTCGCGGCCAAGTGGTACATTGAGTTACCACGGGCCTCTTTTTACAATTTCAGCCAGTTAGCTACCTCGTTCTTAACTCATTTTCAGTTGCCGGTCAGATACGATAACGGCACGGAGCTATTAACTTCACTAAAACAATCAACGTCCACGTATATTTCTGATCACATTCATGAGTGGAGACGTCGAAGAAGGTTAGTGAAAGTTTTTATCCCGGACCAAATCTTAGCTGAATGGTTTGTTAAATCATTATTACCGAAGATTACTGAAGATGTAGCTAAGGCCGGAGTAGTTACTGAGGAGCAAGTCATTGCTCAGGCGCAATACCTTGACTTAGTTTATACTCAGTAGGGTACGTTACACGAGAAGATTCCAGATCTTCCAAAATCGAATCAAATCGCTGCTGCTCCTTCGGGATCTCATGCCGCTGATGGTATGATTGGTATCGTGAATACAAAGAGCAAGAAGAAATCTTCCAAGACTTCTACTACTCCTATAATCACTTTGCCTGATTCCCCGACAAGAGAGTCTTCTCCTGAACTTTCCGCCGATATTCACGCTGTAGAGTCATCTACGGCCAAATCAAAAAACGGTGGAAAGAAGAAGGCTAAAGCAGACAAGGCTCCGAAGGAGAAAACGGAAAAGTCGGAAACCAATGACGAAAAGCGCAAACCTCGATATCCTTGTCTTATTTGTGAAGAGGATCATTTCACGAGAGATTGCCCTCATCGGGCCGAGGTTGTGAAAATAGTCAAAGGTTCTCCCACTCCTGCTGTGTTAAAAGATCCATTTCCAAAGCAGGAGAGTAAGATGATAGGTTCTTCCTCGACTGCCAGTGAAGAACCCATTTTGATGATGTCTCATGTGAGGATTGCGACTCGATCGCAAGATTATGGTAGTAAGAATCCTGTTAATGGTAAAGAAGCAGAATCTTCTCATTCTAATCCATCAACCTCAGCTCCTGGTTCCGATCCACTACAGATCGAAAAACCTAACCCGGACTTAGTAATCAAACCGCCCGCCAAGGGTGTTCTTCGAAGGTCTGCTTTCAATCCACATGCGAGAGCAGCCCAGAATTACAACATCGTTGAGGACTTAGCTGTTTCACCCTCAGCAATGTCGGCTTTAGAAGTGTTGCAATCATGCCCAGCACAACGAAAATTACTTTTGTCGGCTATCGGAGCTGTTGATGTTCAGGACGCGAATCTGATAATCTTCGATCTAGAAAATAGTACACCGCGTCTACCCCATCAAATGGCTTTCCAAATTCTAGTGATAGTAAAAAACAACCCTATTCATCGGATTGTGATTGATGAGGGAGCTTCTACGTGTATTATGTCAATTCAATGTTGGAGATCGCTCGGTTCTCCTTCGTTGAACCAATCCCCGACCATCCTTAAGGCCTTTGATGGCCGTGGGTTCCGTCCGTTTGGTATTCTACAGGAATTGCCTATAGGGGTAGAAGGTAAAACCGTTAGTCTGGATGTGGAGGTGGTTGATGCCCCTCTAGACTACAACCTTCTTTTGGGTCGAATTTGGTCATATGCTATGACAGCGGTCGTTTCATCGGTCTTCAGAGTAATTAAGTTTCCACATAACGGTAAGATCGTGACGATTGATCAGCTGACATACTTTTCATCCGACCCAGCCTCTTCAGAGAGTATCCAGCATGTCGGTAAGACGACAATCCCTTATAGGGACGTTGGCGTAGGTTTAGTTAAAGATTCCGGTTTACTGGGAACTTTTCCTTTCCCTCCAATCAACGCAGACCCTTCATTTGCATCAATTCATATGATTACATCAGACAACATTATTTATGATGATCCTTGGATTGTCCCATCTGAATCTAAGATAGACTCATTCGGTGATGCTATGCCTTTGAGTCCATATGAGATTGCTTATGAAGCCGTCATGTCTTTTACCGACTCGCGTTCAACCCAAATCGACCAAATGAATGTGGTCAGTGAAGAATCACTTTTCAAATCAACCTTAGAACGGATAGCGTTTCCCGAAGTCGTGTCATCTGACGAACAACTTCGCGAAATCCTAAGTGTAGACGATCTACCATGGGAAGATCTCCATCACAGATCTTTGTTTTTACCTAAGGATGATGCTTTTGAAAATGATTTTTCATCTATCTTTACCGCTGAATACGTCAAAGACGCTCAGAATCCAACGAAACATTCTGATTCAGAGTTGAATTTAGGGAATATTTCTCGCACTATTCCCATTGATATTTCAGTGAAGCCCGGAATTGAGGAAAACATTCATATAGGTGCCTCATGTACAGAAGATGAAATCCAAATTTACAAGGCCCTATTCCAAGAATTCCGCGATGTGTTTGCCTGGTCTTACGAGGAAATGCCGGGAATCGACCCTGCCATTGTTTTTCATGAAATAAAGACCTATCCGGATGCTAAACCCGTCCGGCAACGGTTGCGTCAGATTCACCCTCGGAAAGCGGCTGCGATTAAAGCAGAAGTCGAGAAGCTGTTGAAAGCAGGTTTCATTTATCCAATCCCGTTAACGGATTGGGTATCGAATATTGTTCCGGTCAACAAGAAACAAGGAACAATAAGAATCTGTATCGACTATAGGGATATAAATCGAGCTTGTCCAAAAGACAACTATCCTACGCCTTATATCGATCAAATTATTGATGATTGTGCCGGAAGTGAAATGTTTTCCTTCATGGATGGTTTTTCGGGCTATAATCAAATCAATATTCTACCTGCCGACCAACCAAAAACGACATTCATTTGTCCATGGGGGACATTTGCTTATTGCAAATTACCTTTTGGACTTAAAAATGCTGGGGCCACTTTTCAACGGGCGATGTCTTACGCATTTCATGACATCAAGCACATTGTGCAACCGTACCTCGATGATTTGCCTGCTCATTCTTTACATCGAACTGATCACCTTGTCCACTTACGAGCAATCTTTATGAGGTGTCGGCATTATCGAATTCGGTTGAATCCCCACAAGTGCGTTTTCTGTATAGAAACGGGTCGATTGCTGGGATTTGTTGTTTCAAAAGCCGGCATTCGCGTCGATCCCTCGAAGGTCGAAGCTATCATCAAATTGCCTACTCCTTCGAGTTTGCGCCAACTCCAAAGTTTGCAAGGGAAAGCGAACTTTTTACGCCGATTCATTCCAAACTACGCCGAGGTCACTAAAGGTTTTACACGGTTGTTGAAACAGAACGCTCAATTCTTTTGGGATGAGATTGCCCAACAATATTTTGATGCACTTAAACACGCGTTGACCCATGCACCGTTGTTGCATCCTCCCAACTACAACCAGGACTACTTCTTATACCTCGCAGCTTCGCATTCCACTATTGGAATGGTGTTAGTTCAAGAAGATGAATTCGGAGCGGAACATGTGATATATTATCTTAGTAGGACATTAAACCCCACTGAGCTAAAATATTCACATGTGGAGAAATTGGCCCTGGCAGCCGTTCAAGCTGTCCAGCATTTTCGTCACTACATTCTTCTCCGTAAAACTACAGTTATTTCGGATTGCAACCCTATGATTTATATTTTGACAAAACAACTGCTAGGGGGCAAGTACTCTAAATGGATCGTTATCCTGCAGGAGTTCGATTTGGAGTTTGAAAAGTCCAAGTCTAAGATATCCTTAGTTTTTGCGGAATTGATGTGTGATTTCCCGCATGCTGACACAGAAACTGTGGCAGAGGAGTCCATTGCGGACAAATCTTTGGTTCTTATCAGTACTTTAGATCCGTGGTACGGGGATATAATCATCTATCTCCAAACCCAAACCTTTCGGCCTGAAGCTTCAAAGTCGGAACGTTGAAAAATTCGGTTTCAATCCCAGCAATACAAGATTATTGGAGATACACTTTATCGCCGGGGGCAGACTTAGTTTTTCGACGTTGCTTAACTCATGAAGAGGCTGAGAGGGTTTTGAATGATTGTCACTCTGGAGCATGTGGCGGTCATATGTCTGGGTATGCCACAGCTCAGAAGGTGTTGCGCGCTGGCTATTTCTGGCCGTCCATGTTTAAAGATTGTATCATTGCAGTCCGGAAATGCCACAACTGTCAAGTGTTTGATCGCAAGATGCGCGCACCACCTGCTCCTCTCCATCCTATAATTGCCGTTGGTCCATTCGCCAAATGGGGTATCGATTTTATTACTTGTAACCCTCACTCAGCCGGGGGGCATGCGTATATCATCCTCGCGGTTGATTATTTTACTAAATGGGCCGAGGCGATGCCTACATTCGACGCAAGCGGCAAAACAGCTGCAGTTTTCGTATTCAATCATATTATAACTAGGTTTGGTGTCCCACAAGCAATCATCACTGACCATGGGAGCCATTTTCGAAACATCATGATGACTGAGCTTACAAGCCAGCTTGGTTTGCGCCACGATAGCTCTACTCCTTATTATCCGCAAGCCAACGGTTTGGTTGAGTCTATCAACAAAGTTCTGGTTATCATGATCCGACGAACCATTGGTATTCATCGGTCGAATTGGCACAACATGTTATTTTCAGCGCTATGGGCATACCGAACCTCAGTGAAAACTTCAACAGGGTTCACTCCTTTCCAGCTAGTTTATGGCTTGGAAGCTGTGTTACCCATTGAATGCGAAATCCCATCACTTCAAATGGCTGTCGAATTACTCCCAGCTACTTCCGAAGAGGAGAAACATTTGTTATACTTAGCTCAATTAGATGAGACTCGACGTGATGCTGCATTGGCAATCGAGACTCACGCGAAGCGAATGAAAGCTCAGTATGATAGAAATGTGACCCCTCGAAGTTTTTCGGAGGGAGACCTAGTGCTATTATATGATCAAGCTAACGATAAGCTAGGTGCTGGAAAATTCGTTCCTATGTGGCATGGACCCTACATTGTAAAGCGAAAGCTAGCAAAAGGGGCCTATGAGCTGGTAGATTTTGATGGGGACTCTTTGGGTAAACCCAGAAATGGACTTTACCTAAAGAGGTATTATGCTTAAATGGTGGGTATGGAAAATTTTTGGTTAGGATAGGTTTTCTTTCTAGCTAGTATGTTTGTTAGTTTAGATAGTGTGCTTAGTTTAGAGAGTGTGTTTTTCGTCGTTATTCTGGCTTATCTTGGTTTTACTCTTGATATTGCAGATGTCGACGCCTCTCCAAACATACATTGGATTTGCTGATGGTGCTTGTCGTAGTACACGGAATATCTCTTCCGCAACTTGGGTTATCTATTCGCCCTCTGACGAGTTAGTTTCTATGCATGGGGTAAGCCTCGGTCAAACGACGAACAACATTGCAGAATACAGTGCAGTGGTTGAATTATTGTCTGAATCTATTACATTTGGAATTCGACGTTTGATAGTGAGGTTAGATTCTGAACTCGTTGTATTACAGCTTAATAGAGTATATGCCATTAGAAATCCTATGTTATTAAGGTTGTTTTTGAGAGTGCGTCTCTTGGAACGTGAATTTGATTACATTGAATATCAGCATATTCCAAGGTCTTTAAATACATTAGCAGATGCAATTGCTTCTCAAATGTTGGACAGACATTTACGATAATCATGCAAGTAAATTTAAAAACATTTCATCACATATGTTAAACAAAATAAGCCGGTAATAATGATATATATATAGATAGGAGTGTGTCAAAAAATATACATCGTCTTCGATCATAGGTTGAAAAACACCTTATGATCGCCAAAAATGATAAGTACAAAAAACCAAAAATGTCATATGTGTCTACAAAAGTGACTAGCCAATCACTGGTGGTGCTCTCTATACGAGACCACTGCCCGCGCTACCCTACACAAGAACCTCCTAAAAGGTCCTGGGACTGCGACCACATAGCACTGGACTCGAATGGGAATATCATCTATGGTGGTCTCTCGTATATCCGCCGTCAGACGCTCTAGATCCTGTTCCAGCTCGGCTAAGGTCTCTGCGGCCGCATCCTGTGGGGTTGGCGCTGGTACAGCTGGTACTCTCCTCTCAAAAGCCCGGAGGTTGGCTGGACGCCGTGGACCTACATCTGCATTTTGAAAATTTGTGCTGTCAGTTTTGAGGCGATATAAAAAACAAAAAAATACATAATTTAAAAAACTCGTGGAAAATGAAGTACCTCTGTCATCCCATTGTTCTCCCTGTGGAAGAACCATGTCCGGATCACCTCGAAAATCTACTCCGGCATACGGAAAGTCCTGGATCGCAAAAACCTGGTCCTCTAACCAGTGAAAATAACCAGCAGGGAATCGAACAACTGTCGCGCCCTCGTCAGGATGCCGGGCCATCACCGTAACCCATCGTATCAGCTTTGGCTCCCGAGGACCCAAGATATCAACAGTGAGATGCTGAGGGATCAGCATCGGAACTCTCTCTAAGGCAAAGCTCACAACTAGAGGCCCATATCCAAAGGTCTTCAGTTGTCCGTTCTTTGCCCTAGTCAGTTGGCCCTTCATGTTGGCCGACACAGCATCGCACCAGTTGAAGATGGTGCCTCAAAAACAGTCAATCGCCATCCGCATTTGGGACCCGGTGGCAATATGTAGAGCGGCTGCGCCGCAAATTCTGGTAACCGTGAAAGCTATAACCATGAGTTCACGCCGAGAGATGTATTTGATTTCTATGCCTTTCACATGGTCTTGATTGGGTATGCACCAATCTGCCCGGAGACTAGCAAGGGATTGGCCACCCGGCCTAGTCCCGGCTAGATTGAGTTGCTCGCCCCTATTTGGCAAGCCAGTGAGAAAGTATATGTCAAAGGGCTCTATCTCGAGCTGGTGCCCTTCGATGTAAAAGCATTGCTCATGAATGTTCCATCTCTCAACCAGCCACTCCAAGAATCTCACCTGAGCCCTCATGCCAGGTATGGCCCAGTATTTATATAGTCCGCATGCTTTTAGGGCATCAATGGAAGGTTGGTGACCAATTGCGGCTAAATCAACGTCCTCGTGCTCTCTTTCTCTCCAATCCAACATGGTGAGTGCCCTACACACCAAGAAATAAAGGTTAGAATTAATTTGGGAAAATTTAAATGGTTATTTTTGGGGTTTGGGGTTTCAAATTCCGCCCTTCGCGGGGTACGCACCCCGCGTTTAGGACACAGAGCGCCGGTACGCAGCTGGCCTGAAGGTGGGCTGCGTACCCCGACCTTTTTCCTGTGTAGGAAAAGGTCGGGGGACGCAGGTCACCCTTAGGGCACCTGCGTACCCCGCAGAGCGGTTTTTTAAAACCTAAAACCCCCCAAAAACCAAAACTAAAACTTAAAACAAAATTTTAATCGGATGAAATTGAAGAGGAGGATGTTGTGAAATACCTGGAAGAGACGGCGTTCGATTCTGACGGTCGGATTCTCCGCAATGACCACGGGAAGTTTCTTGCCAAAAGCCCTTTTCTCAACCTCAACAGTAAAATGGTAAAAATGACATGGTAAAAAGTCTTTTTATAGGTTTTTTGGATGAATGAATGCTAGGTTTGTTTATTTTTCACCATGGAAGGATATTTTTCAATGTATTTTTGCCTATCTTAAACAGGTATGAGTAATGTGTCGTTTTTGTGCAGGACAAAGGGATTTAGAGGGAAAATTGTCATTTCTCACGAACCAAAATATCAGAGTCATCTTTTAAGCCCTTTTCTGACTCCTAAAATATGAAAAGATTGCCGAGCGTTTCTTTTACACTCGTTAAAACAGAATTAAAAGACGGTCCCCTTATAGCCCTTTTCTGACCGTAAAAATAGGAAAAGGTTGCCGGGTTTTTGTCGTTTCAAACTCGATACTGGAAATAAAACGACGTGTCCTTGATCGCTTTTTACTTTTCAGGTCAGTGGCACTAATTATGAAAGTACTCCTTGGTCGCAAGATCAAGCGGTTCCCCCAGGTATTATTTTATACTTTTTCGGGCTTGGGGGACACAAATCTACGAAAAAGTTCAACTTGGAGTCTTCTTAAGTTTTTCAAACTCTCTAAAATTGAAAAACACCGAGTTTCTCCTATACTGGGCTCGTTAAAAATTTTACAGTAAAGGACCTGTTCAATTACAAACAGGAACGAACCACTCCTTCCTATGGTTCGAATCAAAACTAGGTTGGACTCATCCGAAGGATGAGCTTATAATCAAGCATATGTTATCCTCCTCAAGCTTGTTAAAAATAAAGAGGTACTTGCCAGAAATGTTGGGGGAAAAGAGAGAAGAATGAGCCTATTTGTTATCTTTTGTCTCAGAAGAAACTTTATTACCACTCTTGGACACGACACTTTTCATTCACCTGGGTTGGGAAATCCTTTACCTCACAGTTGATCAAACCACTTTGAAAGCCTTCAGTCGGGTTTCGGGGATTAACTTTGAGTCGTTTATCACCAAACCATCTATTGTGTCGTTATGTGTTCAAGAGGTCTGCAAGCAAAACTTTCATCTGCAAAATACTTGTCATCCATTTGACCATCCCTGAGTCAATCCTTACAGCAACATTTCTTCAACTTAATTAATGATTTCGTGTTGTGGGCTTGCCTGCAACGGGTCGCTTTCTATCGACATCAGCACATTATCTAGAGAGATGACTTAGAAATCGTCAGTACCTTGAAGTCTGCATGCATCAATGGCAGGTTTCTCGCCTTTGACGTCAGTTTACATCATTGACTCTCGATTGAAGGATTCCGTGAAATGTTCGACATCAACTCATTCATTCACATCTCATGGATTGTACTGGGTACTTTGAGAACCATTGACATTACTGGTGGTCTCTCTCACACTTGTTAACAGTTTACATCATCGACTGGTAATCAAGTGGTTTCTACCATGTTCGACATCAACTCATTTATTCGCATGGCTAGAATCGTACCAATTCGGGAAGTAGAAATAAAGACCCTGGATCTAGTTTCCACCATCCAGGCTGCGAGGAGTTTTGTATTCATTATCTAAGTAGACTAATCATAAACAGATGGCTGCGCCCATACTGTGTCTACAAAAGTCTATGATTATGATGTACTACAAGATCATTCCTGTATCAGAGTAGTTAGTCTGTTAGTTAAAGTTTTGATCTGAGTATGGGAATGCCTACCTCAGTGATGATATAATCTTATACATGTATTTTGTGTTGAAAATTGCAGGTTCTGACCAGGCTCTCTACGAGATAATCCTTGAAATGATAAAGCGCTTCACCCTTCCTAGATAATACAAAACCCTAATCTATTACAGGTTTCGCACTTTAGGGGGCAATCTGTTACACTAAAAAATGTCACCATGGCTATTTACAGTTAGTATGGCTCTATCAACAGTCATGCTATCCTCTTAGGCAAGTCTTATGCCTCTGCTCTCCATGTCAAATTCCAAAAAGAGAGAAAGTCTTTATAAATGTATTTATCTCTGGGTACGCAGGTTCTCTCAACCTTACCTGCGGGTACGCACCCAATGTTCACAAAAGCTGCGTGCTTGTACGCTCTGTATGTAAAGGGGCAGGTGCGTCCCCCTGTAAAGGTCAAAATGCGCAAGTTTCATCTTTAAAAAGTTACTTGTGGTCATTTCTAGAGCATTCTAGAAGGTTGTTCGACGTGTATTGAGCGCCTCCAGATGGTTCATGTACCCCTACCAAAGAGGAACTTATCCCATCAATAAGGGAGCTATCCCATCCAAAGAGGGGATTATCCCATTGATGGTGGACCTGAATAACTTCCTCTAGAGCACTATAAATATAGGCATTGGGCCAGAAGGAGGGGAGGTTGGAAGCTAAACATTTCTAAGGGTAGATGCTGCTGGAATTAGGACTCCCATTTAGAAGCTTGTGAGGAGAGATTGCCATCTTTGCTTGTTCTATTTGGAAGTGGGTGAGCTTTGTCAAAGTAAAGGAGAACTCTTGATGGAACCTGGGAGGGATTTGCACAACACCAAGGCTCAGGTTGTAATTGTTCCTTTTGTTTCCTATTAATGCAAATGAGTCCATTCTTCTCAATAACTTGTTATTTATGAGTTGTTTCATGTACTCCTTGGTCTATGTGTTAAATATGTTTTATTCTATGAGATTATCAAGTGCTATTTAATTGTTTGATTGTTAGTGGATGCAGGTTTCAAAGTGAAGGAGGAGCTCATCCGGATCAGCGGAGCTGGACTGCTACAACAGCGTTGGATTACAGGTAGGATCTAAACACTTGATTTCTTATATAGTAAATGCATGTTTAGAGAAGGATTGCTCTTGTTTGTCTTGTTTGTCACTAGAGAGTCTTAGGCTCCTAGGGAGGTTGGTTGTGTCCGCACTATCGACTCTTTCCGCCTGACACTCATAGTTCCCATTCATTGTTTAATATTGAAGGGTCCTCATAAGGAGTTCATCCGGAGCTTCCTCAGTCACTTTAAGATCAAGGTTTTTGAACTTGGGATTATTCCAAGTATCCAACCTCTGTCTTCTCATCCACCTCCATCAGATTCCTGGTCACCTCAAGAATCTGATCCTGATACCCCTGATAATCCTATTCAAACCCCTGAGAGTTTGCAAAATCCTGAGAGTCCGCAGGGGCTTGTTATCTATTTGTCAAATCCGTTATTCGATTTTGTTGTGATATCTCCTCAGCGTCCTTACAGTCCTTACGATCGACCTAGTATTCCTTTGGAGTTATCTCCTCATACATCTCGGGTTTCGTGTTACTATTTGTTTCCATCTATGGAGCCAGAAGGTGAAATCCCAACCTATTATCTAGGTCATTCAGAAGTTTCCTCTACCAATACTCCTCATGTCGATGATGAGCAAAGATACAAATTTCCTCCAGAAGGCTTTCCTTATACAGGAAGAGTCCTGTCTCTCACCTTTCCTGAAAGTAGTGGGCCCATGTTTCCACTTGGTTATACCACCTTAGCTTAGTTAGTTTCAGGTATTCCTAGTGCTTCGTAATTGTATCAAAACCCCATTTGGTCTTCAAATGTTATGCCTACATCCGGTCCATTCATTCCAAATGCGACCTCTCGAACTTTTGTAAAAACTGTTGTTAGGCTAGTTCTTGTTCAACCTACGATTCCATCACAGCCTATCTCATCATTTCAACCGACCCTTTTGGTACAATTGATTGTTTCAGGTCAGGTTTTAGTTAGTTCTTCTAGCCCTCCATCAAGTGGACAGAATGAGCCACCCCCTAAGGGAAAGATCCGAATACTCCACTTATGTCGGGTGAGACCAATGTGAGTGGATTATAGACTCACATGGTTGGAGTTAATCAACCTTATTATGGTAGTATTCCTAACCTTGTTGGTCAATCCGGGTCAGGTAACATCCAATATCAACAACATTTTATGACTTAGTTTCCACTCCAATAGGCTTATGTCCCATATGGTTCACAAGCCTTGATTAATCCATCTTACATTCCTCAAGCATGAGCTTATGTCCAGCCTAGTCAATCCACTATTCCTGGTGGATATGGTTAGATTCAATTCGGGAATTATCAATACCCACAGGGTATATCCCAACGAACTGTCCAGCAGCCCTTGCAGCAGCAAGGACAACCTTTGCACCAGTAAGGGCAACCTTTGCAACTGCAAGGGAAATCTTTGTAGCGGAAAGGGAAAACATTACAACAACAAAGGGAAACTATTACAATAGTAGGGGCAACCTTTGCGTAGTCTCAACAATATTTGCAACAACAAACTCAGTTTTTTCAACAGTCTACTCAACCTTTTTACTCGCAAGGCCAACCTTTGTAGCAGCAAGGTCAACCTTTACAATAGCAAAGTCAGCCTTTGTAGTAACAAGGTCAACCTTCGTAGTAGAAATATTTATATGCATATCAACAAAGTCAACCTTTGCAAGCCCAAGGTCAACCCCTACAGCAGCAGGGTTAATCTCCTTATGTCCAAGGTCAACAGGTAAAAAAACCTTATAACCCATATGCCACATATAATGCTTATCAATGGCCTATGGTGGGTCAATATCAAACCTACCTTGGACCAAATCCACCTTATGGTCAAGGTAACCCTTAGTGGGGACAAAATCAGGTCCCGTATGGACAAAATCCTCCACTGTGGCTGAAAAATCCTTACCAGCAAGATTGGAACCTGCAGTTTGGGTCTCCTCAAAGGCTCTATATGCCGTTTAACATGAAATTTCCTTTCTTGGCTACGTTGGAGCTGCGCGATGTCTCGAGGCTCATGAATGATCCCTTTATTCATTCACCTTACTGGCCTCTAGTTCCAACTAAAATTCCAAGCGATTGTCCCAAATTCGAAGGAAAGTCTAAAGAGGATCAGTAAGGCCATGTGATGACATACCACCTATGGTGCTCCTTCTATTCGTATGCTGACGATTCGATCTATCTTTGCCTCTTTTAGAGAACCCTCACAGCTGCTGCTGTAAAATGGTATATCGAGTTTCCTTGAGGTACCTATGTTGACTTCAAATCTCTAGCTATGGCCTTCCTCACCCACTTCCAATTGCCGGTTCGGTATGAAACTGGCACTCATTTGCTCACATCCCTTAAGCAAGATACTGCGACCCACATTTCCGATCATATCCATGAATGGAGACGTCAGTGTTGCCTCATAAAATTTGAGATTGGTGATTAGTTGTTGACTAAATGGTTCACAAAATCATTCATTAAAAAGATTGTTAAGGATATAGCTATGGGTGGATGTGTTATTGAAGAGAAAGCTATTGCCCGTGCTCATTATCTAGACTTAGTCTATTTGCAATCTAGCACGTTGTATGAGATGTTTCTTGATGCTCCGAGACCATCATCAGATCTAACAGCATCAAAGTCACTTGATGCACCACCTGTGGATGGTGTGATTTGTTCCGTGTCTCAGACTTCCATGAAAGCTTCTTCGAAGCATAAATATGTTTCAAGCACTTGTTCCAATAATCCTTTGTAGAATTCATCTAGTCCTGGTAAAACCTCTTAAGTACATGTTGTTCAGTCTACCATAACAGATAAAGCCTCTAAAGGTAGGAAAAAGGGCAAAGGTAAAGCCAAAGTCGATGCCCCAAAACAGGACCCACCCAAATCATCTGATGATTATGCTTCTAAAAGAAAGCTAAAATATCATTGCCTCATCTGTGAGGAAGATCATTACACCAAGGATTGTCCTCGACGCTCTAAAGTTAATTGCTTGTTGAAAGGGACTCCAGCTATCTTAAAAGAACCTTTTCCATCTCAGCAGACGCAATTGGTAGACCAACCACAATCCTCTGCCTCCTCTGGTTCCCAAGTTTTCATGATGCAAGTTTCATCGCCTATTCGATTGCTACTCAAACAAAGGACTATCAACCCACGCATAAGTAGATGGTGGAGAAAGAAGTCACTGATATCCCTTCTATTTCTACTCCATCCAGTTCTAGTCCGCTCCATATTGAGCACCCTAACAGTGATTCTGTAATCCAACCACCCCCAAGGGTGTTCTTCGGAAATCATCTTATAATCCGAGTGCTAGAGCTGCACAACACTACAATATTGTTGAGGATTTAGCTCAAGCACCTTCGAGGATGTCTACATTGGGGGTTCTCCAAACCCGTCCAACGCAATGGAAGCCATTGTTGTTTACTATAGGTGCTATTGATCCTTCTGATTCGAGCCCGATTACCTCTAATCTTCAAAACCACGTGCCTCATCTTCCTCATTAGATTGTTATTCTGATACAAGTTCTTATTAAAGGAAAGACGATCCATCAGACTATTATTGATGAAGGTGCTTCTACCTACATCATGTCTGTTTCATGTTGGAAGGCCATTGGCTCTCCTTCTCTTAACCAGTCCCCAAACACCTTGGAAGCCTTTGATGGTAGAGGCTCACGTCCATACGGTATTCTCACGAACTTGCTGATTACATTGGAAGGAAAGACCGTTGAATTAGAAGTAGAAGTTGTAGATGTGAATCTCAACTACAACCTTCTTCTTGGGCGAAGTTGGACCCATGCTATGTTTTGTGTGGTTTCTTCTTTGTTCCGGGTGCTTCGTTTTCCTCACGAAGGAAAAATTGTCACTGTCAACCAACTGTCTTTCTTTTCTTTTGGTTCATCCAACAACAATGTCCCTTACATGGGAAATACTAAAATTCCTTATGAGAGTGTGGGGGCAGGTCTCTTCAAAGACTCTACTTTAATGGGTACTTTTACTCTCCCACCTCTGCATGTTAATTCAATCAATATGATCTTGGTTTCTATGGATCCTTGGATTATCCCTACCCTAGATAAAATTGATTCATTTAGCGATTCTATGCCTTTAAGTCCATTGGAGAAAAACTATCAAGAAATTATCTTAGCTTTGATGGCCGCTTCATAAATTCATACTGTTTTCCATATGAACCTGGACCCCTATGTGCCATCTCCTTGGCTTGGTTCTTGGATTCCTTGGATCCTTTGAGCAAGACATTCCCCACCGACGAGAGTATTGTTGAGGTCATGTCTCTGAATGAAACTCTTTGGAACAGTCTTCATCATCGTTCTTCATTTCTTCCCAGCCTTAGGGAGATGCCTTCGTGTATTGAAGCATTTGTTTCTCATTGCCCCACACCTTCACTTCAGACACCTGTCCGAGTGCATGAAGTCCTGTCGGAGGGTATTATGGGAAACATTACTGCAACCCTGATTATTAACATTTCAGTTCACCCTGAAATTGTCAAGATTTTTTCAACTGGGGGTCCCTTTTCCTCGTCATGAGATTAAGTTTTTCGTGTCTCCTTTCATGAGATTTTTTCACCAAGTCTCTACCGTTTTCCCGTTATCGCAATGGAGTTTCCATCTTATGAATCGTACCCCTCACTCGTCCAGGGGCATGGGGGCATAACCTTTTATGAGTTTTACTCTATTATTTGGCTGAGTCGATGCTTACACGTCATGTCAATGGTGAAACTCCGGTTTTATTCTTCACTGATTGATTACCTGAGTCCAAAAATGGACTCCATTTGAAGAAGTATTATGTGTGAAATTCATGTAATGATTTTGGTACATTAGTGTGTTGATTTATTAGTGGGCGTTTTGAGTTTTGGTGTGTTTGTTTGCTTAGAAGACGTGTTTTTATGCTTACCCTGTGTTCCACTCAGTTTACAGATGTACTCAAGCCATTACGTTGGTTTTGCTGATGGTGCTTGTCGTAGCACATGGAACCTGTATGCCGTAGCATGGGTACTCTATGACCCTAACGGCGAGTAGATTAACTTACAAGGTATATGCCTTGGGCGAACAACCAATACTATTGTTGAATACAATGCAATTATTGAACTCTTGTCAGAAGAAGTTGCTCTTGGCATTAGGGATTTAGTTGTCAAGTTGGATTCACAGCTCATTGTGTTACACTTAAACAATCATTACTTAGTGATAAATCCACAAATATTGCATATGTATCTACGTGTTAGATTACTAGAAATGAATTTTTGATTTCATCACGTATCAACATATTCCACGTAATTTAAATACATTAACAGATGCATTAGAAAATTTTGTTCTTGATGGGCATTTGCGTCATTTATAAAACTAATCATATTATGGAAACATAAGTAGAAAATAACACACACACACACACACACACACACACACACACACACACACACACACACACACACACACACACACACACACACACACACACACACACACACACACACACACACACACACACACACACACACACATATAACGTCTATTAGAGTGTTTACATCAGGATATCAAAAAATAGAGTGTTCTGGGACACTTGGCTTTCAAAGCCTACAAAATGTGTAAAAGAGATAGAAAGGCTATCAGCCTGCACGGTGCTCATGATAGCATGAGGCTGCTCTGATCACTTGGCCTAACAACCGACGTAGTCTCGCAAATACTCCCACTGTGTGTCTCTACCAACATAATGGAACATAATGGGACTCCTCGAGTTATCGCCTCCAGATTGTGCTCCATCTAAGCTAAGGGGTCTGCTCCTTCTTCATAGTCTATGCCCACTATTTGATGAGCAACTCGTCGTGTTATTGGAGACATGCCTGGTGGTCTCTCTGGTCCCACATCTGCACATTTATCACAAGTTGAGTCTCAGTTTACACTTTTACAAAAAATCATAAAACTTGAAAAAATCTAAAAACAAGTTTTTACCTGCATCAGTTCTCCTAGTGGTAGAGGTAGATCTGGATCCCACTTGAAATTTGTGCTAGCATAAGCATATTCGTCTACCACGAGTAGTTGGTGTTCTAGCCAAGCGAAGATTTGTGTTGGTTAATACATATATTGACTCGTTCCTCCTCGAAGCGTGTGTTGACTCCATCTCATGAGTCTCAGATCTCAGGGGGTAGGATTTGGTACCTATGCCCACTGATACCAGAATAAGGGCACTTTCTCAGGGGGTAGGATTTGGTACCTATGCCCACTGATACCGGAATAAGGGCACTTTCTCTAAAAAGAAGGTCACTAATATTGAACCGAACCCGAATTTCTTTAGGTGTCCATGTTTCCCCTTGGTCAGTTGTTTCTTCATATTTTCCAAAATGATTCCACACCAATTAAATATGGTGGGGGTCAAACATGTGATAACATACTGGAACTGGGATTTTGAATCCTCATGCAAGGTTTGTGTGCTGGATATACACGCCATAGTGAACAAGATTGTTCTCAAGACGAGGTTGTTGGTGATTGTTGCTATCTTCACCTTCCTTCCACTGTTCATTTTGGCACCTGGACAATGCCTATGGACTAGAGTCCTTGTACTTTCACCTCCTTGGCGAGATCCAAAGAGTTGGATCTCTTCCCTCGTCTCGATAATCCCGTGATGAAGTAGATATCCATCTCATCAAGTTCTAGTTTCTGGCCTTTTATGATGAATATCTCTTGATCTACATCCCAGAGAATGATCAAGTAGGGAAACAATTCCATCTAAGCCCTTAACACTATGGTCCTGAAGAACTTTAGCAACCCGCAATTCCTTAGAGTGTTTATGCATTCAGGATTCTAAGATGCTTGGTGGTCTTCGGCCTCATGGCCTCTTTCCTTCCATTCCAAGACCATGATCTCTTGAAAAACATCATTTAACACCAATTAATGTTTCTTTCATGGACTAAAATCATAATTCTTTGCTTCAAAAGAGGGTTTTCTTTCCAAAAAATCCACCTCAACACCATTGCACCTGTTTTTACAAACAAAGTGATGTCATCGCACAAGCCTTTGGGCACTAGCGCGATCATCACAGGCCCGATGATCATTCCAGTGATGATCACCGGTGCCCTAAAAATTAAAAATCCTCCTTTATAGCATAAAAAATACCATTTAAAATGCATAAAAAAGTGATAAAATGCAAAAGCAGGGATGGGCCTCTTACCTATTGCAGACGGTTCATGAAATAGAACCCTGGATATCCCGTAAGAGCCACCTGAAAATCGAGAGAATTAGGGCACAAATGCACTTTCAGAGCTTACTATGGTAAAATAGTAAAAAGTAAAATTCCTTTTGGTTATTTATATGCAAGTCATTTTTGTCAATATTTTCGTAATATTTTAATATTTTCTCTTGGTATTGGCTATGGGTTCATTTCTTGTGCAGTTACAGGTACTTTCGAGTGAACAGTGATCATTATTGACTGATTCTTGCGAGTTTGATTTTATCTCTTTTTTAGACTCATTAAATAAACGAAAAAGGAACCCCCCCGGAGTCATCTTTGAGCTCTTTTATGACTCTCAAAAACTAAAAATATTGTCGAGTACTTGTCATTTTGAACTCGTTAAAGTAAATGAATCAATGTCACCTCAGTATACATTTACCCCTTTTTCAGGCTGAGATTAACTATTTATGAAAAAGGTACACCTTGATTGACATGGTCAAGAGGTTCTCTCGAATATTGTTTTCTACCTTTTCGGATTCAAGAGACAAATTATGAAAAGGGACATGATGGAGTTTTCTTTTTCGTCTCTTTTTCAAACTCTCTAAATATGAAAAAGATACCGAGTTATTCTTATGTCGGACTCGTTAAAACTTTACGATGAAGAACTCGTCACCCTAATGAGACCGAGCTTCTCATTCCTAGGGCTCGTAAAACTTACTAGGATGGATTCATTCGAAGGATGAACTTACATGACAAGCATATGTTATCCCCTTCAAACTTGTGATAAAAATAATTGGGGTACTCACTAGAAATAGCGGAGAAAAATGAATATGAAACATCCTTTGTATAGGCAGCATGTCGCTCTTGAAAATGACACTCTTCTTCTCTCATGTTGGGTTTGGGATATCCTCACTCAGTCACATGTCCTCCTAGGTTTGGGTGATCCATTTTGTCTCTCATTTGACTATTCCATATTATCATCATGACCTTTAGTCCCATGTCGAGTCAGATGCTACCACACTCTGGAGTCGTGTTGCTAGTGTTCAAGAGAAGTCCAATATGCAATTAATTACCTATACATTGTTTGAGTCCCTATTACAGTTTTGAATATTATTCCACTGTATTCCTTGTTTCATGTTGATGATGGGGGATTCATCATTGCCCTCTTTCGATGGGTCGCTTCCTATCGAATTCATCTCATTATCTAGGAAGATGACTTAGAAACTCCCTTTCGGTACCTTAGAGCTGGCATTCCCTAATGGCCAGTTCTTCACATCCGACGACAGGTCTTCATCATTGGCTTTAGATCAATTGATTCCATGAGTGTTAAACTTCAGCTTCATTATCAGATTCACAAACTGTACTATTGTACCTTGAGAGCCATTGTCATTATTGGTGGTTTCTCTCGTACCGGTTAACGATCCACATCATTGGTCGGTAATCAGGTGGTTTTCTAGCATGTTCGACTTCAACACATTTATTTGCATGTTAGGATTCATACGTTGATCGAGTCGGGATGGAGCGCAAGACCCTGAGTCTTGTTTGTTATGACTCAGGCTACATGGAGTTATTTGTCATTCATGATTGTACACATGTTTCTACTATCTGGATGGTTGTGACCATATAGTGGCATTTTATATTGATAATGATCCTTGTTATTTGGATGGCTACGCTCATACCATGGATCTTTTCATATAGTCTTCATGATCCGAATGGTTGCGTCCTTGCTGTGCATTCATGTCTTGATCTCAGATTTGTATATGTATATGCGTCCTTGATTTGCAGGTCTCTTGACAGTGCATGTCCCCATCCTTGCAAGAGCTCGTAATGCATCTCAACCATCACTCCTCATTCTGCCTTCATGCTTTAGGGGGCATCTGTTACACAATATTTTGTCACGCCTCCTGCACTTCACTATGACATACCCTGAAGTGCCCGAAACATGACCATTATACAGTATCCTCATTCATGTATACAACTCATATTCCTCCTAAGACTTTGTTTGGAAAATTCCTTGAGATTTCCCTGAAGAAATAGCTCTTAAAACCCTACAATGAGGATCATCACTCTTATAAGGCTTAAAACAGTGATGGTCTTCTATTGGACTATACTTGACCAAAAATGTCATCGCTCTTTTCCCTTGCATACCGGTGATGATCCAAAAAAGGTTATTTTCCCAAAGAGGATGAGAAGCTTCATAATCTGGAAGCTTCCAAAGTGGTGAGCTGGAGGTTGTTTCACATAGATGAGGTCGAATCCTCTCATCTTGGCCTCTTGGTATTATCCCTATGAGCTACCTCATTTAGATGAGGGCCTAATCCTATCTTTGGATAACCCCTAACTCCCTTTCCCAGCCTATAAATTCATCCTCTCCCATTCCCAATTGGTTGTTCTATCTCTATTTGCACCCTTACGCTAAGCTTGTGCCTAGAGGCTATTCATTGGACTTGGAGAAGGAGTGCTTGGGGAGTTCTTGGCTTGGACTTGGATTACCACACAAGGAGAGCCTTTCAACATCAAGGCTTTGGTTGTAAGCTTCCCTTTATTTTTTAATAATATACAACTGCTGGTTCATCTTCCCAAAATATATATGTTCATGTATTATTTAGCTTGACATTCCTTGATCAGTTAATCAGGTTGTTATTGGATTTGCTATTGGTTTTGGCAGGATTTGTTGTCTCTTGATCACTTGTGCAGGTAGATAAACATTGAGAGATGTAGGAACAAATCTGTGACACAAGCGGTTCGAGGTATTCAATAAAGGAAATTAAAATAGCATTAGAATGAGGTAGGTCATCTCTTTTTTTCTTCTCTTCAATTATAACCTAGGAAGATGTCTAGTTGATTGTCACTTCAGTTGCTAGACCCACTCATTGGGCTAGAGGGATCATCTATATCCACAGAGAGGATTAAACTCATCAAAAGTGGGGTCCTGGGGCACAAACTTAAGGTTATCAGTGGTTCACAGTGCTGAATGACGATATCGCAATCCCGCGATATCAACGATCAGTGGATCGACAGGGTTCTAAACTTAAAAGACTGACGAACTGTTGATTTTGCGATATAGTGTTACATCATCGGGGGAGGCCGAGAATCATTTTACAAAGGAAACCCATGAAGAAACAAGGCTGGATGGGCCATTTTCTCTCTCTTACTGGGGGTCACGTGGCACAATGTGATTGGTCTTGATGGATGACATGGCAGTTGATGTCATCAATGATGTGGCAGTACAGAGCACACGTGGAACTCAATTTCGGCATTTTCAGGGGTCCTATGGGGCTGTTTATGGGTGGCACATGTCGCCACTCATAGGGTGACACGTGGAAGTGATGACGTAACCTTGGGATCAGTGATCAACGATCGTACAAAGTGAAAGTTTTCATTCTCCACTGATATCCCTCTTGCCTGCAATTGCGATTGCGATAAGGAAAAAGGCCCCTAGATGTGGTAAGTTATTATGGCATGGTCTATAAACATTTCACATTGGGGATATCGGCCAATGCGGTATAAAAAGTTATCAAAGGCGTTTCTAGTATTATAAAGGAAAAGGCCCCCCACACACGAGTGGAAAGCCTTAGCACCCGAAGGGCTAACCCCCATGTTCTAGCCCCTGGTCATATGGAGAAAGTTACAAAAGGGGAGATAAAGTGAAAAGGGCTAAGGGAGGTTGGGTTTCTTTTGTTCACAACATTTTGTACAGCCAGAGGCTAGAATGAGAAAGTTCACCCATATTGCCATCAAGAGGGACTCACCTGGTACATCAAGGCGCCGATAGTGCAAGATCGGGATTTAAAGGGTGTGATGGGTCAACAACTATGGTTTTAAGAAAAACAGATGGTGCATTCAAATAATGGGATGGGCTAATCCAGAAGAAGCCTACTATGACACGGATTCAGAAGTTGGCGAAGCAGTGCAGGAAGCCATACCGCAAGTAGAACAACTGCTGTAGCAGAGATGACCACAGGATGGGCAAGAAGAGATTTTTTGTATTTTTATCTAAGTATTTCTTATTTACTATATTGTAACGTGCCTCCTTTCATGAGGCATTTAATTTTGTAATATTTTTGGGCCAAAAAGCCATTTATGACTGAGACAACTAGTCAACCTGACAGCTGAGTCTAGAGTAGAGATATTTTGTTGTAATGAATGTTCTTTCTCCCCACTCCAGATAAATAGGGGAAATAAATACTTAACAAAGGTTTAGAAATTCTAAATAAACACTACATATTATTTTCAGAAGGTATGGCTTTACAATACAAATTTTCCAGAATATGAAGAGAAATGGTGGTGATTCACCCTCCAAGTATTACAGTATGTTATCCCTCTATTAAAACCCATTTTTTTCATGTTTCTTCTCTGAATTCATGTAATTACTGCTGTTAGAAATATTTCGAAAATTCCTCACATTTTTGATGGTATCAATATGTTATGCATGTGCCTATAAGTTCCTCACAGATTCAATTGTATCAAAATTGTTAATGCTAGTGCCTGCATGCATTATTGAGATTATATCTTTAATAGTTGCTCTTCATGAAACATTGGACATAGCCTCTCTTCTTCCCATTATATCTACTTCTAACTCAAATAAGTATAGGAATTATTAAAGTTGCAAGCTCTATGTGTTATGCATAGAATTATTGATGAGTTACTCCTCCTCCTCATCCTCTATCATTGCTCTGCAAAAGTCTATTAAACTGTAAGTCATTGGACTACTCGACCTCCAATGTTTATACATATTTCTGAGATTTGTATATGGGAAGAAGTACCAATAAATTCATCTCTTACTCCTTTAGGTGAATGAACCAACCCATTATATATACATATAGAATATAAGCGAGGTCTCCCTTTACTATGAATCATTTGAGACTCTCCAAATTTAGATGTGCCTAGGCACTGGTCTTGTGAGCAATCTGAGGCTATCTCTGGGAGCTACAACATGAAGGACGATGTTATAGATCAAACATATGTTATCCTCCTCAATATTTTAAAAAATAAAGAGGTACTGACCATAAATGGTTGGGGAAATTTGGAAAACGGAGTACTTAACTTATTAATGGCAGTGAGTCACCCTTGAATATGACACTGTTTCACTTCATCTCCATGACTGTTGGGTTGTGTAATATGCTTGCCTATTTTGTTAATCACACCATATTAAAAGCCTCTGTATTTGGTTTTGGGTCAATGCTGCTAACTCCATTAAGTGTCGCTTATATATTTAAGAGAAGTTATTCAATTAATATCATCTACAATACTAATTTAAGCCTTCATTCATGTCTGTCATTCCTTAACTAGTTCCACATCAAAATCATTCTATCTCAAATCTTGATACCTATTCCGTGTCATTGATGAGGGATACATCAAGGTCCTCATGAGAAAGGTCGCTTCCTTTCAACATCAACTCATTATCCAAGAAGTTAACTTAGAAACTTCCTCCAGTGCCTTGGGACTTGCATACATCAGTGGAAAGTTTCCTTGCTTTTGATGACAAATCATTATCATTGGCCTTCGACTAGGAGATTCTATGCAGTGTTCGACATCAACTCATCTATTCACACCACATGGATTGTATTGTTGTACCTTGAGATCCATTAGCATAATCAATGGTTTCTCTTGTGCCTATTAACAACTTATATCATTGACTGGTAATCTAATGGTGTCTACCACGTTCGACTCCAGATCATTTATTCACATGGTTAGAATCGTACATTAAACAATCGAGTGAATGAGATAGAATACCCCAGATCTAGTTTCATCCATCTGGGTTGTGTTTTTAAGATTAATACAATATCACAAAAGTATGATGGCTATGATCATACATAAGACTATCTAGGCATGGGTCCACACTCTGTCATCACTAGATGAGACTTATTGATCATTGTACTTGTAATATTGGCTTATATGTTGAGCATAGGTATGCCTCCATAAACAATGATATCATGATGAAAATGTATTGTAACAGATGATGATCTCAACCAATTGTTCTTGATCCAAACTTGTCACAAGGTAAAGCACTTCAGTCATTAGCTACTGATTCTGAATTCGTACTTTAGTGGGAAATATGTTACAGGCCATTTTGTCACATAAGCCCAAAATTACCACGAACTGGATCAGTCAACATCCATGAACATTTTTTTTATCATCCCCACAAAGCCCTAATCATGAACTCTCTAAAAAGTATGAGTTTCTAGGACAAATTGCTCAAAAAATTTGTTTTTAGCCCCAATGTACCTTACCTCCTTAGCCACCTACGTTCAATGCATGTTTCCTACTTGTTCACCAACACTAATCAGAAGTTGTTGCTCGCTTCTGCATGTGCACTGATTCTATAAATTCAGGAAAAATAAAAACTTTTTCCAAAGATTCCTCTTCCAGAAGCTTCCAAGGTAGTTTTAACCATTTACCATGGATAACGAAATTGAATCCCATATTGGAGACCTTATCTCTTATCCCTTGAGCTCATCTTCCCCTCTTAAGTGGATCTCAAGTCTAGTGTTACGAGAATAAGTACCCTAGGGCTTTGGGTTGGAACCCCAACAGAGCAAGAGAAAAATGCAGTAAGAAACACTCATACAACTCAGGCAAAATGCCTAAATAAACAAACTGTGAGAGCGACCATATTCGAATGTCCTTCGTTCGGGTAGATCCCGCAGGGTTCAGACCCTCTGCAACTTCTGATGTTCTCCAAACCTGAAAATTATTCAATTCAAACATACATAGCATTATATAGATAAAGCATTTTAATGAAACTAACTTTATATCATATAAGCAAATGATTAGTTATAAATCAAAATTACATTCATATATGAATTATAATAGTATCTGATGCATAAACACAATTAATCTCAGAAATAAGACACCACTTCTTTTTATTGTAGAATGTTATGACTAACACAGAGAGAATGCATCTGAGTCTTCTTCTTTCAGCTCCAAGTAGAACTGTCCTCCAGATCCATCCAGTCCCAGTCTTCAACCACCTCCTTCCATAACCAATACCAAGATATCTCAAGCAAGAGGGAGAATATCAACAATCAAGGAAACAAGGGTTTTCTGAAACTAGGGGAAGTGCTTGAAGCACAAGGATACTTCAGACTCAGTCAGAGATAATCTCAATATAATAACTCTATCTCTTCTCCTCACCTTAAGGCCTTCCCATAGAAGTATATTTATACTCCTCCCAATTAGTTTTTTAGTTGGGAAATAGTTGGGCCACGGGCAATAGGAGGTAATCAACAGGTAAAAAGTGTGAAATCCACCATAATTAAGGAAATTTAATTTTTTAAGTGTTTTAACACATATACGTGGATTGGGTATTGACTAACCCGCTTGTACACACTTTTATCTCAGGGAAAAGTAGCGTATAGGGAATAAAACACTATTTTTAAAATATTTGGACCAATTCTGGAAGGAGGGGTTGCCCTAGGCCATAAACCAAGCATAAAAAATACCAAGGGTGGTAAATGGTGCTATAACAGATGGCCTCTAATGTATGAGGTCAGAATGGGTACATTATGGCCAAAATGTATTAAGTATATGGAAAGAACCCTGCCTAGACTGAGAAGGACCTCACTAGAATTCAGCCTGCCAAGCCATCAAAAAGAGATCAGAAAGAAACTACTGTCTGAGGCGGGCATACCCATGCTTAGAGAAAGTAAAGCATGTCCTCAAAACAAGTACAAGGGGATCCACTATGTATACAAGTATAAAGAACTAAAAGTACATAATGGATCATTTGATCGTGATTGAAAAAGTACATGTCTGAATATCACATATAAGAAGATGATCAATGAAGCTAAAAGATGAAGCTGATCACTGATGTCAAAAACTGATCCCAATAGTACCTAATGAACATGATGGAATTGTTATAGACAATTTTGTGCCTTACAGCAACAAGCATGAATTGTCAATAATCCAAGGGATCCAAAGTTCCCTAAACATGATGTTCCTACCCCTAGAGGAACAAGGTCAGCAAACCAACAGCTCTCAGATCAGTTCTCCACCAGAAAACACTCAAAAACAAGCAATCCTGAAATCAAAGCAGGTGCTCCACTAGGCTTCTGCGCTGAAACACAAATGCTCCATGGTGTACCTGCGTTGCAAAGCAGGTAGAACAAAGCCCACCTGCGTTGGGCGAGTTTGGACATGTGGCACAGTGAGTCATTGCTTTGGAATCTTCCAAAAATGACACTTGGATCAGGTATTTCGCCTTGTGATGAGTCAGAGGCCTTGTTTCTCCAAGTGGAAGCAAGGTTCACCAAGTGGACTCAAGAACTGAAGATCAACTGAAGATTAACTGAAGAGAGAGAGGACACAAGGCAGCTACACATCAGTTGCAAGCTGACTCATCCTTTCTCAATTCATCTATATATTGAGCTCTCTCCTATGAGCTCAAGGGGCTGGAATTTTGTGCAAAGTAATGATATGCTGTTGGTTTCATTCTTGAGTTATTGGGTGATTGTTTGAGAGAGGTGAAGAAGAGCAATTCTTTCTGCTGGGAGGTGTTGCTGGGTTGGAGCCTGCAATGGTTGTAATCCTCTCAGAACCTTTATTTCTTCATTAATAAAAGCTATTGAGGTTCTTCTATGTGCTCTTGTTTCAATTATGTATTGTGATGATTGCATGTTTGGTTTACACTAATCCATGAACCAGTTATGATTGCATGCCTCTTGTAGTTTCCTTCTTTGTCATTGTGCAGGATCTCATTGCAGCTGGGCGAGTAGAAGGACAAAGAGCTAGGAGCAAGCGGCCAAAGAGGAGAGTTTGGATTCGACATTAAGCGCAAGGCAACGGTTAGTGCTTTCTCCATCCTCTTTTGCTTTCATAAAGAAGTAAACTTTCAGTAGTTTGTTTTACAGTTGTTGCTAAGGAACTGTCACCCTTAGAGTGGGTTAGGGTCATCCGAGTCGGATACTTTTCCCTACAACAAACTGGCGACTCCGCTGGGGACTCGTATCTGTTTGATTGTTTGTAGTATTTTTCTATTCATTTCCTGAACAAAAGAGTACCAAATCGAAAAGCTTTTGACTATATCAAAAGC
Source organism: Pinus tabuliformis (assembly GCA_031772625.1). Lineage (NCBI taxonomy): Eukaryota > Viridiplantae > Streptophyta > Pinopsida > Pinales > Pinaceae > Pinus > Pinus tabuliformis. The sequence continues at coordinate 278,480,247 of CM062812.1, forward strand.
GAAGTAGAGAGCAGCTACTCTAGCTCATTTCTGAGCATGTTCATGATTTGAAGAGCTGATCTACAAGGATCCTTGTAAGCTCTTAGTGATAGCTTTTCATCCTCCTAATCATCCCTTTGAGTGTGCTTGACTGATTGCTTCTGATTTGAGCAAAAACTGTGCATTTTTGAGAAAATTGTGACCCGGAAACTGTGAAAACGCAACTTTCGTTTTCCAAAGTAGGTAGTACACAGGCTACCTGCTTTGCAACGCAGGTCCCGAAGGGGCTACCTGCGCTGAGAGCCAGACTGGCTGAGCAGCACCTGCGTTGGCCCAATTTTGCCTAGTGCAGTTGGGGTTTCCTCCCTTTCTCTTGCCTGTTTTCACTATAGATTTGGCAGCCAGTTACCAGTCTTGTACCAGTTCTGAAACCAACCTTACTTGCCATCATTCCGCCTCTGTTATATAACGAAATTGTACTTGTTCTTTTGTATTTCTTACATCATTTACAATTTCCCATAACGAAAGTGAACTAGTCTTGCTTTGGCCTCTTAGATCTGAACCTGTGTTAGGCATTTTGCTGGTCTAAAGAGTTAGCTTGTTTGCTGTCCATAGCTGATTAGTCATTATGGTTTGATTTCATGTATTTCCAGTGATTAAACAAGTAAATCTTAAGGTGTCTTTTGATTTTGGACAAGCTTGTTTACTTTCGCTTGAAATCGAAATCAAAGTTATATAACAACTTTCTTTTTGTAATACATCAACATTAAGAAAGGGAAAAGAAAATACATGCATTGTGCATTTGAAAAAGTTTGCATGATGATTTAGGAGAAAGTGCATTAGTTTGTGCTGTATGAACTGTGTGAAAAGATATGCCTTTCTTCTCCCTCAGTAGTTAAGATTTTCATCAGTCAAGAAGATTTGAAAAAGCTTGCTTCTCATCTTAGGCTGCATTTAGGAATTTGTCATATACATCTCGTGGTGAACCTTGAAAGGCAAACTTTAAAAAGATCAACTTAAAATATACTGAATGAACCTAACAACGCATTGAAACATAACGCAAACACATAGAGGTCTAAGCTAGAGACGTGTTCCGGCGTCGTTAAACGTAGTGACTGTCGATCTCGAAGAAGGTGGGTGATTCCTCCTGAGAGTCGGTGGCACTAATACGGACTTGTGCTCCCACGTACCATCGAGTATATATTGGGAGACCCCTATAGGCATATATCCTTTATCCTTAGGAAGCCGTGTCGGCCGCCCTACTGATCGCAATGCAGTGAACACAGCATTCACGAAGATTGACCACACGTACCGTAAAACGTATTCCGTGGTTTTGCGAAAGGTTTGGCATACCCTCTGCCTAGATCTCCAGAGCAGTTTCTTTTGGCCTTTTTCAAACTCTATAACTGAAAAAGTCCAACCGAGTATTTGTCACTTCGGGCTCGTTAATACATCGAAGGAGACTAGAGTCATCTTTAGCTTTTTCTCGACTCTTAAAACATGAAAAAGCAAAGTTATGTCTAAAAGCGTCTAATAAAATTCATTCAAATCGGAAACACAAATTTTCCCCTTTATTTTTTAGTTGATCGAGTAATCCGCAATCGTGGAAGAAAGTCAATTGAATATCCGTCATTCGCGGAGGCTTGCGAGTCAACCGTCTTTGTCTCCGGAGTCGAAAACAGTCCGGGCAAAGCGAGCTCGTCGAACCGGTTCAAAATATCCTTTAAAAGTTAGAACAAGTGTTCCAACAACATCTGAGATTTTGGTTACTCCAAACATTTCCGGAAACCCTGCCTCTATAGAAGAAGTTCAACCGCCACAGAAGGACAGTAATACTGATCCTAGTCTGGGGGCAAATACTTGTATAACTGAACCAGTTCCATCGGTAACCGGTCCAGAGAGTTTTGTTCCTCAAACATCTGTCGCTGTCGATACAACCCCTTCTTCGGCACCGGAAATCTTTTACGGACCTGACGGTCTTCCTCTTCCACCTGGTCTGATTGTGATAGAGGAAATTATAGAGGAACCGCAAGTATCCACTCCAACTCATTTTGGAGTAGGGGTCACTCTATTTCCTGCTACAACAGAAGTTTGTCCATCACCAGTGGAAGTTCCTGTAGAATCACTAGGCAATCAATTGGATAGACTCAAAATGTCTGAACAACCGTTGACATCTAGGACTGTGTCGAATGACACGGCGACGACAGAATTACCTGCTGCAAATCCAACAATGTTCGCCGGCATGCCATCTGTCCCAACTAGCTCTCAATCGCTAGAAGGAGTCCACCAAGGGACTATCTCGGCAGTATGGTCTGTTCCTGTTTGTTCCGGAGTAATGTCTGGTAACTCTTATGGTGAGACTCATCAAATTGACCCTTTTGGGAATCAATTCAGGCCATACAGTCCTCCAGGACAATCAATTGCCTTGAGTTCTGGATTACCACCGTATGGGGGGCAGTATGCCCTTTCATTACCCCCTCCGGGAGGGTACCCATACGGGAGTTCTCAACCTTATTCAAGTTATGGTGGAATTGCAACGAGTAGTTGGGTACCTATGCTATCCCAACCACCAAGAGTTGTATATTCTATGCAACAGTGTGTACCTGTGACGAACATCCCAACTACACCGGCTATTGTAACCGTGTCGCAAGTTCAAACGATGCCTGTTGTATGTCAACCTCAGATTTCTCAGGTTCTCATGCAACAGCCCCTTGACCCTGCGACCCAACCACAATCGCCTACTGGTGGGGCGACACAAGTACAATCGGGTACAATTACCCCACATCTTGGTCCAATGGTTAGTGTAGCACAACAACCCATGGTATCGCAACCGTGGATAGTGCAATACCAACAGCCACAATTCCAACAAGTGTACCAAGGTTCTGAACAGCAAATCTTTGCGAATACTGGACAACCATATATCCAAAATGGTCAAAATCAACCACTTTATAGTGGTCAAGTCCATCAACCGTATCAATCATACCAACATCAACTCCATTATGCTGGTATGCAAAGACCAACTGTTCAGGCAATTCCATCGTACCCTGGTTACGCTTCCCCTAACTTGAATCAACAGTTACCATTCGTGGCGACTTTAGAGTTGCCTGATTTACATCGGTTAACCAATGATCCAATTGCTTACGCCTCATGGTGGCCAGTGATCCCGCACAAACTTCCATCCGACATTCCTAAATTCAATGGAAATCCAAGTGAAGACCCGTCGAATCACGTCATGACTTTTCATCTGTGGTGTTCATCGAACACTCTAAACGATGATTCGATAAGACTTCGCCTCTTCCAGAGGACATTGACAGGTCCAGCGGCTAAATGGTACATTGAATTGCCAAGAGCCTCTTTCGACAATTTCAGCTCCTTAGCCACGACTTTCTTAACCCATTTTCAATTACCGATAAGGTATGAAACAGGAACAGAGCTCCTTACCAACTTCAAACAGACAACGGCCACTCACATATCTGATCATATACATGAGTGGCGACGTCGTCGTAGGATGGTGAAAACTTACGTTCCCGATCAACTGTTAGCTGAATGGTTTATAAAGTCGTTACTTCCGGCTATAACGGAAGATGTGGCCAAGGGAGGAGTCGTAACAGAGGAGCAAGTCATTGCTCGTGCTCAATACTTAGACTTAGTATATACTCAGTCGGGCACGCTCTACGACAAAATACCTGACGCCCCTAGACCTGAATTTTCAATTCCTCCCCCTCCTGAATCGAATACTAACTCTCACGCCAGTAATGGCGTGACTGGCAAACGCAAAATTTCTAGTCAAAATGCAAATGAGGGACTTCTTGCCTCAGAAGTAAATGCCATGTCGACCGACAAGGGCAAACAACTGAAGCAACCAGGGGGCAAGAAGATAAAGAAAAGGAAAGGGAGACCCCCGACAGGGTGTCATATATGCGATGAGGATCATTGGACGAAAGATTGTCCACATATACCTGAAGTTAAGAAACTCTTCAAGAGTTCAAAAACCCCAGCAGTATTGACTGATCCGTTCCCTAATCCAAGCCAAAATCTGGTTGCCAATCAAAATGCTTCCCGATCCCAAGTGCTTATGTTGTCCACCTCAAAGCAGCAGAATAATGCTTTGACAAGGAATAAAGGTTACCAGAATCCACAGCGGTCGAATAACAAGGCTGATAAACAACCTAGCAGTTCGACAACAACTTTGAACAAAGTTGTGCCACCCATCGTTTCTAAACCAATGATAAAGTTGCCAAAGGGAGTAGTACACAAGTCTACATTTAATCCTCGTGAAAAAATAACACAGGATTATAATATAATAGAGGACCTGACCCAATCGTCGTCCGCTATGTCGACACTTGAGGTAGCACAAAATTGCACCTCCCAAGAGCAAGCTTTATTATCAGCTATAGGTGGGTTTGGCCCAATGGATTCCAATCTTGTGGCCTTTGATCATAAAGGATATGACCCTAAGTTACCAGCTCAACAAGCTTTCCTTATTAAAGTGAAAGCCCTCAACAAAACTGTTCATCGAACAATTATTGATGAGGGGGCATCTACATGTCTTATGTCGATGAGTTGCTGGAAAAATTTAGGCTCACCGCCCTTGTCGAAATCGTCAACGACGTTAAAAGCATTTGATGGACGATCATACACTCCATACGGGATTTTAAGTAATTTGCAAGTTGAACTGGGGGGCAAAACAGTAGAAGTTGATGTGGAAGTAATCGACGGAAACCTCGATTACAACATCCTACTGGGAAGGCCTTGGATATATGCCATGGCTGCAGTTGTGTCGACCTACTACAGGAGAATTGTATTTCCTTTTCAAGGAAAAATTACAATCGTCGACCAACAAACATTTCTCCCCAACAGTTCTCAAGTTACGGGAAGCAGCACAATGATCCATGAGAGTAATCAATCACTCCAAAATATCGGAGTAGGTCTCCTAAAAGACCCTGCCTTAATGGGTACTTTTGCCCTACTGCCGGCAAGTAATCTGGCGGAAGTAGCCACAGTGGAAACCTACAATATGAAATCTTCTATATCCAACGGATTCAGAAGATTCCTAAATATTTTGTCAGCATGGATCGTCGCCCTAATGGAAATACTGTAAATACAGTGGGCCCTGAGGACGGTTCTTATCTCGTGTCAACCTCGTTAAAAAATGAAACAAGGAGTCATGAGGATAGTTCTTTTACTATGTCAACCTCAATAAAAAATGAAACAAATCCCCTTTTCAAAATTCAAAGGTAAACCTTCATTCCAACCACCAAGTTGAATGCAATGAAGCTTGGGGGGCACCCTCCTTTGACATGCGTCATTATGATGCTGGGTGCATTCAAAAGATCGAGCAGTTTTTGTGCAGAAGTTCATGCTCGTTAAAAAATAAACGTAAATTGTGAGCAATCTTTCCCTAGCAGTTCAAGCTCATCCAGAAAAATGAACCGGTAAACAACCTCGAGAAATGTAACCTTTGAAAGCCATATTAAAAGCCCTTGGTCGTGTTTATATGCCATCACCTCCATCTGTTCATTTGGCCAATCGTTCACCTCCATATGTTTGTTTACCCATTTTGAGGAACAGCTGCGAAGAGTGATTTCACTTAGCCATCCTTGTGACACTGCCGTGATTGGATAATTCCAACCTGTACCTGGAATCTGCTGCTATCCCTGTTCATCACTCGTTCCTCAAAAGACGAGTCTTCTTTGAGCTCTTTTCACTGACTCGTAAAATATGAAAAGTTTGCCGAGTTTTGGCCTTCCAGCTCGTTAAAGCGACCGGAAAGCTATCCCTCCTCTAGATTTTAATCTTTTTGGACCTGAGGGATTATTGCACAAAAAGATCGAGCGCTTGTTTGTTCGGCTCGTTAAAGCAACCGAAAATTCATCCCTTCTGTATTGTTTTAAACTTTTTCGGACTTAAGGGATTAGATGACGAAAAAGGAATTTTGGAGTTAACTTTTCGTACCTTTTCAGACTCTCTAAAAATGAAAAGGACCGAGTTTTCCTTGTCGTTAGACTCGTTAAAATGATTAAATAGCGACAAACTTATCTTTAGACGAGAACGAGTTTCCCTATCGCTAGGCTCGTTAAAACATAGCGATGGGCTTGCCCGAAGGGCAGGTTATAGAACAAGCATATGTTATCCTCCTCAAGCTTGACAAAAATAAAGAGGTACTGGTCAGCAATGACTGGGGAAAAATTGGGAGAACCTCACAGTATTAATGGTAGCAAGTCGCTCTTGAACATGACACTTTGTCCTCCGTACCACATCGGGTTGGGTTGTTTCATTCACCGGTCGCAGAACCATGGTCCTCGCCACACCGTCCACAATTGGGGTAATGCTACCAATCCATCACATCAGTGTCGTTATATGTTCAAGAGATGTGGTTCTGTAAAGAGTCAACCGTGTTCCACCCACTGCCATACATTATCCTTCATCCACTTCATGACCGCCACCCTGAATCATACATCACAGTTTGTTTTCACCTCATCATAATCACTAGCTTCGTTCCGTGTCACTGATGTGGGATTCATTAAGGCCCTCCTTTGACGGATCGCTCCTTGTCGACATCAGCTCATTATCCAAGGAGTTGATCTAGGAACACCCCCCTCAGTACTTTGAAGCTTGCATGCCTCAAGGGCAAGTTTCTCACTTCCGGCGACAGGTATACATCAATGACCTTCGACCAGAAGATTTTGCATGGTGGTCGACGCCAAGTCCTTTATTCCCACCATGTAGATTGTACTGCCGTACCTTGAGGGTCATCATCCTTATCGGTGATTCCTCTCGCGCTTGTTAACGGTTTACATCATTGACTGGTAATCAAGCGATGTCTTTCCATGTTCGACTTCAAGAAATACTCACATGGATCGACTTGTACATCGAGTGAAGATCGGAAGAGACTGAAGACCCGGATCTAGTTTCATCCATCCGGGCTGCGATATATATTCAGGACATAAAGACATTTGATATGTACATCATTGCAACAGATGATCATCCTTTTCAAAGGATGATAAATTCGGCAGAGAATTATCAGTCTAGCATCAGACGATCGTCTGTTCTATGTACCAAAATGTATTTATAAAGCTGAGCATGGGAATGCCCACCTCAGCTAGATCATGAAAAATGTATGAAAAATAATGTATTGTATTGTATCTTATTACAGGACACTTCTCAGCAGATTGAATGAACTTCGGATCCTCTCAATAAAGCATTTCACCCGATAAACGACCTCATACTTTAGGGGGCATCTGTTATAGACAATTTTGTGCCTTACAGCAACAAGCATGAATTGTCAATAATCCAAGGGATCCAAAGTTCCCTAAACATGATGTTCCTACCCCTAGAGGAACAAGGTCAGCAAACCAACAGCTCTCAGATCAGTTCTCCACCAGAAAACACTCAAAAACAAGCAATCCTGAAATCAAAGCAGGTGCTCCACTAGGCTTCTGCGCTGAAACACAACTGCTCCATGGTGTACCTGCGTTGCAAAGCAGGTAGAACAAATCCCACCTGCGTTGGGCGAGTTTGGACATGTGGCACAGTGAGTCATTGCTTTGGAATCTTCCAAAAATGACACTTGGATCAGGTATTTCGCCTTGTGATGAGTCAGAGGCTTTGTTTCTCCAAGTGGAAGCAAGGTTCACCAAGTGGACTCAAGAACTGAAGATCAACTGAAGATTAACTGAAGAGAGAGAGGACACAAGGCAGCTACACATCAGTTGCAAGCTGACTCATCCTTTCTCAATTCATCTATATATTGAGCTCTCTCCTATGAGCTCAAGGGGCTGGAATTTTGTGCAAAGTAATGATATGCTGTTGGTTTCATTCTTGAGTTATTGGGTGATTGTTTGAGAGAGGTGAAGAAGAGCAATTCTTTCTGCTGGGAGGTGTTGCTGGGTTGGAGCCTGCAATGGTTGTAATCCTCTCAGAACCTTTATTTCTTCATTAATAAAAGCTATTGAGGTTCTTCTATGTGCTCTTGTTTCAATTATGTATTGTGATGATTGCATGTTTGGTTTACACTAATCCATGAACCAGTTATGATTGCATGCCTCTTGTAGTTTCCTTCTTTGTCATTGTGCAGGATCTCATTGCAGCTGGGCGAGCAGAAGGACAAAGAGCTAGGAGCAAGCGGCCAAAGAGGAGAGTTTGGATTCGACATTAAGCGCAAGGCAACGGTTAGTGCTTTCTCCATCCTCTTTTGCTTTCATAAAGAAGTAAACTTTCAGTAGTTTGTTTTACAGTTGTTGCTAAGGAACTGTCACCCTTAGAGTGGGTTAGGGTCATCCGAGTCGGATACTTTTCCCTACAACAGGAATAAAATAAGACTACATCGCAACTCGGATGCCAGCATATAAGATGTCGCTGTGAAAAACTGCAACATATACGGTGGATGGTGTCAACTAGCAATAACAGGAGCAACTAACAAGTGAACCAAAACATGCTGATGCAGCCTGAGGTCTTCACTGACCATTGTGGTACATTTCTACACAATGGGAATACATGATCTGAGTTCGACCACGTGAAAAATCATTTGATTACCGGTCATTGACGTATACCGTTAACAAACACGAGACTACTACTCACCGATAATGATAATGAGAGTCAAGGTACCCAGTACAATCTAACAAGTGTGAATGAATGAACTGAAGTCGAAAACTTGGAAGAATCTATCAATAAGGGGACAATGATGGTTTCCCACTGTCGATAGCGAAGGAATCTGCCAATGATGACTACAAACCCCAAGGTACTGCCAAATGGGCTTTAGATCTTTGTCCTAGAGCAATGAACCATAGTCGATAGGAAAAGATCTACTAGAAGTGTGAGTGTAACCCATAGGCCAATAATGTGGAAGGAATCAGATGAAAAATATGTAGTAACCTAATCGAAGCACGTTTCCGGTGTACAAAAGCTGTAGCTAGTGCATGATAGAAACCCTCTGAACCAACCAATAATGAAAGTTGACACAGAGGCGAGGAATCCACCAATAGGGTCAAACGGAAACCAAGGCACTGCACAAATCCCAATGTGTGATAATGAAAGTTGATGTTGAACACAAGGGAAACCACTAAGTCAAAGACCCATGACAGGACCCGCCAACAAGAAGTCAATGGAGACATTCTCAAACCGACACGAGCAAAGGACCAATATAACTGATGTGATGACAAACATGACACTAAAATCCAGGGATGGCCGATTGAAAAAATAGGCCAGGAGACAACATAGAGAGGTCAACTCAGGCTTACTTCCCTTGAACAAAAGCACGACTCAATGATGACTATATGGCAGCATATGATAACTCTGTATAAGTTCGTCATGCAGGAGGCACGAGAGAACTCTCCATATGATTGGAAGAGATAACTAATCGAAGGAGAACTGACTCAACAACAAGGTTAAGGCATACCTAAGTCAAACTAAATCTCTCCCAAAATGGAGGAGATACTTTCTTTTGAGTGCTTTGTTCAAGGGCAACACGACTGACTCTAGCTGCCAACAATATATGGAAATGTTGTCCCGTTCCCACTCTTTTTGGAATATATAATTTTTTTAGTCTTTTTCTTTAAGCTGGAAAAAGAATAAAAGAATGCTATAGTACAGTGGAAAGAACAAGTGTTAGAGAAATAGATGATCTAGCTCCTCGGATGGGAACAATCCTATGCTCAATGTAGGGAGGCGAAACTGGTTAAGGACACTCAAAGGGATGTTCCTTCCACGGGTCAAAGGATGCGTCAAGTTGCAAAAGCTAAGTGATTACATAGTTGATTTTGTAGAAGACATGGTCAAATAAGTGGCTTAAACACGATTCCAAGTGAAGCCGGCTCAAGGCCAAAATGTGCAAATAGTCAAAATTCAATGTAGCAGTACAACTCAACACAAAGGAGCCTCTAGGGTATAAGGCTAGAAATAAGAGTAGAAGAAAGAAGAATGTGTCTTCTTCGCATAAGTCATGGCGGGACTAAAGAGGACTCCTGAGCCTACTCAGTATAGCAGCATGGGCAACCAATGTTAGTGAGGTTCTAACTAAGATTCCCATGTAAAGGATGGCTCTACCATCACATCATGAATTAAAAATCGGTGAGTGAACAAGGTTTGCTAACCAAGACAGGATGGGGTCGACCCTATGGCTAATGAATCGCTGAACGGAGGCTAGTATGCAAGATGCAATGAAAAAATGGTTTTCCCTAACCTATATGCTAGTGAGTGAACGATACCTGCCATGATGGGTCAGCGGCCATGGGACCGAAATAACATGTCGAAGAAGTCTCCAAAATATCCTAAAAAATAACCCATTCTTGAAAATCCAAGCCCACAAGTCAAAAAATTCATGAGACGAAAAATCAAGTTTTGAAAAAGTATTTTGCAATTTCAAAGATATATAATGACTTGTGGACTCACAATTTTTTTTTTAATTTCTATTTGGAGCAAAGAGCTGTGGATCAAGAAGGAGCAAACTTGCCTCTGAACAATTGGACCAATCAAATCGCACCAAAGTTATCAGGTAAGCCTCAAATCATGCTTGCAATGTTTTGTGATAGTTTTTAGAAGTTTTCATTAAGTTTTGACCGTGGGAATTCAAGCCAAAAAATCCAACTCTGTGTACATGCAAGTTGGATGTGATCAACCAATGTATACGACGGCCCTACACTTGACTGTGTGTAAATGGAACCCGCGTATACGTGAGTTGAAGTTTAAACACAAAATCTAACAGTTGAAACTGAAATTTTTTCAGGATAACCATCACATGGAGAGAGAGAGATCATACAACAATTGACAATGAGGTAATGAACGACCAAAATGCACTAGATGCATTGATAGGGTGTGGCTTATTGAAAATTTTCAAAATGTCGAACATGAAATCCAACACACGCCTGCTCGAATTGTTGATCCACTACTGGAGTGTAGAGGATGACGCCTTCATGATATATCAGATGCCTCTACAGATTGAGGTTGAAGACATCTACTTTATTACAGGTCTCTCCCGAAGAGGGGAGGTGCATTCGACTGGCAAGACAAGAAGTAGTTTTTTAGTAGAAGACTATGCACATATATACTGTCCTGGGTGTTATCACTCAGGTTGTTCCCAAAAGTTGTAAGAAAGGGAATACGGCCGAGGTAACCACAGACCAATATTTTAGATATAGATTCTAGCCAATCTGCATCCAGAGAGGGCTTTCTCTTTATGATTTAGCTTTGTTTTGAGGTATATTAGCTAGCTATGAAGTGAAAGGGTTTTGTTTTGAGTTTTGGTTGGAGAAATGGAGATTCAATAGAAAATGAGGTAAAACTAAAGAGTTTCAGTCCATTGGGCATGATGGAGTCAAATAAGGATAGCTTCCTGGATTAGGTTTCTTAATAGAGGAGGTATCACAGAGCAAGGTACTCAAATATGGAACAATTTATAGGCTTGAATCAGATGGAATTTAGTCAATTGGGTGAAGGGAAATTAAGAATCCTTCATCATATTTGACAGAGGGAAAATGGATGATTATTGTTAAGGAGGAATTAAGAATTCCTTAGCAAATATTCAAAATGAAAGAATCAGGGAAACAGGAGCAATTAAGAATTCACTGTTTATTCTAATTCTAAAGAAAACATAGACAATAGCAAAGATTGAAGACAGAGTGCAGTCAAGCAAATTATGAATTATTCTTTTTCTTTATTATTGAGATCATGAAACATAGATGATATAATAAACATAGAAACTGTAAAACACAAGTTAGAAGGGACTTATTGATCCATAAGATGATTCAAGAATTTTTTAACATGGTCATCAGCATCAATTCCTCTTTCAGTAAGCTAGACAAAAATGGTTCCAACAACCTTTTATTCCAGAAAACTTCAGTATTACAGTCAGAAACTATGAACATCCACCAACCAACCTCAAATACTTCGTCTGGGGGGTATTTATACAAAAACATCAAAATATCTTACAAAATATCTGAAGAAGATAATATCTGATGACAATTAATTCTTCTTTTACAAGAGATAGAGACGAACAGTCTCGAAAACAGGGGAACAATAAATTGACGATGTGCTGGGTGTTCCATCTTTATGAGATGTACCGAAGGTAGGTGATGCGAGTTGGTTTGCAGCTGTCTTCCATTGATATTCTGCATTGGCTGCTCCGTCATTGCTGGACATCCTTTGACCCTGATCAAATATACTTTGACATGCTTGAGCCTCGTTTATCTCTGTTTATCTTTATCATGGAAAAATAGACCAAAATGTACGTCTTATCCAAGAGGAATTTAGAGGATCCCCAACATGTCTTCCCACCACTGTTGATCTGGCAATTTATGCCTCTGAAGTTTTCTCAGTGTTTCATCAGCTTCTGTATATCTAACAGAATTACGCTGGAGGTGAAACAGATGTTTCACCTCATGTTCAATATAAAATAAGTTAATGGATTGTAGATTTCTGTGGTTAGGTTTTTTAGTATTTTCACTCGGATATTCCACAGTTTTCATTTTGCTTTGTCGACGTTTCGAGTCTAGACCAAGACTCATCATCAGGACTTGATTTACAAAAGAGAGAGCCAACATTGATAAATAAGGTTAAGGTTGAGATGTCAAGTATGTGAGCCGACCAACTTACTGATTTGTATTAACTAGAATTTATTTTATTATGTATTTTTTAGCATACTTGGGTATTTATTATAGTTATTATTAATTGTTTTAAGTGAAATTGTTTATGTAATATGTTATTTAATAAATTAATTTACCAAAATGATTTAGTTTTAATTATGTTTATTCATATATATATATATATATATATATATATATATATATATATATATATAATAATATTATATATATATATATATATATGATTTATGATATATATGTATATATATATATATATATATATATATATATATATATATATATATATATATATATATATATATATATATATATATATATATATATATATATATATATATATATATATATATATTAAGGAGGATAATTTATTATTAATGCTGCGATAGCTTAAATGTTTGTTAATGTATTATAATAATTTTCTGATATATTAATTTTATTTATTATTTATGTAATTTATTATAGTTGTTTATTAATTGCTTGAATTGAATTGTTTATGTTTTAATATTGTTTATTATATTCTATTTAATAAATTAATTTATCATAAAGATTTTGTTTTAACTAATTTATTAATTATACACGGGTATATTATAGTTATTTAATTACTTGTATTAAGTAAATGTATATGAAATAAGTTATTTATTATATTCTGTTTGATAAATTAATTTATCCTATGATTTTACTTTGATTATGTTTATTTATTTATATATTTATTTATTATTTTTATTATGATTTGATATATTAATTTTATTTTATCTATTGTTCATGTAAATTATTATGGTTGTTTATTAATTATTTGAGTTGAATGATTTTTAATATTTTTTTATAATCTTATAATTTTTGATATATTAGTTTTATTTATTGCACATGTTTAATAAATAAATAAAGATTTTGTTTTAACTAATTTATTAATTATACACGGGTATATTATAGTTATTTAATTACTTGTATTAAGTAAATGTATATGAAATAAGTTATTTATTATATTCTGTTTGATAAATTAATTTATCCTATGATTTTACTTTGATTATGTTTATTTATTTATTATTTTTATTATGATTTGATATATTAATTTTATTTTATCTATTGTTCATGTAAATTATTATGGTTGTTTATTAATTATTTGAGTTGAATGATTATTAAAAATCATTCAACTCAAATAATTAATAAACAACCATAATAATTTACATGAACAATAGATAAAATAACATTAATATATCAAATCATAATAAAAATAATAAATAAATATATAAATAAATAAACATAATCAAAGTAAAATCATAGGATAAATTAATTTATCAAACAGAATATAATAAATAACTTATTTCATATACATTTACTTAATACAAGTAATTAAATAACTATAATATACCCGTGTATAATTAATAAATTAGTTAAAACAAAATCTTTATTTATTTATTAAACATGTGCAATAAATAAAACTAATATATCAAAAATTATAAGATTATAAAAATATTAAAAATCATTCAACTCAAATAATTAATAAACAACCATAATAATTTACATGAACAATAGATAAAATAAAATTAATATATCAAATCATAATAAAAATAATAAATAAATATATAAATAAATAAACATAATCAAAGTAAAATCATAGGATAAATTAATTTATCAAACAGAATATAATAAATAACTTATTTCATATACATTTACTTAATACAAGTAATTAAATAACTATAATATACCCGTGTATAATTAATAAATTAGTTAAAACAAAATCTTTATGATAAATTAATTTATTAAATAGAATATAATAAACAATATTAAAACATAAACAATTCAATTCAAGCAATTAATAAACAACTATAATAAATTACATAAATAATAAATAAAATTAATATATCGGAAAATTATTATAATACATTAACAAACATTTAAGCTATCGCAGCATTAATAATAAATTATCCTCCTTTATATATATATATATATATATATATATATATATATATATAATAAACATAATTAAAACTAAATCATTTTGGTAAATTAATTTATTAAATAACATATTACATAAACAATTTCACTTAAAACAATTAATAATAACTATAATAAATACCCAAGTATGCTAAAAAAAAAAAAAATAAAATAAAATACATAATAAAATAAATTCTAGTTAATACAAATCAGTAAGTTGGTCGGCTCACATACTTGACATCTCAACCTTAACCTTATTTATCAATGTTGGCTCTCTCTTTTGTAAATCAAGTCCTGATGATGAGTCTTGGTCTAGACTCGAAACGTCGACAAAGCAAAATGAAAACTGTGGAATATCCGAGTGAAAATAATAAAATAAGTTTTCTAAATTATCATAGAGACTCTGGCCTGAGGGAAGTGCTTTTTCTCCTGAAGCACTTGTTGATGAATTAACCTGATCAACAGCATATGTGTTCAACTTATGTGTATAATCTGTGTGTCTCATTAGCCTGTCATTATTTCCTAAAAGACTTGGCAGTCCTTTATCCTACAAAATTGTAAATCTTTGTATGAAAGAATTGATTTCTACTTGCATGTCCTAGCATCTTTTTTCTAAATTCTGCATTAGAGTTTTCTTGGTTAGAACTCTTTTGATATCCAAAATGGTGCCTGTCCTGTTTGGGATGCCGAGCTGTTCCAGCTGTTCTTTGTTTCTATAATTCAAAAAATGAATTAGCCTATTGGCTTGATCAGGCATTTGTCCTAATAAAGCTCTTGCTTTTTGGATTTCTCCATGTGCTGCATTTACCAAGTCGATCTGCTCATAAATAGTTTGGATAGATGGCCAAAAATCACTAAGGGATTGAGTGATGTTGGTCCAAAGGATTCCTTTGATTTCTGCTAGAGGCTTGTCCATAGTGAGATCCTTCTCTAATGATCTGACTTTATTTTGCAATGCTTTAACCTCTCTTGTTTTCTCTGCCACACTAATCTTGGACTTATCATAACTCTATTCTATTTTTGCCAATTTTTCCTTTACTGCTTCAGCTCTGACACTTGGAGTTTCAGTTCCTCTATGGCTTTTATCAATTCTTCTGTGTTCATACCTGTACTGCTACCCGGTGCTACTCCTGTTGATGTTGTACATGTGATTACTGCTGCTGTAGCTGCTAGGACACTTGGGGCCAATGCTGCTCTTGTTGTTGAGGGGACTGCACTTGTAACTATAGGAATTACCTTAGGAGGCTGGGAGGTAGACTCTTCCTGCTTCTCCTTTAATGCTTTTTCCAGTGCCTGCTCCGTATCAGTCAATCTTTCATTGAGTTTCATGAGTAGGTCCATCATGTCCTCCTCTGATTTTTGCTCTATTATTTTTGCAGTATGAGGGTGTCTTGAAGGAGGTAGCTTCAACTATTTCCTTAGGGCAGCAATGTCCTCTTCATTTTTCTTAATTAGTGCCTTTATGCCCTTGGCATATTTGGGGTCATGTCCCAGATCCATAATGATCTCTTCCAATGACTTGATTCTATTATCTTTGGCCACAGAAGAAGCTTTTTCCCAATCTAACTGAGTAGTTGTGTTGTCTAAGGAACTCTGGAACTAGTGGGCCAGCATTGCTTTGTCAGCTAGTGTAGAATAAACCATTTCTCCAGTTTGCTTGTGGAGCTCAATCTGGTCCAAGGGGTGAATATCTTTAGCTAGGACTTCTAAGTTTGTCCTGATATAATCTGCTGTAGACCGGGGTTGCTGCACCTTCATTTTAAAATAACTCATGATCATTTTTCCTTCTTTGATGTCATATGCAGACATCAATCTTTTCTGGGTTGAGGGGGCCATTTTTAAGTATTGATTATAAATTTCAATTCTCACGGAATCATTCCTGGCCTTTATCTCTGTGAAGGTTCATTTGATGTCAGAGGGTTGTTTGCCTTGTGGCCTGGTATATGACACCTCAACACTATGATGGCTTTCTAGCTCTTGCCTGTGTGAGCTAGTTGATGTATCTACCACTGGGGAAGTCTATTGGCTGACTACCCTCTCACCTCTTAGGTTGTCTATTGTTTCTTCAATGATTTCCTCTTCTGACAGAGGATCCAATATTTGCCTCTTTGTACCTTGTTGCTCTGCAGGTCCACTGATAGGTGTGGCCTCTTCTCTGTCTCTCTTCTTGCCTTTTTCCTCATTTAGAGGAGTTTGTAGAGCTAGGATTTCAGCTGCCTTAGATTGGGCTGGAGGAATTTGCACTTGTTCTTGCTCTCTAGACCCCCTTGGCTGATCGGTCATTATTGGTTTCTCTGTAGTTTCCACTTCTTTGGCCTTTGAGGTGCCTGTGATTGATGTGCTAGTTCTCTATGCAGGCTGCTGACAAGTTCTAGCAGAATATGTTCCAACTGTTGGTTGTTGGGGCAGCTTGAAAGATACATGTCCAAAAGAGTCTAGGTCAAGAGTTTTTTTAGGATCTTTCATAGCTTTTTCCATTTTTTTCCTGTTCAGTAATTTCTTCAACTAAGGTCCCTTCTACCCATTCTTCTTGATTTGCATACTGTTCGATTTTTGGGATCCTATGATGTATGTACACTGACAGCCTATACCTCACCCTTTTGTCATTTCTGAAACTACATGGATCATATGGCACCCACCCAAAACTCTTCTTCAATTTGAGGTGGTCTTCTAGGATTTTTTCAGCATCTTTCCATGCATCCCTATCATGGATAACATAAGGGCCTAACTGGTTTTTTATTCTCAGCTGAGCGTTCTTCTTTACATTACAAAAGTGGGTTAAATCTGCATGGATGAGCTGCCTAAAATATTCTAATGCAAACAACCTCATGGGCACATATCTAGGAAACTTGAAGGGGCAAAGTTGACATCCATATATTCTGTGTGATTCTGGTAGAGGTACCAGTCACCTATTCTTTAGTTTTTGGAAAGCTGCAAAATCTTCTTCATATCACCAGAAATTCTAGGAGGGGGAGCTCCTATCAACAGAGTGGAGGATGGGTGAAAAAATAAGTCAATGAATTCACAATAAGTATAAGGGGAGTCACAATCATGGAAGATTGAACTCCAAAAGATCACAGACCTCCGGTTTCCTTTTGAATCTAATTTTCTGATGGGAAATGGAAAGCTATTTGGCTGATAATATAACAATAGATGGTATATATAAGATGTGTATTTGAAGACACATTCCCTCTCCAAATTCATGAACTGAGCATGGATTTTATTGGCAATGAAAGTGGCATAGTCATACTTGACAGTAGGGGGCTGTCCTGGAGTAAAGATAGATAATAGAACCAGGGTGATATCATCCACAAATTCACTGGATCTAAATCCCAAAATCAAGGATATCATGTCAAGAATGAGTTTTCCAGTCTCAGTGAAAAAGGTGCACAAATAAGGAGGAGGGCCCTTAGGTTGGTGTGTTGGTATCATGAACATCTGGGCAATGCGAGTTATCTCTGAGTTGGGCAATTGAGAGGCTTTTTCAAGAAAAAATCCCATGGAAAGAGGAGCCAGAGGCTCGGTGGAATGAAAATGCAACATCTCATTGATGGATTCAGTAGTTATGGAGAAAATGACAGTGTTGGAAGGAGACATAACAGCTCTATGAACAGGGTCATAATCGGCACAACACTAGTGAATGATGTCTGGGAAGACATGGACTGAGGGAAGAAAGTACATGGGAAGGTTTGATTCCCATAGTCCAAAAATGTTAGAGTTGCTTAGATGGCTATCTCTAATTTTGCAGAAGCTTTGCAGATGATTCCTGTCACCAGTTAAGTCTTTTATTTGGAAATCTTTGTCGGCCAAGGGTAGAAAGTTCAAGTCTTTATGAGGTGCATTGATGGGTTCGATATTGAGGGCTACAGGGGCTTCCATGTTTGGTTCTTGTGTTTTCAAATTGGATTTTAGAATTGTTGTGGAGAATTGGACTGAACAGCAGGTCTGGGAGTGTTTTTGTGGGCTAAACAGACTGCTCTTGACTCGAGTTTGGTTTCACAGGTGAAATTTTCAGTGAAAGAGAGGAATTTACAGGGTTGCAGGTAAAACGATAAATACCTAGACTATGGAGGCAAACTGAGTAATTGCAGGTTAAATAATGGAGTGTAGAGTGTGCTGATGAAGGTCTCCTCGGTCGGGTGGTGGTTGAAAAGCTGGTACAACAGCTCCGGTCATTGTTTTTCATGGGAGTGTGAATAGAGAGAATTTGCAATGAAAATGACATTTCAACGTTTTTAACGAAATTTCAAGTTTGGCGGGTAATTTTGGCATTTAATGAACATATGACGTCACCAGGATGGGACACTTTGTCGCATAGTGGAGGGTACGAAAGGGTGACGTGGTCGTGACGTCAGCTGAGGGCCAGCGAGACGACGGTAAGCTATTTGCCCTGCACCGCTTATGGGCCAAAGTAGTTTTGGGTGGAAAGGCAACGAGCACGGTGGGAATGCGCCACGTGTCCACGGTATGGGCACAATACCATCCTTTTCCCAGGCAGTAAACTTCGGTGGTGGAGGGGGTCGCGATATAGATCTCAGCTGTCGAATGCGAGGGTCGAGATCTGACGGTTGGCCTTCAATGGAGGTAGAGGGAGGTTAATGCGCGGGGCCCTGCTCGTATTAACGTTAAATTAACAATATCGGGCACGATTTTATTGGTTATCAGGTTGGTTTTAAGTTATTAATTAACCAAATGTTAATTAACTCTTGGGTTTTGCGCAGTGGGTTAGGTTATTTAAAGGTTTGAAATAAACCTTTAAATCCTGAATTATGTAATGATATGGTTTATAATTAAACCGGGGCGGGATATTAGAATATAGGGGTTTTTAGTATATTAACAATATATGGGGAAGGGGAATTTATACAAGGGATTTATATAATAAAGTTGTTGGTTAATATGAAATATGATTGGAAGCAAGCGCTAAGTCTAATGTTAAAAAACTTAGGCTAAGGGAATGAAAAGGATTTTACACAAGAGATGTGGTTTTGTGCCTAAGTAAAAATGTGGTTTTATTTAGGCCTTTTATGAAGTGAGATGGAGTGACTTAAGAGGGATATTAAGCAGATCTTAATATCTCTGGGGGAAGAGTTAGTAAGTGATTTGGGAAAAGGGTGGAAGGGAGTTAGTCATGCTTCTGTCATAGTACCTGTGATAAAGGTAAGATTAACATTCTGAGAGACAAAACTTATCACAAGTTTCTTTCTGCAACACCAAAACTGCCTACCCAGCCTATTATACCTAACATTTTTTCTTCTTCTTCCATGGGTGCATTTAGACTAACAAACCCTTATAAATCTTATTTTCTTTTCATGGGAATTCTACCTAGGTCTGCCCTTATTTCTTCCAAGGGCTCAGTTTAAACAGTTGAGCTCCTTTGCTTTTCTACCTATCTACTTATCTGCCAAGTTTAAACAGTTTGGATAGATTTTATTCTCTATTTCTAAATAGGAAATTCAAACATGAACTGGCCAAGATTGAAGTATTTGACCATTCATCAGTTGTGACAAAGAGTTCCACAAGCTGTACATGAAACTTTATTTACAGAACATGAAATAGTAGTGGCATTTGGACTTGCACACTTTCCTGGTCCTTTTCTTTGGGGTTCATTTCTTTCACTTTTTCCTTTTGACCATTTATCTTTTCACCCTTTGATTTTTCTTTTAGGGTATACCCTCTTTTCATTTTTTAATTTATTGAAATCTTCATAAATATGGAAACCTTTATATAAAAAAGGAAAGGTATGAACATATTGTAGAGCTAATTCAGTCAATCGTGAAATATGACACCTATTGGTATAGGAGCATAACACTGGGCACCTGCAAAAGATTGGAAGTTAGATTCCAATCAAACACGTGGATAGTTTATCTTTGAGGATTTTGCTATTTACCATTGTGAGGGTAAATGGATCAGCTTCAATGCATCAGGCTTCATGAGTGTCCATGAGCCTAACAGTAGAATGCCTTACCACGGTTTTCGACTGGTGTAGGCCTTTTCTGACGAACATGAAGATCCAGGTGACCTCTATTCAGAAGGGTCAGACAAAGAACTTTGGATATGGGACTATCTTATGCTCCTTCTTCTTCGAGAAGGTACCTGGGCTATGTCCCAAAGTATTTGTCTCCATCAATAGCCCGCAAGATCCTCAGATGGGTAGATGGGCTGACTTGATGAAATGACTTAGAGGTGGGGACGTGCCTAGGACGACTTTCGATGATGAGTTTTTCACTTGGTGGGACCAACAGATCATCATAGTTGACTACTACCCATATACTGGTATGGATTTCCAAGGAGATCCAGACTTGGTGTTGCCACCAAACGCAGCATGGGGAGACATAGGTAACAATTTTTAAGTTTTTGTAAATTTTTAATATTTTTTTCTTTTTTAAATATGAAATGAATTTAGAAATATTTTTGATGGGACATAATACTGACAAAATGATCATGTTCTAGATGTGGGTCCAATGATACTAGATGGATTTTCGAGGCACAGGCATCGCGGAAGAGGTGCTTCAGTGTCAATCAGGGCTCAATTCTTGGTTTTCTTGCTGTGACAGTGTTATTTGGTCCAATAGAATCTCAGACCTTAAGTCTAATCTTTTTGATCTGGCTTTGATTTTTATTTTTCTTGCAAAGCTTTGTATACACACTTTAGTCTGTTTACAGTAGCGTACATGTTAGTGTCAGTCTTTGAAACCTTCCTCCAGTGATCAAACATGCTCTTACAAAGTGATTTTAAGGTGCCAAGGTCAAATTTTGTCATTTCAGTGAATCTTCAAGCAAAATTTGGTCACTAGGTATTAGGTCTAGGGTTTGTTTTCACTCCTTTCAAAGTTGTCCAAATGTTGGTCCATGTCACCATTCAGTTGATTGTACCATCATTCAGAGGGTTTTCATCATCATGTCAGGTTCCAATGGGTCATTTTACACCTTGTTCATGCTTCAGTTGTGCCTAGGTAAGGTTCACTTCCCTCTCCTAGGGTTTTGAAGGTAATTTCTCTTGGATGGTCAAATCATCAGCAAAACTTGTATCTTGATGTTAATACACCTTCCCCTATCCTTAATGTACCTTATTAAACACTTCCCATCGTTGATATCCCTCAAATACCTCATTTTCGCACAAACCCTAGTTTCTTGCTACAATTTGACAATTTTCTAGGCTAGGCCTGTGTTTTGCCCTTTTGGACCCCTTCCCCTCACTCAATCTTTGAAATTCCACTTTCCCCTACTTCCTAACATCCCTCCCTACTTCTAAAATTTTTCTCAAGAATTTAGAAGCCCCTTATCCCCTTCATTTCACTTCATTTTGACAAATCCCCTGTTCCACACATCAGGATAGGTTTTACTCCAATGATGTTTCTGAGCAAGAAAAGATGAATTTGGGAAAAATGAGAGATTTGTTTTGTCCAAAATATGCCAAGGAAGAAAAAACTCCTTCACTTTTTTCACAAGTGTCATGGTTTTAGAGAAATGTCAAAAATATAGTTTCCTCAGGAGAATTGATGCACCTCTGAAGTGACCTTGGGAAAATCAAGATTTCTCCTAGCTTAGTTGATAGAATGACTTGCTTGATGAGTCAAATGATAACTAGACACATAGATATTTCCAATGAGCTATCATGCACTCAATTTGGGGTTGAGGAAGACCTTCAAAAGTTGACTGCAACAACACTCGGCCTTTAGGCAATCTCATTTTGCACATTTTTACCAGTCTTGGGATATTTAACTTTTGACAGGGTAAATGAACTCCAAATTGAATAATTCAAGTTGTGTTGGAAATTATACTCAATGCGCTTTCCCACAAGCTATCCCATGCCCAATTTGGACATGGGGAAGGCCTCCAAAATTGGTATACAAAAAGGCGTTGTGCACCTATTCCTTGGCGCGGCGCACCTGGTTAGTGGCGCGGCGCACCTGGTTAGTGGCGCGGCGCACCTACCTGCTTAGCCCAAATTTTACTCAAATCATCTTGCAAAGCTCCCAAATCTTGAAAAAAATTAATTCAAAAATTAAGTGAAGCATTCCATAGTGCCATTGCAAGGGATTTATTCATCTTTGATGGTGTGAAAATGGGTGAAAAGGAAAACCCTAGTTTGTTGCGTAGTTTCATTGAAAAACTGCCTAGGTTTTTCAAAGTTGTAATTTTTGCTGTTGTCCCCTGCACCATTTTTGTTTTCCTCTTCACTACACTCCCCTTATTTCATTTCCCTTACCCCTCTCTCACCTATAATCATCCTACCCCCTTATCTCCAAAGCCTTAACAACAAATTCCCATTATTACCCTAAACCCTAATCCTCACTCCCCAAACCCTGCCACTCCTAAAAAACCCTACAGTCATCACAAAATCCCTCATTCATTGTCCCCCATCATCAATCCCTTTCATTGAATAGAAAACACGTATTGTTGATATAAAATCTCTTCATACTCATCATAGAACATCAAACAGTGGGAAACGTGGAGACAAATTCACCTTATGACAGGGATGAAGAAATAGTAAGTGATTCCTCCCAAGAAATTCATGCACCAAAGAAACCTCACAAGGGAGGAAAACACATCCGGGAGGAGCCCACTACACTTACAGAGCTATTGTCTTGTCCCCTTGCAGTAGCATGTTTCAAGCATCAATCTTGCTACCAGTTTTGTGAGATGGTGGAAAGAGTCAAATACCACCATGAGCTTACTAGACTTTTTGTTCTCCATCTTCACAATGGCCAAGTCAATTTGGTAGGTGTTGCATTGACTTTGACATCTGAAACTTTAGTTGAAGCAACAGGTATTCCGAATGTGGGTGAACAGTGGAGCAAAGGAACAAGCAGTTGGAGGACTAGCAGACTATCATGGCGCTGTAAAACATAAGAGAAAATCGGCAAGCAGCAAAGAGGAGGAAAGTCAAGTTGACACCGCTAGAGCAAGAAATTGATGCTGATCATGAATATGGGCTTGAGAGGACAAACATGCACTTGGAGAAGATGCTAGAGAAGGCCAACAAAGAGAAAAAGATGTTGATGCACATGGCCTATCACTATTTGGCAAGAAACAAAGTTTGCAAAGCAAGAATAAGGACCTTGAAGGCCAAGTTGAGGAAAACTTTGAGGAGGAAGAAAGAGCAAGACAAGCTCAAGCTTTTTGCCGAGGCTTCCTTAGCCCAACATAGCACTTAATTCCGGTCACTTAGCCCAAATTTAAAAAAATTTGGCACACTTTTTGTCAATTTTGAATTTTTGAAGCAAAACACAGATTTTTCTGCTTGGTGTGTAGCACTACCCAGCGCTTGCTTTTGCTAGGGACTTCTTCTGGAGGAAAACTCTACATTTTTGGATTCTTCATGCAAAATTATGAATTCCTAGAAATGTCTAGAAAGTTTTGAGCTTCCAAAAGGGTCAAAAACACCTCAAAAATGCCCTTTTTGCCCCTTTTTGGCCACACAGGAAGCAGTGCTGGGAGAACTCATCTTTGGAGGGGTAAATGGACACCAAATTCAGAAATTCCACCTGTTCTGGAAAGTAGCCAAATAAACCTTTCCAAAAATCCCACTTGGAGCAAATTTGGTGCATGTAAAGGCCTTCAAAATCACTGCAAAAAAGCGCTACGCATAGGAAAAGTGGCGTGACGCATAAGATGGAAAATTGCCATTTTTGCCAAAAAAACTCTGTTTTTCGCCTAGTTTTTTCTCAGTTCGAATTTTTTCTCTCTCATGGTCAAAATTTTGATGTAAATTGATGTAACTTGATGGAATTTGATGTAAAAGTTTTTAAAATTCACTCATGGAGGTAGATACATTATGAAAAGGTAGTTTTGAACTGAATGAATCAGTTTCCTAGGTTTTAGAGGCAAGCTATTCCAATGCCTACTTTTCAGTTCTTAGTTTAGATCTTGTTGAAACAGCGCCTAAACTCATGAATTCGACCCTAAAGCCTAGCATGAGTTTTTTGTTGCCTATATCTAATACATTTTCAGTCATTTGTAAAGGTTGGACTCTTGTGAATGCTTTGAGCATTATTGTACATTCATCTCTGCAGTTTGGCAAAGGAATAGACCAAGGTTTGCAGCATTTTGTGGGATTCTTGTGGCAAGTTGATTTGGTATTGTTTTTCCTTCTGTAATTCAAGTTTACATGTGCTTATGTATGAAATCATCTTTCTCTGTTCAACTTAACTAAATGAATCAAGGATAAAGGTAGAATTAATTGATGTTGTTGTGCTCTACCTAGGGTTTGTTTAGTTATTCATGTTTTCAACTGTTTGAAGAGGATCCCTGAGACTTTCATGTCCTCTCCAACTCCTCACCATTCTTAAGACACTCCATCTCACTTATTTCAAAGTACTAAACCCTTTTCCTACCTCGCCCCCCAGAAACCTCTGCAACACTGAGTCCATTCCCTGGACCCAAATTTGCCTTTCACAATTGAGCCAACAAACCAACATTAAATTCAATCAAACTCCTCTTAGCATATACCTAGCATAAAATTAGTTTTTATATCAGTCATCTCAAGCTTCATTGATCATATTTTCTTGAGATTGACAAGGAGAGAGCCCTCTCCTGACCTGGTAGGGCTAGCTACCAGGTTAAGCGTGGTTTGATGTTACCCTAGATCCTGCCTTTCTCAGCTTGAGGTAGATTTAGGCCATAATAGTACACACACTAGTTTCTGTGAAGTGAACCTGCGTATACGAGAGTTTCCTTTATCAGAAGAGTGTGTACATGCCTATGTGCTTGAACACAATCGTGTATACCATTTTTTGCATTGTTTTTTCAAATCTCTCTACCCAGAAAGATTTATTTCTTGGTCTGTTTAGTCTCTGAGTGGTCAATTTCTGTCTCTAGAATTTTATTATTCTACGAGCTTACTGTTTTTAAGTCTCTTCCGCTTTGAACAAATTTGGCCTAGGTTTTCAATTGAGTGAGTTTTATGATTTGTGTTTTGGCACACAAGACTTCGTACAGAGGTTCTTGCTTGTTCTGGTCCTATAGAACAACAGATTGTTTTCAATCTTAGTGTTAAGGTCGGTTATTGGTCTACTTTCTTTGCTTTCCATCATTTTGTGGCATTATACCTTTTCTTGCTTTTTGAAAGTTTATTTTTTACGAATTTGAAATTATTTCATTCCTAACTTCTTGGTCAGTTTGTCAAGCTCTTTGCTGTTGTTTGGGTTGTTTAGTACAAGTTGAAGCCTTTTTGTTCAAGTTTTCATTCATTGTCGTATTTGTAACCTTGCAAAGACTCCTTGTGCTCTTCTTTCGGTCTTTGAATCTTAGTGGCATTTAGAGTTCTTTCAAAATGTTGTTTTGATTGTATCTTGAAAAAGAAAAGATATTAAAAAACATTGCTTTTCTTTTCTTTTGCCAAGTGTGATTTTGGTTTCTTTTGATTTTTTGAAAGTGAATTGTGATCTTTTGGGATTTGTCCTTCTTGTTTGGAAAGTATTTTGTATTCAAAATTTGTATTCTTTTCAAACACTTAAGTTGGCTTATTAATAGCTATAAATAATTACTTTCATTATTTTTTAGAGTAATTTAGGATCTTGCATCTTCATTACACCTTGCATTAGGGTAGTTTTGCATTATTAAAGCATCAATAGTCTTTTAGTTTTTGTATGTGTGAAGTGTAAGGAAAGAAAAGAAAAAGTTTTTTGCTTTATAGAAGTTTCGTAGAACCCACGTAGAGATCTCTTTTCATTGAAGAACAAATGATTGCATTCATGTAGTTAGTTTTTCATTGATTTCTTTTGCGTCATACAAACACCATTGGTTTCATTTTCATTTATACCCTTGAATTAAAACAACAGCCATTAAAAATAAAGCACTTAATTAAAATAAACTATAACTTTTGTATTGTCATCAGAATACACCAACAAGTTTAGGTTTATGAGGGCCTTGGATTAGGTGAGAGGAGAGTTAACTCTCCAAGGGCGCTCTAAATTGTAAAACATAGAAGTTTGATTAAAGAGTGAAATCCAATAGCATTGGGGAGACTGGGAAAGCTCTGTGACTGGGAGTAAAGGACGAGGGTTAGTGAAGATAAGGACGAGAGATACCCCCTCTCTTACTTGTTGGATCCTACCTCACAACTATTCCACCCGGCTTTTGATACGAGTTGGTGACCATAGTTTCCTATCCTAGGAACCACACAAGTGGTTGTGGAGGAGAATCCCGTGGCACCTGAAGTTGATGTTGTATCACGTTCAATAGTACTTCTGGAGGGCACCCTTGCGAAGCTTGGGGGATTGCACTAGCAAAGGCTATTGTCTGGAGGTCAGTGTAACTACTTCTGATACCTTCACTAGTAGGCTTGGGGAGTAATTACCCCAGTCTATTTTCGGAAGGCCCTTATTATTAACTTTCTTGTATTTTGGTGTTTGGTCCTAATCACTCGGAGTCGAAATAATTGGAAGTTATTTGATTGCTGATATCTTTAGGGACATTTTAGTGAGTGTTCTGTGCTCCTAGTCGGCCTAGCTTTATAATTTTCTTGAGTATTTAAGTAGATTTTTAAATAATTCAAAGTGGCTGACCAACCATCTCGATGGTCCCGGAGACTTTGTGGGCTTTCACATATGAGTCCGGAGCCTTCTCCTAGAAGGCGTAGGAGAGATTCTGCCAGTGGTTTCCAACCAGTGGCAGCAGGCACATCGAAGATTGATCCTCCACTTGGGGGCATTAGTTCACAAGATAGACCTGGTACTAGTATAAAGTTAGAGAGGAACACACCAGTTCTTTCTTGAGTACTCTTCCAGTTGGAAGATAGTATTGAAGTAGAAGAGCTTTCAGAGTTGGTTACAGCTCCGAATTCTCCTCTCCCTCCTGATCATCCAGATGTTTTGTTATACGTTGGAACTCTAACTCATAGGCCTTCGAGCCCAGGTCTACATACATCTATCCTTTCGATGACCACTACTAGAAGCATGGCATCCATGACAAGTGTTGCAAGCATACATACTCCCATATCTGTACAAGGGGGGGGGGGGGGGGGTGGGGGAATTTCCATCCCTTCTAACACTCCCAACACATCTATATTTGTGTCTACTTCCATTTCGTTGATGAGTGGAAGTTCTCAAGCTAATGCATCTAGTTTTGGATTTTTCCATTTTGGAATGCCCTCTCAAGGTATTCCTTTGGTTCCTTTGAATATACCATCAACCGCCTCTACATCCATGATGAGTGGATCAGCTTCTTTTCAGGTTTTCCCATTTGGAAGTGGTCATATACCACATTCCAATCCTGCAGTAGGGTCAATTCCTTTTCCTTTTACAAGTCAAGGTAGTAACCCCTTTTCAGAGTTGGACAAACCTTGCAGTTAGTGGGATAGGAGTTGGGAATCAATTTTTTGACCAACAAGGGAATATGCCGTATTCTTTGGTTAATTCATTTCAAAGTTTTTCACCCTTTGATAACGCATGGAACCCTTATCAGGGGTTGTCAGCTCCTTTCCATACTTCGTTAGGGGGTAAATTCACTGGTTACGAAGGATTTTCAGCAAGAGTTGGTCAAAATTTGAATTTTGCTGGACCGTAAGGATCACCTTTTGGTTTAGTAGGATCTACGAGTTACTTCAGGCAACCTGGTTCCTTTCAAAATCTAGGTCATTGTTTTTAGACCTTTGGGAACCCCACCCATTCTAGATGGATTTCCCAAGGTCCTCCACAACTTCCCTTTCTAGCCATGCTTAATTTGCCAGAATTAACTAAGTTGGCGAATGATCCAATTAGGTACAATCCGACTTGGCCTTCGGTCCCAACTAAACTTCCATCGAATATTCCAAAGTTCGAAGGGAAGATTGGTGAAGACCTGGGAGGCCATGTGACCACATTTCACTTATGGTGCTCATCCAACTCCCTGATAGATGATTCGATCAGGCTAAGGTTATTTCAACGCACCCTAATCGGGAATGCAGCCAAATGGTATATAGAGTTGCTAGGGGGAACCTATACTTCTTTCGCTGATTTGGCTAATATTTTCTTGAACCATTTTCAGTTGCCTATCCACTATGAAGCCGGAATTGAGCTTCTGGCCAATTTTCATCAAGACATGACAACTCACATTTTAGATCATATCCAGGAATGGAGATGGAGAAAAAGGCTTATCAAAGCTGAAATTCCACCAGAGTTCCATCTCGAATGGTTTCTCAAATCATTACAACCTGAGATATCAAAGGATGTTTCTCTTTCTGGTGTTTATTCGGAAGAGCAGGCTATTTTTCAAGCCCAACAATTAGAACTGATATATTCTCAGTTTGGGACTCTTTAGAAAATCCTACCTGATGCTCGTAGATCCAAGGTTGATTTAGCCAAACTGAAGCCAAGCCCTCACGCCGATGGTATAGATGGATGAATTGACGCAAATACAGTGAACCTGTTGAACCAATTGCAGTAGTTAGCTCTACAAGCTGCTTCTTTTAACCAGGCAGCACCATCTACACCTTCGCCTTCCCAACCTACCTCTATAAACTCCTTCCAGGCCTCTAACCCCAAAGAGAATCAACAATCCGATGGAAAGAAGAAGGGACGAGGTAAGATGAAGAATCAGGAAGGGAAGGGTAATGTGAACAAGCCCGACAATGATGCCGGTGAGGGTAGAAAAGAGTCCAAGAAAAAGGTTAAATTTCCATGCAAATTATGCAATGGAGATCATTTGACTCACCTCTACCCTAAGATTCAATATGCTCAGTGCTTGTTAGTGTAGCAAGGGTCCTCTAGCTCCCAAGCTCTCCTAACTAACCCTTTTCCCCAAAGGCGACAATTACTTGTTGGCGCGAACTCTAACACTGGTACCTCCGCGAGGGGCAACCAGGAAGGGGAAAATTCCTCAAATGTTTATATGATGAACTCTCATGTCGACGTTCCTACAAAAGCATGCGATTATGGTGAAACGGAAACATCTAAGGCTAAATCTGTTCCTGAAACCACAGACCCACTTCATATTGAGAGACCCTCTGTTGAGTATATACCTTGGATACCGAAAGTTTCCGCAAAGTGCTCAACTATTAACCCTAATGCTAGGGTAGCCCAGAACTATTGGATTGTAGAAGATCTGGCTCAAAGTCCTAGTGCTATGTCTGCATTGGAGGTACTCTAGTCATGTCCTGCTCAGAGAAGTGCTTTGATGTCGGTAATTGGGGCAATGGATCCAAAGAATTCTTTAGTGCTCACTTTTGATATGCTGAATGTCAAAAAGAGACTTCCTCACCATATAGCTTTCCAAATAAAGTCCACTTACCGAAAAACCAATATTTTTTGGACAATTATAGATGAGGGAGCTTCCACATGCGTATTGTCTATGTCATGTTAGAAGGCCATTGGATCACCTTCAGCTATTCCTTCACCGACTCTCTTAACATCATTTGATGGACATTTTCATAGGCCACACGAAATTATCCCGACCTTTCCTATATGTGTTGGAGGAAAGGTTGTTAATATTGAGGTAGAAATCATTGATGCCAACCTGGATTACAACCTCCTCTTAGGAAGGAATTGGATTAACGAGATGGATTCCATAGTTTCATCTTTATTCTGCATCCTCTGTTTTCCTCATGAGGGGAAAATTGTTAAAATTGATCAGTTAGATCATTCTCCAGGTGACTCTCATGCAACTTCGGATTATACCATTCCATTGGTGGATAATCCCCGTCAACCTATTGAGAAGTTATGAGTTGGGATGTACCCTTCCTTGATGGGTATATTTGATCTTCCCCCTCCTATAGCTAGAATCAATGCAATTTCATCCTCCAAGGGGCCTTCACAGAAAGAGTTCTTTCGAACTCATTATTTTTCAGGCCCTTGGACTTTACCTTCATCTACGACCACATTAGATGGAGGGCAGGTTGGTGGAATGGAATTTCCCATGTTTGCAGCAGAACTTAGCTATCAATCTATCTTTAACTCTACAGACAACCATCCCACTCCTTTTTCAGAGAAGGAGTTAGATGGTGATGTGGCTCCAGCTTGGATCCTTGACTCTACTTCTGCTCTGGATTACTTAGATACAATGTTACCATCTGAGGAAGCAATTTTAGAAGCAATTATGGGTGTAGATCGACCGTGGGAATATTTACATCACCGTTCATATTTTCTTCTTCCATTGCATGAAGTTGAATCTAGGTTCTCCACCCTTCTTACTAGCGATGTTTGTATAGTCTCAAACCCTTTGGCTCCAGCACAATTGTTTGCTGAAGGTAATATGTCGATTATTTCAAAAACTGTACCTATAAACATCTCTAGGAATCCTAACATTATATAAAATTTATTCATTGGAGCCAATTGTTGCCCTGAGGAGATTAAAATTTACACCAATCTCTTTAAAGAGTTTTGAGATGTGTTCGCTTGGTCTTATGAGGAAATTCCTGGCATTGATCCATCTATAGTCCAACATGAGATCAATATGTATGAAAACGCCAAGCCTATTCATCAGAAGCTTCGATTAGTCAATCCTTGGAAAGCAGCAGCTATTAAAGCTGAAGTTGAAAAGCTGCTTAAGGCGGGTTTCATATACCCCTTTCCTCTAACAGAGTGGGTTTCCAATCCAGTCCTGGTAGATAAAAATCAAGGAATGATCCGAGTATGCATCGACTTTAGGGATTCGAATAAAGATTGTCTAAAAGACAATTACCCCACACCTTTTATTGATCAAATTGTTGATGAATGTGCAGGTAATGAAATTTTTTCGTTCATGGACGGATTCTCTGGTTACAATCAAATTTCTATTCATCCAGAGGACCAGCATAAGACAACTTTTATTTGTCCCTGGGGCACGTTTGCATACAAGAAGATGCCTTTTGGTCTTAAAAATGCTGGAGCTACGTTTCAGCGGGCCATGTCTTATGCTTTCCACGACATCAAACATGTTATCGAAGCATACTTGGATGACTTAGCTACTCGTTCTCGAAAGAGAATCGATCATCCCAGCCACCTTCGGTTAGTTTTTGAGAGATGTCGATTTTATAAAATCCGGTTGAATCTGAATAAGTGTGTTTTTGCGGTCACATCTAGTCGATTGTTAGGATTCATCATATCGACTAAAGGGATTCAAGTAGATCCTTTCAAGGTTGAGGCAATAATTCAGTTGCCTCCCCCATCTTCCATCCGTCAACTTCAAAGTCTCCAAGGAAAGGAAAATTTCTTGAGAATATTTATAGCAAATTATGCCAAGATTACCAAAGGATTTATGTGTTTTCTTAAGAAAGGAGTTCCATTTTTATGGGATGAATTTATGCAATGATCTTTTGATGCCTTGAAGCAGGCATTAAGCTCTGCCCCATTGTTGAGTCGACCAGATTATGGTAGAGATTTCATTTTGTATCTCGCAGCGGCAGAGTCAACCATAGGTATGGTTCTGGTTCAGGAGGATGATGCTCTCACTGAGCATGTAATCTACTACTTGAGTCGAGGCTTAGTAGGTTTTGAACTACGCTATTCTCCTATCGAGAAATTGGCCTTAGCAGTTGTCCATGCTGTCCAGCGGGTTCGTCATTATATTCTGCTACGAAAAACGTTCGTCTTAGTAGCTGTCAATCCTTTTCAGATTGTCTTCAGTAGGGGAGTGATTGGGGGAAAATACAATCGATGGATTTTTATTTTGCAAGAATTTGATCTCGATTTCTTGTCAGCCAAGTCTAAGAAGTAATTGGTTTTTGTGGAATTAATAACTGAGCTACCTTGTGAGGAAGACATTGTTTATGAGGAAAATTTCCCTCACGAACATTTATTCCTCATTTCTTTACAAGATCCCTGGTATGGATATATCATCATATATCTCCAGACATCGAAGTTCCCGCCTGCTTCCTCCAAGGATGAGCGTCGAAAGTTATGTCACCTTGCTAAAAACTATGTTATCATTGGTGATACATTATATTGCAGAGGGGTTGATTCAATCCTTAGGCGTTGCTTAACTTTGGAGGAAGAAAAATATGTACTCAATGATTGCCACAGTGGAGCTTGTGGTAGTCATCTATCAGGGCTTGCAACAACCTAGAAAATTTTGCGTGCTGGCTACTTTTGGCCTTCAATTTTCAAAGATTGTATTGAAGCGGTCAAACATTTCCACCCTTGTCAAATCTATACTCGGAAAATGTGTGCGCATCCAACTCCACTTTTTCTTATTATCACTGTTGGTCCATTTACGAAGTGGGGCATTGACTTTACTACTTGTAATCCACCTTTGGCGGCAAATCACAAGTACATCATTGTGGTTGTAGACTACTTTACGAAGTGGGTTGAGGCCATGCCTACTTACAAAAACGATAGTGAAACAACAACCTTGTTTCTCTTCAATCAGGTTATTTCACATTTTAGTATCCTGAGAGAGATTGTCACTGACCATGGAAGTCACTTACAGAATCAACTGATTACTGAATTGGCTCTCAAGTTGGGCTTCCGGCATGAGCATTCGTCTCCATATTATCCCTAGTGGAGTCGTCAATTCTGTTACGGGAATAAGTACCCTAGGGCATTGGGTTGGAACCCCAACAGAGCAAGAGCAAACTACAATAATAAACACTCATACAACTCAAGAAAAATGCTTAAATAAATAAACTATGTGAGAGCGACCATACCCAGATGTCCTTCGTTCGGGTAGATCCCACAGGGTTTAGACCCTCTGCAACTCCTGATGTTATCCAAACCTAAAAATTATTCAATTCGAACATACATAGCAGTATATAGATAAAGCAATTTAATGAAACTAACTTTATATCATATAAGCAAATGATTAGTTATACATCAAAATAACATTCATATATGAATTATAACAGTATCTAATGCATAAACATAATTAATCTCAGAAACAAGACAACACTTCTTTTTATTGTTGAAAGCTATAACTAACACGAAGATAATTCACCTGAGTCTTCTTCTTTCAGCTCCAAGTGGAACCGTCTTCCAGATCCATCTAGTCCCAGTCTTCAACAACCTCCTTCCATAACTAATACCAAGATATCTCAAGCAAGAGGGAGAATATCAACAATCAAGGAAACAAGGGTTTCCTGAAACTTGGGGAAGTGCTTGAAGCACAGGGATACTTCAGACTCAGTCAGGGATAATCTCAGTATAATAACTCTATCTCTTCTCCTCCTTAAGGCCTTCCCATAGAAGTCTATTTATGCTCCTCCCAATTAGTTTTTTAGTTGGGAAACAATTGGGCCACGAGCAATAGGAGGTAATCAAGAGGTAAAAACCGTGAAATCCGCCCATAATTAAGGAAATTTAATTTTTTAAGTGTTTTAACACATATACGTGGGTTGGGTATTGACTAACTTGTGTGTACACGCTTTTATCTCAGGGCAAAGTAGCATACAAGGAATAAAACACTGTTTTTAAAATATTTGGACCAAGTCTGGAAGGAGGGGTTGCCCTAGGCCATAAACCAAGCATCGTAAATGGTGCTATAACATCTAGATAGGTAATTGGATAGGAATTCGTAAACTACCACACTGCTCCTATAAATTTACTGCCTCCCATAAGATCTGGGTTGGATTTTGGATATTGTTAGGGCCCTCATGGTGCTTCTCTAAACCTAAATGAGTCATAACATTCATGCATTAGGGTTGGTGTTGAGGTGTGCTTTGTGACAAGCAAGTACAAGTTAACTTGGGGAGACATCTATAAGATCAACTTCTATTTATGGTTGTAAACTCTCTCCTATATTTATCAATAAAAAGAGCATCTTGTTTTCCTATGTGTGTTGTTTTATGTTTTCTTTTATGTATTTCAATGCCATGCTGATTCATTAAATAGAGATGTTAGATTATTCTACATAGATGTTGTGGATCCTTTTCTTATTTTAGTTGTGTGTGAAAGTTCTAATTATATCACTTGGAGCTAGAATTGGAGCATACAAGCGAGGAGGAAAGGAAGGCTTGCTACAGATTTGAGGTAGGATTATTTCCCGTACTCTAATTTCTCTAAGGAAAACTTCATGTTTTTTGTTTTCAGTTGTTCTATATTAGACCTCTAGATCTAGGGTATTCACCTTTGTCCGCAATCATGAAAATTTTGCATGACAATGCCTAAACATACAATAAGAGAAACCAAAAATACATAGTGATTTCTAGGGGAAACTAACTAGGAAAACCCCTCAAGCCTCTTTGCATTAATAGGATGAATAAATAACGTATAACAATTCCTAGCTCCAGCTCTAAGCTCAACTTGCAAAATAATAACTATTCTCTCTGCTTAATGAGCAACTATAGCCAACACTTAACTGAATATCATCTCTCCTAACCTCCTATTTCCTTCTGCAATTCTTGAGGAAATTAGCCCTTATTTTCTAGGAATTTTCCTCCAATTGATTGCACAATTCCCAAGGATTGATCATATGATTGCATGGAACACCTATACACTCAAATTATCTTACAACTTCTTGTTACATTTCCTTGTCATCTCTACTTCAGCTGAGGAACTTGAATTCTCTTCATGCACTAGCTATTTTAGGGTGAATGATCAATTAACTAACAAATATTTGAGTTATATTGTTGTACCACTACACAACGAACCTTTAACTAATTCTAACAATAGTTAGAGGCCAGTTAACTGAATACAACTAAAAATAGCTGAACTAGATTACTAAAATTTATAAATCATACATGCATAACTGAACTCTAAGCCCTGTAACTCAAATTCATTGAGTTAACTAAGTGATAAGATCGATGTTGCACTAGTTAACTACCTCGAAGTTGTCATGTTTATTTGGAAATTCGATTTACTTAATTTGACTAAGGCTAAAGTCAAATTGATCCTTTCTTACTACATTTTTTTCAACACTCCCTCTTAGCAAGAAAGGGATTATCCACCACCCCTATCCTTCACCTGTGGAATTCAAATTTACCTCTTAATTATGCCTTTATCAAGATGTCAACATCTTGCTCCTTAGTTGGAATGTATTGTAGAAACATAATTATCCTCTACACACAATCTCACAAATGATGATACCAACTATCAATGTTCTTGGACCTATCATGAAATAATGGACTCTCAGAGAGCTTAATGGAAATATGATTATCACAATATATCGCTATCAGATCCATCTCCTCACTGAATAGTCTCGCACGTATTTTCCTCATCCAAATTACTTCACATGCTGCTTGACTTGCAACCATGCATTCAACCTTTGTTGAGCTAAGTGCCACAGACACCTGCTTCCTGTTGTACTAGGAAATAGCTACGAACCCAACACCAATGATAACACCTAATGTACTTTTTCTGTTAGATGGAATTCCTGCCCAATTTTCATTGGTGAAGCCTTGTAGCTTCACTACCTATCTCTGCCTATACCATAATTCATACTGGGTAATGCCTCTGGGGTACCATAACACATGCTTTACTCACTTCCAATATAATTTGGTGGGCCTTACCATATCTTGGCTAATCTGGTTGATTAGATAGCACATGTTGGTTCATGTGTTCACAAGATACTTCAGTGAACCCACAAGCTTCATGTAAATGGTAGCATCAAATTCCTCACCTAAATAAGCATACTCCTTCCCCCAATTTTGTAGCTAGAGGTGTTTCCATGGGCTTAAAATTTTCCATGTGAAATATCTGAAGTATCTCGATAGCATAATTTCCTTGAGACACAAAAAATTCACCATCACCTTGCCATAATTCTAGATCAAGGAAGTAATGCATGAGGCCCATGTATTTCATCTCAAACTCCCTTGCAAGATCCTCTTTTCAAGAGTGGATCAATTGCTCATCACCGGTCAATATTAAATCATCCACATACAAAACAAGAATAAGCAACTTACCATCTACCACAATGTGGCAGAGGTTCACATTTGATTCACTTTTGGTTAAGCCCAATCTAATGAGATAACTGTTGATTTGAGTGTATGATGCTTGGGGCGCCTGTTTGAGACCATACAATGCTCTCTTGAGTCTGCACACATGTGAATCTCGATCGTATGTCTCAAAACCTTTTGGATGTGTTATGTAAATTTCCTCCTTAGCAACATCATTGAGAAAGGTTTCCTTCACATGTATCTAGTGAATTTTGCACTCCACCTATGTAACCAATGCTAGAATGGATCTAATTAAGGAATATCTTGCAAATGGTACAAAATTTCCCTCATAGTCCACTCCTCTATCTGAGAAAATCCTTTGGCCACAAATATAGCCTTTTACTTCTTAATAATCCCATCCGCTACATGCTTCACTTTGTTGATCCATCTCGAACCAACCACTAATTTTCCTTCTAGTCTTGGGACCACTTCCCATACGCTGTTCTTCATGATGGATTCATATTCTTCCACCATGGCATCACGCCAATATGGTTGAGAAACTACTTCCTAAAATGAAGAAGGATCTACCTCAATGAGCTCTGTCATGAGAGCCATGTACCCAGTGTACCTATTAGGTGAGCTCCTCTGTAGATGCTATGATGTGAGGGTTCCCACATTCTCCCATGTATCTTGCAACAATCTATCAACTTCTCTGGTTCTCTTTCTCCCCTCTCTCGAATATTCTGGTTGAGTGGGTGTCTCCACTCTACCTCTTGTCTACTCCTCTGCATGTGGCTTCTCCACAACTTCCTAAAGCTCATATTGAGTCTCCTCCTTTGGATCTAGAAGCTCTTGCTTCGGCCAGATACTCATCTCTCATTCCAAAGAGGATCTCATAGCCTTGTCCTTATCAAACATGACATCTCTCCTCACAATTGTCATCCTTAATGAAGGAAAAAAAACCACGTAATTGTGTGGAGTTTCAGTGTATCCCACAAAAACTCCCAAATCTGTTATAGAATCAAGTTTCTTCCTCAAATCCTTGTAGACATGGCAATAAACTAAAGCTACAAAAATTATGAAATGAGACACATTAGGCTTTCTCCCAAATAAATCTTCCTCTGGTGTGATCATACCAAGTATCCTATGAGGACTCTGGTTCTACAAGTATATTGTGGTGTTGCATGCTTCTACCCATAGATGTAATGACAACACCTGATCATGCAACATGGCCCTTGATTCTCACACTATGCTCGCGTTCTTCCTCTGAGCTACCCGTTCTACTGTGGGTTATTAGGTGTTGTCAGTTCTCTTCGAATAACTTAATTTGTATAGAAATCCTTGAAGGCATGCAAAAAAAATTCACCTCCATTGTCGCTCCTGAGAGCCTTCACCTTCTTCGCAGTCTCCTTCTCAAATAATGCCTTGAACTCAATATTTTTTAGAAAATTCATCCTTGTTCTGCATGAAGAAGATCTAACATTTTCTAGAGAAATCATCAATTAAAAAAACATAGTACTTATGTATTTTTGTGGAGGCTATAGAAAAGGGTTCATAAGCATCAGAGTGGAATCGCTCCAAGATTTCATGTGCTCTACTTTATCGGTCATGGAAAGTGGATTTGACATATTTCCCCACTTTACAACCCTTGCAGACATCACGCTGTTCAAGGGAGCCTTTAGGGAGACTCGTGGTAGTTTGTTGCATGATATTTAATGCACCATGGTGTAGATGACCCATTCTCCGGTGACAGAGTTCTCCAACATCGTGACTTCACACTTTTTCAACCTTACTTCTTAATGAAGTGCAATCTCCCACTTAAAATTTATAAAGGTTCTTCACTAAAACCCCAATTTGCTTCACTTTCTTGGCAGCCATGTGTCTCAGAAAGGATTTCCCTTTACTGAAGATAACATCATAGCCACGATCCTCCAATAGTGCTATATAGATCATGTTCTTCTTTAGCCCAGGTACAAACATAACATCTTTGAGGTGAAGAGGAGAGGCTTTCTCCCTCTTAAAGGTAACAATACCAATTCCTCTAAAATTGTACTGCCCATCATCCCCCATTTAGATATGCATATGGAGATCCTTCTCCTCTAGGATACTAAAAAACTCCTTGCACCCTCTCATATGGAACGAGCCACCAAAATCAAGGTACCACACACTCCCCATAATAATGCTAGTCATGCATGCTGTTAGGGTTAAGTCTAATTCGAATTTTGAAGCCAGTGATTCACCTGTTGCTCCTCTTGAAGGCTTCATGGTAGACTTCTTATGTGGACATTTTGTTGCATAGTGCCCAAAATAGTTTAAGTGGAAGAATTTTATCTTTCTCATGTCCTTCTTCTTGCCATTATTTTGGCTAGACTCATATTTTCTATGAGTCTTCTTCCCTTTTCCCTTCTTCCCCTTTCCAACCAATGAAAATTTTTCTTCATCCTCAACTTTGGATGATGTTCCATCCCAGTTATTTCTCCTGAACTCTTCTAGTACCAAATCAAACCACAACCTTTCCCAATTCAGTAATTTTTTCTCTTCCATTGAGAGATTCCTGGTATCTATGTCAGGATTTTGGAAGGCCTAGAAGAGCTAGGCTCATCGGGTCATCTTCTGCAACATTCACACCAACCCCTCCAAGCTCATGCCAAACTTGTGTAAATATGGAGAGACTATGGAATAATGTCATTCTTTTGCATCTTAATGTTTTGAGGTTTATCTTTCAAGGCCAATTTTCTATCGTCATTGCTATTTTTGAATAGCTCAGTCAGTGCCTTCCACATAGAAAATGGTGTCTCTTTTCCATGGATATTTGAGACCGCATGGTCTCGCACGCCTTCTAGAAGAATTCTCTTGGTTTTTGCAACATCCTTCTTCCATTAGGCTAATTGTTGTGCATCCGACTGTGGAGGTTTTTCAACATCAATCTTAACATATTCTAACACACAATTTTCATCAAGCGTTGTTTCCATTCAATCCTTCCAAGCTATGAAATTCGAGTTACCATCCAGGGCATACTCCAATCTCATTTCGTTGAAAGACATCCTCCCAATCTTGAAGAAAAATTGTGGCAAGAAAGCTTCAAATTCAAAATTATTGAGAGACAAGTTTAAAATACTAGTTCTAATGTGAATTTTGGGGCTTTGCTACCATGTAGAAATTTGATAGAATTGCAACTGCTCAAGAAATTTAATCTAAAACCAAGAGACACAATTCTACTCTATTGATCTGCAGAATGAAATTCACTATTTAGAAAAACATGCATAGACATGGAATAGTCAAAAACACAAATACACAGTGATTTGTAGGGGAGACCAACTGGGAAAAAACCCTTAAGCCTCTTTGCATTAATCAGATGAATAGAGAATATATTACAATTTTTAACTCCAGCTCTGAGCTTAACCCGCAAAAGAATAATTGTTTTGTCTGCTCAATGAATAATTCTAACCAACATTTAGCTGAATATCAACTCACCTATCCTCTTATTTCCTTGCACAATTCCTAAGGAGATTATCCCCTATTTTTTAGGATTTTTCCTCCAATTGATTGTGCAATTCCCAAGGATTGATCATTTGAATGCATGGAACACTTGTACACTCAAACTAGTTTACACCTACTTGTTACACAACCTTGTCATCTACACTTCAGATGAGGAACATGAATTCTCTGCATGCACTAGCTATTTTAGGTTGATTTATCATTTAACTAACATATCTATGATTTAGACTATTGTCCCACTACACAAGTGACCTTAAACCGACTCTAACAATAGTTGGAGGTTAGTTAGATGAATACAATTGAAAATAACTGAATTGGATTACTAAAATGTAGCAATCGCACATGCATAATTGAACTCCAAGCCCTCTAACTATAATATTTTGAGATCATTGAGTGAAAAGATCCATGTCACACAAGTTAACTTCCTCCAAATTTTCCTGCTAATGTGGAAAGTGGATTTACTCAATTTGACTAAGGCTAAAGTCAAATTGAGCCTTTCTTGCTACATTTTTTCGACAATAAACACTCTCCTTAAGTTGTATAAAGAAACAAAGAAAGAAAAAGAAAAAAAATTCTCTTCACCAAAGTTATATCAAGAGATGGTTTGATAAGAAGTTTGTGGGGAAAAGGGAATTTAGTGTGGGTGGCCTCGTATTGAAGTGAGATAAATTGAAAGAAGAGAAAGGGAAACACACTAAGTTTCAATCCCTATGGATCAGACTGTATACTGTTCATGAGAAGCTTTGACATCACTCTAATCATCTCTAATCCTTGGACAGGAAGACTGACTCTCTTCTTATAAATGGCCAAGATTTGAAACAATATTTCCAATGAGAGTCGAGGGATATGCCCTACCCTATGTACATAGTCTGTTGTTTTGGTTTGTTGGTCATATTCAGTCTTTTTGTTTTGTTTTCTTTTGTTCTTGTGAATAAGCATCGTGTGCAAGTGTGTTTTTTGGTTCCAATGTATGTGGCAGAATTGAAAAGAGTCTTGTGACATTGCAAAATTTGGCAAACCTTCAATCCTTCTTCTTCGTCTTAGTTATACCTTTTGGCCAATGATGTTCTAATGGAAAATATGATTATTGCGTAAGGAGAACTTTGTGTCAAACCATGATATCTGTGTCTATTTTGGAAAATTCATGCCTACACTCAGTGATTTATGTTTCGATGTTTTCCACTCTAATCTGATCAAGTAGAGAAGGAAAAGGGGAAAATCTAAATGAGCAAACCAATATCAGAGGTTTTATATATGCTTCTTTGAAGGAACAACCTCTTTTTGTCTCAATAAGTTGAGATCCCTCTTTTTCCCCATGAAATGAATAAGTGTCGATGCACAAACCTTAAAAAAATAAATAGATAAAGGGTGAAAGAAGAGAAATGCTTCCTATGTAGGGAGGTGAAGCAAACAACTCCACCGGGGTACTGTCCAGGATCACTGGTAGAGGAGCAATATTTGTGTTCTTGAAGTGATTCCACTAGGGTACTGTTCAAGCTTGTTGGCAGTGGAGCAACACCATAGTTGAAAAACTATACTCTGGAAATCTAAAGTTCGCGAATAACATTACCCTTATCCTGATTCAAAACATTGTGATATGGTTGGTTCTATGATTATGTTTAACCGAGGAAGGATAAAATGGACTCTTCTTATGCACAGGGTAAGTGGGGAAACTAAAGTGATATGAATGATGAATC
The DNA here is from genome assembly GCA_031772625.1 of Pinus tabuliformis. Taxonomy (NCBI): domain Eukaryota; kingdom Viridiplantae; phylum Streptophyta; class Pinopsida; order Pinales; family Pinaceae; genus Pinus; species Pinus tabuliformis. The sequence goes on from CM062812.1 coordinate 278,521,658, forward strand.
AATACTCCCTAAAGAAATAGACCATGCATAAAAGAACTAACCAAGGCATAAAAGCTAGAATTTAACCAGTGTGTCACCAAGTGTTGTCGCTGCTACAACACCCTCCAAAATTTTGGCCTACATATAAATTTCAGAGCTTATTTTGACTTTTCATGCTGTCATCGCAAGTAATAAGAGTCATCACATGTGTTTTCTCTAAGTATTCTTGTTTTGTTTAGATCAAAATCAAAGTGTCATATTTTAGCATATAAAGCATTACACATCACGTATATGTGGTTTTGGTTTGTTTCAAGGGGTAACCTTGGTGTTAACGAGTCATTCTTACCATGTAGACATGTATCACACTCATTCACCAAGTTTCAAGCACTATCGCACAAGTTTCGTCACTGTCATCACAAAGTGTATCTTTAGTGTTGCACTTGGGGAAAGTCGTCGCATTGAGGGAAGTATGATGTTCATGTGTTCTGAGTGATCAATGTTTCATCATAAATTGTTCTAAGTGTCTGATCCTCCTTAAGTTTCATCATTGTTCACTTTGTCTCACTAATCCCACACTTAGCCAAATCTGGAAAAGTTGTTACCCAAGGAACTTTGCCTCACTCAACCTCCTTGAACTACGCACTACATAGTCTCAGTCCTCAATCTTTAACCTTACCTCTTGGAATTGCACAATGTGCAGGCAGTCTCTGCATTCCAAAACTGCGCACACGTAGTCTCAGTGCTTAGTCTCAACCCTTAAGCTCCAGAACTATGTATTCCCTGCATCCAATCATCCTCTTCTATGCACTTCATAGTCTCAACCATCAAGCCTCAACCTTGACCTCTTGAACAACACAACTGCATAATCACTTTGCCTATGTCCCCCTAGAATTGTGCAATAGGCATATTCAACCCTCAAGCCCTCAACCTACCCTCTTGAGCCCCTCAACTAGGCAGATGAATAGCCTTGGCCTACCTGATCTACACACTGCATAGTCTCAAGGCTTAGTCCTAGCCCCTGACCTGCTAAGATGCATAACTACGTAATACTTAAGCTTGCCTCCTAGCCCATCACCTGGTTCTAGCTCAGTTAGTAGTTATGATGATGCATGTCAGACTAGGGGTTTATCAGACTGATGATGTCTTTTCATGAGTGGATGTCAGTTGCAAGTATTTTATCATGTTATGACAGGATTATGATGAAGGAGATGAAGAAGGAGACCATGCTATAAGATACCTTTAAAGCTGCAGAAACAAGTTGATCAATCAAGAAAGACAAAGGGACACTATATTGCAACAACTATTGGAGATCAAGATTACATTGAAGACTTTGTATCTTCAAGCCTAATGGAGGATGAAGAAGAAGATCATGTTCCATACTTCAGGAATACACAAAGAAAGTAGCAACAAAGAATGGCTTGACATTGCCATGTCATCATGCAGTCCATGTCAATAGTGTCATGTCATGAGTCATCATTTGCCACATCATTTGTGGATTATGTAAATTCAATATTGGAGAAATGTAATGTAAAGTGGAATTCCAAAAGTCATCCATAAAATGTAAAAAGTCATGAACGAGTCAAAGAGTCATAGAGAATTCAAACAATCATGAGGGTAATCCAAGAGTCACAAGGGATGTGAATGGTCACCCCATTTGTTATACATGCACCCTCATAGCTCATGCAAAGGAATTTTCATCTTGGCTCCTCCTACTAGGAATGAGAGAGGAAAATATATCTTTTGGAGTAGTAAGTGGTTGCTCTAACGCTCCATTATTGGAGCTAGTGGTGTTCATTGTCTTGATGTATCGTGGAAAATTTTATTAATTCAGAAGATCATTGAGCCAACACACTTTCATGTGCATGTTGTAGATATTGTAGGAATATTCTTTGAATGTTTGCAATGTATGTTGTTTTCATCTGTACTAAGGAAATTGTTGAAATTTGATGACTAATTTCTTTTTCCAACAATCCCAACCCGGTTTCAAATTCACCTTATCACTCCAATTTAGTTAAATGGCCTTTCCCATAAACATACATTCAACATATAGAATCCTGGAAATGAAATTTTCATATGAAAACACATGGGACTGTCAACACATGTTGAAAATAAATATGGACATAACCAGACCAACAACACACATAAAAATACACAGATTTTTGGTCAACTTAGACCCAGGCAAAACCCCTTCAATATTCTCTGAGGAAAACCTATTATAGATCTCTTAAAATTTATTTATCTTTCAAGTTCAGGAGAAATACATTTGTAGACAAAACAAAACAACAAAATACAACTTATCTCTTCAGCCCAAAACTCCTTGAAAATCGTGCCCATTTTGCCTCGATTTTTGTGCCCACTAGAAGCTGAAAATATGTACTATATGGATACGAATGTACGGAATGTACCGTATGTATTGCACGAACTTTATGGATTTACGTACTGCTGTACAAACTGCACGGATTTTTTTTTTCAATTTTTTTTTCTTTTTTCAAAAAGCTTCTTTTTAACGGCGTGTATCTCACAACATTCAATGTTGTTCGTACTGTACCATCTGCTATCTTCTAAACATTGATTTCCATGCCCAACTTGGCCCAGAAATCACTCCTTCAGCTTGCTGCAACGAATTTCTCCTTTAGAATTTTTCTCTAGCTCTCATCCTCCTTTCTCTAATTTGCTCATGAAGAATGAATGCAGTCTCTCTTTTATTTCCCCCCTTTTGTTTCCCTAAATGACTTTTTGGTAACCCTAATATCTAATGACTCAAATTCATTTAGATCAAGGGATGAGAATAAATGTGCATTTAATTCTCACTTTCTATTTTTTAACTCACCCATTAAATAAAGTACCCACATTGTACTTTATGTCTAAAGTCACTTTTCACTTTATAATTTAACATTGACTTTACCACTTATAAAGTCACTTTCACTTTATAAAGTCACACTTAGGAAAAGAATTATTTTGGACTCTTTTCCTTAGGTAGAGACTAACCCATGGGAAACCACTCATCCATTGTACATTAAAAATCAACAAAAATTGAAATATTTCGGTAGCTTTGGTACTTATCTTATTGAAGGTGTGTGTATGTGTTTTAACAATCGTTGCTTCTATGTGAACTATTTCGCTAGTTTCCAAACAATTCATTCATATGTATATGATTGTGTTTCTTTTCTAGATTAGTATTATTACTTGTATTTAAAAGGCTCACTTTTGTCTCCCCTTTCGATAAAAGAACCTTGATACATTCCGCAGCTGAACATTCCACAAGGCATGCTCACTTTCTAATCTGAAAGTACCTATGTAGTACTCTCTTGTGCTGAACATTGTAGCCAAGGAATATCTCTAAGAATATATGACAACGAGGCCTTATTTACAGAAGGGTTCCCACACCAAACAATGCAAAGTTTAATTGGTACTTTTCATAAGGGATACCCCCTTGCATGTTTGCGGTATCCAACACCATCAACTCCTTCCCAGGTGTGATTTCTATTGGTTCATATGTTCACAATTTAATACACTTGGTTGAGATTCCTTCTTATTATTTGACTTGCGACATCACTTTTTACTTGAATTTGTTTATAGAGAGGCTGATATATGTTCAAGACTTTGGGCCATGAATGCTATGGTTTAAGAAATTGTTTCTCCCATTATATGAGTTGATTTAACCATGTAGTTGACCTAGCCAAACTGTGTAGAGAAAGGCATATATTTTTTTTTTAATATATGTCTATATATATATCTATATATATATATATATATATATATATATATATATATATATATATATATATATATATATATATATATATATATATATATATATTTTATGGAATTTGTTCAATTTAATAATATGGTATCCCACATTATGGAGGAGATTCAACTACGATATATTGTGGCATGAAGATGTGGACCTTAATTAGCTTCCTTTACTTACATTGTTTATTGAAAATGCATGGGTTGGGTTTGTCCTGTGATGTGGTACACATGGCCTATGTTAAGTGGAGCTGAACTATTCTCATTCCTAAGCTTATGGACATTATATCCTTCTAATAAGGTAGATTCATTATTACCATGTTAAATTATATTTTGATTTTCTTATGACTTTAACATTTATTGGGTGGGGCTATCCCCTATATGGATCATTGTAATGTTGAGTTTGTTTTCATGATTGATACACCTTATTATTCTATTTCATATTTGGAGGAGTGATCTTGCACAAATGATATCTCTTTCATATTCATTGGAGAGATCACCTTAGATCATTGCATGTCGATAATGTGGAGGAGGTTGGTACTTTTTTTTGGTGTTATTTTGAATTGATCCATAAACTATTGTGGATATTCCACTGGATAGTTCATTAAAACAAATATGATAATATTATATTTAAAAATATGGAATTATACACTATTACAGTTTTAATAAATTTCTAGATTTGTAGATTTTAGTATAAATAGTGCATGCATGCAAATGTAAACTATGCAGAAAATAAAAAATGAAAAAATAAAATATCTCACACACACATAAGGCACAAGATATGCTATGGGAAACCCTTTTGGGAGAAAACTCAGTTGGAAGGTGAGGTTGCTTCGCTCTTTTTATTTATCTAGAAATATAGTTGTAGGTATAAAGAAGTCTGGCTTGTGGCCTGTGGGTTGCTATAGTGCACAAATCCTCTTTGTGTGCTCTACCTCCTATCCCTCTTGGTTATTTTCCCCTCATCTATAGAACAAATTCACTCGAAATAATGGAACGTCTCTTCCTCCTAGTGACCCAGTTATAACATATCCTGATGGCGTAGTAGTGATTAAGTTTGACTACCTCAACCCTTAACCAGAGTTACAATATAGAATCTTCTAGAATATTTTACATCATAATCACATGGATAGCCCCTTTTCCATGAATAATGGGGGTTGATGCGACATCCTCCCAAATTACGAGTGTGAAAACAGGAAGGTCAACTTCTGAGTGGCATAACTTTTGCATACATACTCTGATTGATGCACTTCTTGCAATGTTGGAAAGATATTTGTGTGTAGAATATCATGAAAAGGTGTGGTGCTAAATAAAAAAAAAAAAATTACCCCCAAAAAATATCATTTGATACCTCAAAATGCTCCTAGAAGGTTTCAGGCCCCATTTTTCCAAATTGGGTCCTAATGGTAATAATGGTCCAATGAGTTGATTCCTCCACTTTTTCCACTCCAAATGCAATGAGATGGATTAAAAACAATATAATGATCCATTCCAGATAGGAACAATCATGCTAACTATTTTATTTATAATTGACTCATCATAAGAGTTGTTTACATTATTATATTATTTTAAAAAAAAGGATGTATATTTTATTGTTTCTTTAGGAGATTATAATGGATCCCAACAAATCACTATTATTTTTAGTATGACTTTTTGATGAAGATATAAATATAATAATTTATTTTACTTCTTATAAATTAAAGGGACAAAAGTTTTTTTTTTTTTTTTAATTGTAAAAAGAATTGAGCTTCAACCTATATAAGGTTGGTTCTCTCCCTCATTTGGAACGGTTAGATTTGGAGAGCTCTCCCCTATTGAGTTTACTTGAGGATTGTGAAGGTAATGCAAGAGATAAAGTTTCTATCCTATGAGGTGTATGTATTGGGTTTTAATTATTAAATTTTGTCGATGGAAATACTTATAAGAGGATATGATTTAATGGGCTAATGAATGAGAAAAGTTTGCCTCTTTTCTTCATTTAATTTGTTGCAACTTACCTCTTAGAAGTGTGTTGATGGGGTTTAATTTTACTTTCAATTCCTTTCATGTTTATTTGATGAAAATGTCACTTTGATGGTCAAATATCTTAATATTAGATGGCTAAAGTTTATTTTTTCATTTTATAGGCCCACCTTGAAGTTATGTTTAGAGGATTTCCTTCAATGGGTTCTCCAAGTATTTTCACATTTCATATTAACAAATTAGGGAAGATTATAGCTTGTCCATTTGATCTTTTACATGCCTTGATCATATGTTAAAAGGCATCAAATATGGTTTGATCCTGGACTCCATGCTTAATGGATAGGCATTAGGCTTGATCTACCATCATCTTCTTAATTTTCTATACTATGAAACTTGTTTCGTTGAATCTACTCTTCATTTCACCTTGATCCCTTATACATAATATTTAGCAATCCTTCCTCTTTCTTGCACATAGGATAATACTAATGTTTTTAATTTAATTTAAAGGTGCTAGTTTGTGAGGTAACAATGCCCATAATGTATTATGAGAGATATTACATAAAGATGATGTGTATATTTTTGGAGGGTGTAATTAGGCTTGAATATTATGGGATGGATGGATGAACTTTTTTAATCTAGAAAAATTTTACAAATAAACTTTTCAAGAAAATTTGTATTATGGAGATTTCTCAGAATTCCAAATATTTGTATAGTTGAAAGAAAGGATGGGGAGGGATAAATAAGTAAGGTGCCTAATAAAACCACCATGCAAGAACAAAATTTTATACAATTTGGCATAGTATAAACAAAATTGTATTTAACCAATTAATCCTACTTTTAGATAAGGCTTAAGAGAAAGTGGGGAAGATGTTGTAATTAGTATTAAGCCGTTGTAGCAGCTACAATCACCCTCCAAAATTTTGGCTCGCATACAAATTTCGGAGCCTACCTTGGATCCTGCGATCAATCATCCTTGGTCACTTGTTGGTAAGCTAATGATCTCAAGCTTCCCCTCCTTGATCTTAAGAGTTGTCTGTGTTCTCATCTTTATGCAGCATGTGTCACCTTTGGGCATAAGGGTTGTTGTTTGGCTTGCAAAGGGAATGTTGCTTTGATTCAAGGGAATCGTGTACTTATGAGTTTTTGTCATCATGTAGACATGTTTCACTCTCACTTCATGCACTCTTGTCACAAAGGTTGTTGCATCAAGCATAGTATGTTTTATACATTCTGGATGGTCTACATTGCATTTGTTGGGAAAAATACCGAGGGAGGGGGGGGGGGGGGGGGTGAATCAGTATTTTAAAAATTCACAATAATAATCTTCTTTTCTGAAATGTATACATGACTTGAATGAACACAACTAGCGTATATACGAGATTGTTGTAAAAGAAACTAGCGTATGCATAATAAACTTGTAAAACAACTAATTCTTTATCTATTAAACTTAAACCAGAATGTAAGAGATTTATCAGACATTTGATAATAACAGTAAACAGGTGCAGTAAGAATAGAATAAAGTATTGCACATAAGTAACACACATGAACACAAGTATTTAAGGTGGAAACCCAATGTGGGAGAAAACCACCGCTGCTATCGTCTCAATCTTCAAAACTTATTAAGATCAAAAACTTCTTACATTCTTGTATTGGTGAAGACTCATACCAGTATGAAGGCACCCACCTACTGAAGGCTACACCCTTCACTTGTTCTTCAGCTCTTACTAGAAGGGATCTCCAACCCCCTGATCTGATCACCAGCTACTACTGGTATGAAGCTTTGACTTCCTCACTGAAAGCTCCAACCCTCAGCAACATCCATGGACCACGTTTCATAAAATTTCACACTGGATCTAATATCAACACTTAAGCTCAACAATCAATAATAAAACTATAACTCATCACTGTAACATTGTCATCAATCTCTGACACAACTAAATCAACCAATCACTGAAAACCAAATCAACTGACACTTAATCAAAACTCAACCAATCCACTGGAACAACCAAATCACTGTAACCAATACACAGAACTGAACCCAAAATACTACATCAACACACATAATCAATTGCAGTCTTGATCATTAAAATTCCAAAATGTATACACTACTTCACTTAAGGCAACCCGCGTGCATATGCGCTTTTCTGTAGAGAAACCCACGTATAGATCTTAATATACTGAAACTTGAAAACTTGACCACTGCAATTTCTAAAAAGAACATTGAATCATAATCAAATATAATGCAACACTCTAAACCAATCACATAATTGTGTCTATGATCTTCAATCAAAATTAACAAGTAATCTTAACATTCTTCAATCAATCCATAACCACATTCAACTTCATCATTTAACCATTTCTACTTTAGACATTATCACTTAACCTAGATCAATCATGAGGACATCACCGAAAAAAGGTAGAGAAGCAGCATTAATGATCAGATTGATTAGTCATTTATGAACATAAACCCTTACTTTGTATACGCGACTTTGAAGAAGCGAACCCACATGTATACACGTTTTTCCCGAGACCAACTAGCGTATAGATCTACAAATTTTGACCTAAAATTGTGCAGCACTTTAGAACTTCAGAAAGACCCAGATCATAATATTTAGAGATAAAAACTTGCGTCAGTACTGGGATCTAATCAATACATGAGAAGATCATACAATGAAAAGTCATTTCAAGTCTCGTGATCATGATCCATCATTGTATTCATTGGTGCATAATTATTTTAGATCTATGTGACAATTATGGCCCTTACAATGCAAATATACTTTAGATTGAAGTATTCATCACAGATCCTTTCACTTTCACACTTAGCCCTTTGATCTTCAACTCTTTATATAGTTTATCCCTCATCCAATACCATAGTTCAAAACTACACTAGTGCTGGTGGTAATCTTTGACAGGATCAATATCTGTTATCACGCTCATTACTGTGGGCCAATACCATGGTGTAAAAACCATATGCTACTTTGCTTCACTAAACTCATGTGTATACATGACTTGGGCTTGACGAAACCGCGTATAGATTTTCAAATTTTCACCTGTATCAAACTTCTGATTCTAATCTGTAAACCTCTGCCCCATCATTGTGGTATTTTGTTCCATCATTCTATCACCTCTGGACTGACCTATGGATTCATCTAGTTACCATATACTTGTTTTGTTACAAGTGAGTTTCCATCAAGGACAACACATGCATCATAATGGCAACAACATCACTAAGTGTCCATGTGCGATCACAGTCAAGTCTTATCAATGTTTACATATGTTTCACTGATCTCACACTTAGCCAATTTCCAAAGAAATTTAGCCTCATTCAACCTCTCGAAATAATGCACTTTTCTTCTGCAATCATCAAGCTTCCTCCCTTTCCTACTAGAACCCCATAGTGTGCAACAACCCTAGCAACCATTGACATCCAAAACTGTGCAGTGGCTTTCCCAGTGTCTTTCCCCAGCCGGAACTTGCTGTCTCCAAAAATTGGCAGTATTGTCTCTAAGCTTCTCAGTCTGCCTTGCAACCTAAAACTGCACAGATGTTTCCTCCCATAACCCATCCTGTGGAAATGCTTTGTCTCTAGAAACTATGTCGATATTTCCTCTTAGCTACCTGGCTGGAATGCACTCAAAAATTCCGTAGAGGTGTCTTCCCTGGACCCCCATCCCACATCAGTGTCTTGTGCCTCAAAAATGCACAATGTTGTCCAAGCTGTCCTATTTGTCTTGCATGTAGAAAATATGCAGACGGGCCTCCCAGGGAATCATTTCAGCAACAGTCATTTCCCACTAAAACAACGCTCACCTATCTCTTAGTGACTACAGGAAAGGTGACTTGTCGAGATCACTCCCAAGGAGTTGAGGAGAAGGACCAAGAGACTAAGTGATGAAAAAGGATCAGGATTGCATGCAAACTTCATCATATGCATGATCATCTCGAGGTTAAGTATGGTAAGTAAAGAACACCTTCCGAAGTACACCTCTTGCATGCCTGACAGGTGCTCTATGTTGTTTTAGAGCCTTGTCCTCTCTCCCGGTCACCTGCACCTAAAAATGAAAGGCAATGCATCATGGTAGACTAGGAGATTTCTGGATTTGATGTCGTCTCACCATGAGTGATTGTAGGAAAATGTACATGGATAAGACATGACACGATGATGAACGAGATGAACAAGAAGCGCATGTTAGAAGGCTTTCTTTGGTTGGACAAACACTCAAAGCATACAAAATATCAAGAGAAGGAGACACATGCACATGCATGGACCATTTAGTGAACACCAAGATCATTGAAGACTCCGCACACTTTGACATGCAGAGGTGAAGATATGGTACGCCATGGGCACACTCATCACTCAGCAACATAACTGCTTGACACGAACAACAAAACCAACATGTGCATACCTGCAACGTCATGTCAAGTTGTGTAATGAGTTGCCTTGGCCACATCACTACTTTGGGTCATGTTATCCCCTACAATGTCATAGGTTGAGGAGGAGATCGAAAGAGGTAACTTAAAACCACTCGTAGTTCAACATCTAGCCCTTCTAAACTAGAGAAGGATCTCTCTAAGGTTTTTCATAATCATTGAATGGAAGAGAAATGAATTTTAGGCCAGATATAATAGTTTTGGTTGAGTTTTTAAAAATTTAGGGTTTTTAGGTTTCTGGACCAGGGGTGAGAAAAAGCAATTAAGTTAGGGTCTCAAGGGTTTGCAGTGGCAGGGATAAAGAGGAGAAATATAACAATGTCTTGTGATGGATTAATATTTGGTCAATGTAGTGTAGGGTATGAAAGGTTAAGAAATCATAATGAGCATGTATTACCATGAATTCATTAATCAAGAAGAAGAAATACACAGACATGATTTTCCACATAAACAGAGCTTTGAATATAAAGAATTTTGCCTATATAATTGTAAGGAAAATCATTGAGGAAAGAAAAACATGTTAAGAGAGATGAATTCATTCATAAGAAACTGACATAGAAGGAAAACAACACCACGAACTCACTACACAAGTATTCTTGAAAAATAGTTGCAACTGTTCCTTGATTAACTGTATGAAATCATAAGGTACAATTCCTCTCCTCTGAAGTCCAAACCTTATCTTTGAATGAAAAATGATACATATAGACTCAATCAAACAACTTCCAAGAGTCTCTCAACCAACAAGTGAGAGTGAGAAGGTCAAAAACAAACTCTTCTCTTAGACTTTGATTTGAGTTTTGCTTCTTTTATGCAGCCGAATTAACCATAAAAAAAACCTATCATGCCTATTTATTTATGGTTACATCATCTAAACTTTGAACCACTAAAGTTACATCATGAAATTGACTTTGACCAAGTCAAACCAAAAACTTGAGAAATTACATAGTGAAATTTTTTAAATAAAAACTCAGAAAACTGGAGAAGCGCAACACCAACTTTGAGGCAACTTTTAGGTGCCTTTTTGAAGTCAAAATTGAAATTTGAGGGAATGGTAAATTATCCTTTCCTGTCTAGTTTCCATAACATCTTGAATTTTTTAAACTGACCCATGGGAAGGCCTTCAAAAATTGATTCTCCCAAGGTGTCTCCAAAAGCGCAGCACCTATCAAAAAGAGGGGTAGAATGTTGATTTTTGACCCCTTTTTCTCATTTTTCTCAAAATATGAACACTTTCTGAGAAATATGATGAAATGGGTTTTGAGAGGAGGCCACCATCTTTCCAAAAATTTAATCCACTTGTCATTTGAAACCCTGAGAAAAATGTGCATCACCTTTCTGTGACTAGTGCAATTTCTGAGTTTTGCACCAAAATTCACCAAAAACCAAAAATTCTTAGAAAGCTCCCAAAATTGGGCCAGAAGTGAATAATGATGTATGTTATGCTCTCATGGATGCTTCAACAAGCATATCCAAGTTATCCCTCTCATTTTTGTCTTTTAGGGTTTCCTTTAGCTTGTTTTTCATTTGTTTGAGCTTGATGTTGCAAATCATGTTTCTGGTCTGATAGTGGTGGGCCATGTGCCTCAATAGCTGGTTGTCCCTGTTAGCCTTTTCAAGAAGATTCTCTAGGTGTCCATTGACCTTACCTAGCCAATACTCTTTGTCTTCACTGATTTCCAAGGCAATTTTGTCTTTAATTTCCAAATCTTCATCTAGTAGGTTTTGTTCTTTTTCTTTCTTCAATGCCCTTTTGAGACCCTTGGTCCTTGGTTTCTTCTTTCCAACTTGATTTTCCTGTTCATCATGTTCAATCACTGCTTTACCTTTGTCTTCTTGCTGCAACATCTTGGATTTCTCTTTCTCCATGATTAGCTGTGTGGCCTTGAGCTGATTGTTTTCTTGCTCAAGGAAGGAAATGATGAATCTAGCCCTTACCATATTTTCCATGAGCTCTTTGATTTGAGAATAGGGGTGATTTTAGGGGCGAATGTTCGCCCTTTGGCGAAATTAAGGGGTTTTAAATTTTTAGTGGGCGAATATTTTGTATCATAGTACATTTTTACAAATCACCTCAAATAGCCCACCTTATTTTAAGGGAGAGGGTAAAAAAGGTAAATTTCGCCCTTGAAATTAGGAGTTACAACCTTCCATTCGCCCATTTTCAAGAATAGGTTTTATTTAAGTGAATCCATTCACCCATTTTCAAGAATAGGTTTTAATTAAGTGAATCCTATGGGCCAAAGGCCCAAATACCATATTTATAAAAGAAATATGGTAAATTAATAAAAATATAAATAAATGAGAGGTATGGTAAATAAATAAAGAATTTTTTATATTTACTCCATAAGTCACCTATATACATGCAAGGGTGTAAACAAATAAAAATATAAGTAAAGTGGAGGTATGGTAAATAAATAAAACGTCTTTTTATATTTGCTCAAAAGGTATGGTAAATAAATAAAAATATAAATAAACTATACGCATGGTAAATAAATAAAACCTCTTTTTATATTTAGTCCATAACCCTCATTCTATTTATGAAGGCTCAAGAAAGAGGTTTTATTTAAGTGAATCCTATGGGCCAAATACCATATTTGTAAAAGAGATATGGTAAATTAATAAAAATATAAATAAGCGAGAGGTATGGTAAACAAATAAAACATTTTTTTATATTTACCTTGTATTTATGAATGGTATGGTAAATTAATAAAAATATAAATAAACGAGAGGTATGGTAAACAAATAAAACATTTTTTTATATTTACTCCATAAGTCACCTTATATTTATACTATGGGACAAATACCATGGACTAGATTGTTATTAATACCATGCAAAAAAACATTATTAACCCTAATATTAGTATTAATAAAAATAAAAATGGCACATGGTATTGACCCATGGTATTCACCAAAATGGCACATGGTATTGACCCATGATATTCGCTTGGAATGTAGCATATTTAAATGGGGGAATTAAACCAGCATAGATCCATTTGTACTCTGGATCATGCAATGATTTCATTTGTTTATTCAATAAACCCAAGATTTTATAATTGAGTAAAATATTCGCCATGCCTCGTGAGAGATTCGCCAAAAAATTATATATACATATCATATTATTGATAAAATCGCCTTCCATTTTTCCTATATACCATGGAGATTCGCCCATTTATTATACATGTAAATTTAGGGAGGGTTCTTAAAATTTTCCCTTTTTGAGAATCATTCTGCTTGGTAACCTATTGTAAGTTTGAATGTTCATGTCCTACTTCCAAGTCAACTAGTTCAAAATCATGCTCAATTAGCTCCTCATCCTGTAAATGTGATCCCTGTTTTGTTGATGTAGAAGGCTTGGCCCTTTTCTCAACTTGAGAAGTAAACACAAGCCTTTTTCCTCTCTGATATATTTTGGTCACCTTAGGTTTAGGTGCCTTAGGAACCTCCTCTAATTTGTTTGACGAACCTACTTCCATAGGTTGTACTGATGTGTCTTGGAGATGGCTTGATGAAGTAGTTTCATGCCACTACAAAGCTGTTTGAATGAAGGTATCCCATGCCATGTTCTTTTCTGCCAACTAATGGAGGACTACAACCTTTATCAAACTGTGATGGAAAAGGCCAGGTAGTGTTGTTTTCTTTTCATTTGTACATTTTCAGACATTTTGATAAGACTTTTGCACAAGTAGTTACACAAGTTGATAGGTTTCACAGCTGTGAAATGCATTAACAACTTGAAGTGGTATTGGTACAGTCTGGAAAATATCCCCTCATAGGTGAAAAAATTCATTACAACCTTCATCAGTGGTGCATACTTTTCCAACAGGTATCTGAATGGGATGATGTGTGAATGAGACTCTCTGTAGGGTGATTTTAAGAAAGGTTTGTACTACTCAAGGTCTAATCTCATGCCTTTGAACCAATACTCCCCATGATTAGGTAACCCTATGGCAAGAGAGATAGAGCTACTAAGAATGTAAATTCAATCCCTGCTATAGTGGCTTTTTCTCCCTTCATGTTGGTGGCAATCCAATCAGTGAGCTGCTCATGAAAACCAACTTCACCCACTCTTTGACAAAACCCTAGGTAGCTAACATCTTCAAAGCATTGTCTGATAAATTGAAGAGTTAATTTCAGATCATTTTGTGGGCTCATACCTAAGATCCTCCCTCCTTTATGATGTTTTCTCTTTTCTGATGGTGAAGAATCTCCCTCCATTTTGAAAACCCTAGATGACATAAAAGTGGAAAAAACAGTGAGGAATGAGTGAAATGGTGGAATGATAAAGTTAGGGAAGGGAAATGGTGATAGGGAAATTTTGGGAGATGGGCAGGGGTTTTAGAAGTCTTTTGAAAGTTGAATGGAGTGAAATGAGTGAGGGAAATGAGTAAGAGAATTTAAAAGCTGTCCTGCTAGGAAAATTGCTCAAATTGATAGGTAAGAGATAGGGTCTGTGAAAAGGTGAGGTAAACTAAAAGTAAATGAGATGCTTGGTAGATGATATGGTGATTTATATACAAACAAAGGTATGAGATGGAAATTTTTAAAGTTTGAAATGTTCTAGCTGACAAAAGTCACCATTTTCATTTTCTTTGAAGCATGACATTCATATAAACCCTAGATGATTTAAAATCACCATTTGCATTTGCTTTGCCAAAAGAAAAGAGGCAGTAAGATGATGGTACTTACTTGTTGAATAGCTTAGAAGAACAAAAAAATTTAGAATACAAGCTTAGACTTTGAATTTGGGTGATTTTTGGCAAGTTTTGGGCCACTCTGTCCTGTCCGCAACATAGTTAACGGATGTGCAACAACAAAACACAACACAGTTCACAGATGCACAACGCCACTCCCAGAAATGCAGTGTGGTTCACAGATGCATAGCGCCAAGGGATTTTTGCCAATTTTATCTAGAAAATCCGTGTTTTTCAATAAAGGAGGAGAGAGCTCGATAAACAAAGGAGGTAAGGATGCAAATGAAATATGTTTGGGACTATTGAGTTTTTAAAGGCATAGTATGATATTCTTTTGAGTGAAAATGGGCCCCACATACCTTTTTCAAAACATGACTTTCACTCTTTTTGAACTTGACCACCTTGGAGATTTGAAATCTGAACTTCTTTTACCTTTTTGAACAGTGAAACTTCTTTCTTTTGGAACCTTGAGACTATAGCCATGAAGCGCTTATGAAATCACATAAAAAATTATTGAAACAAGTTTCTTATCACAACTCATCCTATGCCGGATTTTATGCATGAAATGAAAATGGACCTTGAAACCCTAATGACCTAATGAATGCATTAGACTGAGTGAAGTCCTAATGGCGATGAGTGACATGATGATGACATTTTCTTTATGATGATACACTCATCTGAGTGATGTAAGCGATCGATAGGTGAGATTTTTGAGAGAATATAGATAATCCTAGACAAACTAACCAGTGACCAAATTTTATTCTGGAAACCTAGTGACATGATAAAGTTTGACCTCAAGACCCTTAACAAACGTGGTAAAAGCATATCTGGTCACTGGTGACAACCAGAAATAACTGTCACTAACAGGTCATAACTGTGTAATCAATGTAATGTAATGTGGAAGTCCAAGAGACCCATGGATGAAGTCAAGGAGTAATGTAAGTCGAACAATCATGAGGGAAGTTGAACAATCACAAGGGTCAATTTCACCCTTGGCTATACCACTCATTTGTACATGAAAACTACTTTTCACCTTGGCTCCTGCCACATAGCCTTGAGATTCTGTAGTCTTTTCTTTGAGGAGCAAGTAGTGGCTCCAACGCCCTGCTATCGGGGTTAGTGATGTATGATGTACGAATGTGTCTTGGAACTTTCGCTTAATTCATAAGCCTGTTAATAGGCCAACACGTTTTCACACATGTATTGTATTCATTTGTAAGACAATTCTTTGATGCTTGTAATGCATGTTGCTTTAACATGTACTAAGATAGTTGAACTATTTCAGTTTTTTTAATGCATATGTTGTTGGAAATGTGTTGTATCGGTTTTTAACATTGTCTCGCCCGTGTGGACTACTCCGCTGATGATCTAGGTGGCTCCAAACATAGGTAGAAGTCCTAGAGGACTCAGAAAGTGTAAAAATTCAGAGTGGTCAGATTGGTCCAAAACCAGCACCAGATCGAAATACTCATCGCCATGATTCCAACTGTGCAAACAACACTCAAATTTGAACTCGTATGAGGGAGAAAGAGCCAGTCAAAGTTTTGGTCAAAGTTGGGTTGTGGGCCACGTTTAAGTGTCCTACAATTTGACCGACCCCGGGGCATGAAACCTAGCTCCCGAAAGCGGGTGAATTTGTTGGGTCCTTAATTTGTCTAATATCCCCTATATTAGACAAAATCGAAAAATAGCACCATGGTTAATAAAAATCCAAAAAAAAAAAAAAATTAATTAGGTGGCGGGCCATGAACCCCTCCATCCCCATCGAACCAAAGATAACATTAAAATCAAAATTTTAATTAGAAAAAGGCCAACAAGACATGACCCTCACTGGCCCAACCGCATTATAAAACAATTTCTTATTTAAAAAAATGGGCCAGTGGCCATGACCCTGCCGGACCCCCAAACTCCATCCACCAAACGTATACAAATATGGTGGTGGGTGGGCCACCTTTGGTGGACCCAAACCACACCCCCATCTCCATATGCTATGACATAAGATATGGAGGATGGTGGGTATCAACCTGCGCCGACCACGTGGGCTAGCCCGCCACCATGTGGTAGCCCCATTTAACACAAATGTAACGACAACAACCCAAACTCATTAATATGCCAACCAAAAACAAATAAATCACGTGGGATATGTATGTAATGGTCATGGCAATGGTGGAATGGATTTGCTAGCAGAGATGAGGGGAGCGGGCCACTGGATCGGTGGACCCGCCCCTATTACAACAAAATGGTAATAAAAATGGAGGGGCGGGATTTGATCCCCCGACCCCTCCTCAACCATTTTCCTTTCTTACCACAACATCAAACGACTTTCTTTAGAAAGGCCGCAGACGAATTGTGATTTAAACCCACATTTCTTTAGTGCACGGAAGCCAAGGCAGAGCATGGAAATTGAGATAGTATTTTTTAATTAATTTGCAGGGGGAACCATGAGCAGAGAAAAGCACAGGCGGAACCATGATTAAGCCAAATTTTGAGGAGGGCAAAATTTTGCCAGTGTCCAAATTGGACAAACTTTATGTCTATTCTACACTTTTCAGTGACGCGAACCTAATGGCATAGACAGAATTTTGATCTGAGTAGCAGATCTTCAGATGACTTGGAGGAGGGAATATTTGAGGAATCTAGGGGGAATCTAAAAGATTCCTGTAGCCCCAGATTTTCACTTTGTCAGAATTCAGAAATTTGACAATCGATTTTACACTGTTCGATGCCACGAATTTGATGGTGTAATCAGATATTCCATTTTTCGGCCACTTTTCAAAGTGGAGTGCAGGTGTCAACATTCAATGTGTGAGAAGTCATTTCCACAAGATTCGACGCCACGAGATTGATGGTGCAACCAGATCCAATAGTTTATCATCCTCTTCTTCAGATAACTCCTTGATGTGAGGTATATGCAGTGTGATCATGTACTTTTTTATCTCTTTTTCTAAGATGCATTGTGCTATATAGATCCTTGTTTGATGTTAGATGTGGGATCTTGTTTTGTTCTTGATGTAAGATGTACTTATTGTCATGTTTTGATTGAGATCCCTTTGTCGTCATGTTGACGAGATACTCATGTGTCACCATGTATGTTTGATTTGAGATCCCTTTGATGCCATGTTGGCAGGATGCTCATTATTAACATATGTGAAATTATGTCATGCTAATAGGAGTTCCTTTTTTTTGAATGAGAGTTCCTACAACGGAACATCTCTTGGAGCCACCCCTGCATGAGGGCATTTTCCTTGTATGATAGAGAAAACACATGCATGTACATCATCACTCTTTCCAGCACTTAATGTAGTGACCTACACCATATTGACACTAGGGCCCAAAGACGTAGTCCCTCCTGGACAAACTCCGTTATCAACGTCTTGTGTTTTATTTTGTTGATTCTTGTCATGTTCCTTCTTCTTTACAACATGCATATATGTTCCTTTATGATCTTTTAAATGCAATTTTAACAACATCACGGAAGTAAAATATCTTTGTTAAATCCGGGATTTGAGTCAAGTCAGATCAAGTTTGGTATTAGAGTGGTCTTTACGTGGACGTGAATTGTGAGCGTGAACAATGGAACGTGCAGCGATGGAGGATGACAAAGCGATGTACGAGACCATGCTCAGAATTTCCCAAAAGGTGGAAATAATGTATGAAGCTCTACAAAAAGAGACAGAGGAAAAGCAGCAAGTGCAGCTTCAGTTGCAAGCCATGGAAGAGGCCCTGGAAGAACTGAAGCACAACAACTAGAGTCTTAAAGTAGATAATGTTGAATTGAAGATGCATCTACAAGAAGAGAAAGAGGAGAAACATAGTTTGCTATGACAACGACAAGTAAAGGACGAGGCCTTGGAAAAGCTGCAGCGTGACCCATGTGAGGTAAAAAGTAATTCTTCTTCTTCATGTATGTTTCCTGATGATGATTTTGCTATTTTTGAAAATCATACCATAGGAATTGGCTCCAAACTGTTGAAGAAAATGGGGTATGAAGGAAAAGGCTTGGGCATTAATGGCCAAGGCATTGTTAACCCACTCAAAGTAGATGAATTACCCCATCAGGCAAGACTTGGGTATGTCGAAAAGGAAATTGGGGAATGCGTTAGGAAAAACAACAAACCACCAACAACAAATGATGAGAAGCCCTCATCAATTCTTTCCAACTCGAAAATGGAGGTAAAAGATGATGATTTCCCTTCAGTTTCATCTTCACATAGAATGATTTCTGTTGGAAATGTGGATATCCTAATTACAGGGACAAACATGAGGCTCCTTACCAGGATGAGGTACAAGGAGGAAAAAGAACTTGGTGTTAATAACCAAGGCATAACTCAACCATTGGAGGTTGTGTAGAGACCTCGATTTGTAGGCTTTGGATACACTGAAGGAGAATGCTTGAAGGTGTCATATTCTTCCGAGATATCGTCGAAATCGTCGAGGAAAGAGAATGATGGGAACACATCACCATCATCCCATTGCAATGCCCATTGCAGGGAAAGATCTGAGGCAAGCTCTCATCTGCATAATGACACTCGAGGCAGAAAGGAAAGGTATAACCAGTTTCGATATTCGAATGTTCATTTCAATTATAATCATGTTGTTAATGATGGCCATAAAACAAGGCATCGAAAAACATGTAATTTTTGTGGATTACATAATCATACATTTTCTAAGTGTTGGAAAAGAATAGCAGCACACAAAAGGAGGAGGCATGAAAGACCCTCTCAACAGCAGGTAAAGAAACATATTAAGCAGATTTAGAGGAAGAAGATGTATTGCAGTCATTGCAACAGAGGTGACCATCAAAGAGCCACTTGTTGGAGGCTCCATCCAGAGCAACGCATTAATGACAAAGCGTCGTTGCACGAACTAGATGAAACGGTTGTTTGACCAACGAATGCGCCACAAGGAAGCGATCCATTCACCTTGATAAGTGAGAAATGGTTCTTCTAGGTGTGATAGAATGTCATGGTCTTATTTTTTTTTCCAATCATGGGTTGCATTTTAAAATGTAAAAGTGATGATGTGTTTTCAATGACTTGTTAAGAAATAATGATGTCTGGTCTTATTTTGTGTTGCATGTTAAATTGTGAAGGTGATCATGTGTTTTCCATCACTTATCAAAGAAACAATAGTGTTTGGCCTTATTTTTGTAAATCATGTCTTGTAGTGATGATGAGTTTTCCATCACTTGTTGAAGAAACAATGATATGTTGACCTTGTCTTTATAGCTGGGGTATTGTTTCCATTTTGATGTAAACTTGACCACCGAGTATGTGTTCTAAACTCATGGAATGTATGGGATGATTGGGTCATTAGTTGGTCATATGAATTAAGCATGTAATTTGTAGAAATGTACTACAAGTTTTCAAAGGTTGCATGTGTCGCCTCATCAGCTATGGCTCCAAAGAACAAAGGTGAAGGAGAAGTAAGGGTGAATTATCAGACATTTGTAAGTGCAGGCAAGGTATAGAGAAGTTTCCGATTATTTTTCATGCTTTTGGAGGACCAAAAGCTCCTCAGTGTGGAGGATTGATCCAAGTGGCTCAAGACACAGGTAGAAGTCCTAGAGGACTCCGAAAGGGTCAAAATTAAAAGTGGTCAGATTTCTCCCAAACTAGCACCAGATCAAATTGCTCATTTCCCTGATTCCAATGGTGTGAACAATGCTCAAATCTAAGCTCATATGAGGGAGAAGGAGCCAATCAAAGTTTTGGTGAAAGTTGGGTTGTGGGCCAGGTTTGAGTGCCTACAATTTGACTGACCTCGGGGCATGAAACCTAACTCCCAAAAGCAGAAAAATTTCTTGGGTATTTAATTTGTCTAATATCCCCTATATTAGGCAAAATTGAAAAATAGCACCATGGTTAATAAAAATCTAAAAAAAGATACTTAATTAGGTGGCGGGCCATGGCCCCCACCACCCCCATCGTACCAAGCATAACATTACAATCAAAATGTTAATTAGAAAAATCCCGACAGGCCCTGACCCCTGTTACCCAACTGCATTATACAACAATTTCTTATTAAAAAAAATGTGTCGGCGCCCATGACCTCGCTGGACCCCCAAACTCCATCCACCAAACGTATATAAATATGGCGGTGGGCGGGCCACCTCCGATGGACCTAGCCCACACCCCCATTTCCATATGCTATGACATAAGATATAGAGGTCGGCGGGTATCGAACCTGCGCCGACCATGTGGGCCGACCTGCCACCATGCGGTGACCCTAATTAACGCAAATGTAACGACAACAACCCAAACTCATTAATACGTCAATAAAAAACAAACAAATTGCATGGGATATATATGAAATGGTCACTCCAATGGTGGAACGGATTTGCCAACGGAGATGAGGGGAGTTAGCCACCAGATCAGCGGACTTGCTCCCATTACAACAAAATGGTAATAAAAATGGAGGGGCAGGATTTGATCCCCCGACCCCTCCTCAACCATTTGCTTTCTTACCACAACGCAAAACTAATTTGTTTGGAAAGTCCACAGATGGATTGACATTTAAACCCACATTTATTCAGTGCACGGAGGCAAAGGCAGAGCATGGAAATTGAGACAATATTTTTTAATTAATTTGCAGGTGGAACCATGAGTAGGGAAAAGCACAGGCGAAACGATGATTAAGCCAAATTTTGAGGAGGGTGAAATTTTGCTGGTGTCCAAATTGGACAAACTTTGTCTATCCTAAACCTCTCAGTGACACAAACATGATGACGTAGACAGAATTTTGACCTAAGCAATAAATCTTCAGATGACCTGAAGGAGGGAATCATTGAGGAATCTAGGGGGAATCTAAAAGATTCCTATAGCCCCAGATTTTCACTTTGTTAGAATTCATAAATTTGACAGTCGATTTTACACTATTCGATGCCACGAATCTGATGGTGTAATCAGATTTTCCATTTGATCATTTCATTTTTCGACCACTTTTCAAAGTGGAGTGCAGGTGTGAGCATTCAATGTGTGAACAGTCATTTCCATGAGATTCGATGCCACGAGATTGATGGTGCAGCCAGATCCAATAGTTTATCATCCTCTTCTTCAAATAACTCCTTGATGTGAGGTATATGCAGTGTGATCATGTTCTTCTTTATCTCTTTGTTTGAGATGCATTGTGCTATATAGATTCCTGTTTGATGTTTGATGTGGGATCTTGTTTTGTTCGTGATGTGAGATGTACTTATTGTCATGTTTTGATTGAGATCCCTTTGTCGTCATGTTGACGAGATACTCATGTGTCATCATGTATGCTTGATTTGAGATCCCTTTGATGCCATGTTGGTGAGATGCTCATTATTAACAAATGTGAAATTATGTCATGCTAATAGGAGTTCCTTTTTTTTGAATGATAGTTCCTACAACAGAACATCTCTTGGAGCCACTCCTGCGTAGGGAATATTTCTTGTATGATAGAGAAAACACATGCATGTACATCATCACTTTTTCCAGCACTTAATGAAGTGACCTACACCATCTTGACACCGAGGCCTAGAGACGTAGTCCCTCCTAGATGAAATCCATTATCAACGTCTTGTTTTTTATGTTGCTAATTCTTGTCATGTTCCTTCTTCTTTACAACATGCATATATGTTCCTTTATGCTCTTTTAAATGCAATTTTAACAACATCACGGAAGTAAAAGATCTTGGTTAAATCCAAAATCTGAGTCAACTCGGATCAAGTTTGGTATCATAGTAGTCTTTGTGTGGGCGTGAATTGCGAGCATGAACAATGGAATGTGCAGGGATGGAGGATGACAAAGCGATGTACGAGACCATGCTCAGAATTTCCCAAAACGTGGAAATAATGTATGAAGCTCTACAAAAAGAGATAGAGGAAAATCAGAAAGTGTAGCTTCAGTTGTGAGACACGGAAGAGGCCCTGGAAGAACTGAAGCACAACAACTAGAGTCTTCAAGCAGATAATGTTGAATTGAAGATGTGTCCACAAGAAGAGAAAGAGGAGAAACATAGTTGGCTACGACAGTTGCAAACAAAGGACGAGGCCTTGGAAAAGCTACAGCGTGACCCATGTGAGGTAAAAAGTAATTCTTTGTTTTCATGTATGTTTCCTAATGATGATTTCGCTATTTTTAAAATCATACCACGGGAATTGGATCCAAACTGTTGAAGAAAATGGGGTATGAAGGAAAAGGCTTGGGCATTAATGGCCAAGGCATTGTCAACCTACTCAAAGTAGATGAATTACCCCGTCAGGCAGGACTTGGGTATGTCAGAAAGGAAGTTGGGGAATGCACTAAGACAACTAGTGAACCACCAGCAACAGATGATGAGAAGCCCTCATTAGTTCTTTCCAACTCGGTAGTGGAGGTGAAAGATGACGATTTCCCTTCAGTTTCATCTTCACATAGTATGATTTCTGTTGGAAATGTGGAGATCTCAATTACAAGGACAAACATGAGGCTCCTTACTAGGATGAGGTACAAGGAGGAAAAATAACTTGGTGTTAATAACCAAGGCATAACTCAACCATTGGAGGTTTTGCAAAGACCTCGATTTGCAGGCTTGGGATACACCGAAGGAGAATGCTCGAAGGTGTCAGATTCTTCCGAGACATCATTGAAATCGTCGAGGAAAGAGAATGATGGGAACACATCACCATCATCCCATGGCAGTGCCCATTGCAGGGAAAGAGCTGAGGCAAGCTCTCATCACCATAATGACACCAGAGGTAGCAAGGAAAGGTATAACCAGTTTCAATATTCGAATGTTCATTTCAATTATAATCATGTTGTAAATGACGGCCATAAATCAAGGCATCAAAAGCATGTACTTTTTGTGGATTACATAACCATACATTTGCTAAGTGTTGGAAAAGAATAGCAGCACACAAAAGGAGGAGGCGTGAAAGACCCTCTCAACAGCAGGTAAAGAAACATGTTAAGCAAATTTGGAGGAAGGAGATGTATTGCAGTCATTGCAATAGAGGTGACCATCAAAGAGCCACTTGTTGGAGGCTCCATCCAAAGCAACACCTTAAAGACAAAGTGTCGGTGCACGAACTAGATGAAATAACTGTTCGACCAACGAATGTGCCACAAGGAGGTGACCCATTCACCTTGATAAGTGAGAAATGGTTCTTCTAGGTGTGATAGAATGTCATGGTCATATTTTTTTTCCAATCATGTGTTGCATTTTAAAATGTAAAAGTGATGATGTGTTTTCCATCACTTGTTAAGAAACAATGATGTCTGGTCTTATTTTGTGTTGCATGTTAAACTGTGAAGGTGATGATGTGTTTTCCATCACTTATCAAAGAAAAAATAGTGTTTGGCCTTATTTTTGTAAATCATGTGTTGCAATGGTGATGAGTTTTCGATCAATTGTTGAAGCAACAATGATATGTTGGCCTTGTCTTCATAGCTGGGGTATTGTTTCCATTATGATGTAAACTTGACCACTGAGTATGTGTTGTAAACTCATCGCAATTATGGGATGCTTGGGTCATTTGTTGGTCATATGAATTAAGCATGTAGTTTGTAGAAATGTACTACAGGTTTGCAGAGGTTGTAGGTGTCGGCTCATCACTTATGGCTCCGAAGGACAAAGTTGAAGGAGAAGGAAGGGTGAATTATCAGATATTTGTAAGTGTAGACAAGGTACAGAGAAGTTGCAGATTATTTTTATTTCTTTTTGAGGACAAAAAGCTCCTCAGTGGGGAGGATTGATCCAAGTGGCTCTAGACACAGGCAGAAGTCCTAGAGGACTCAGAAAGGGTCAAAATTAAAAGTGGTTAGATTTCTCCCAAACCAGCACCAGATCAAAGTTCTCATTGCCTTGATTCCAACGGTGTGAACAACACTCAAATCCGAGCTCGTATGAGGGAGAAAGAGCCAGTCAAAGTTTTGGTCAAAGTTGGGTTATGAACCAGGTTTAAGTGTCCTACAATTTGACCAAACCTGAGGCATGAAACCTAGCTCCCGAAAGTGGAAAAATTTGTTGGGTCTTTAATTTGTCTAATATCCCCTATATTAGACAAAATCAAAAAATAGCACCATGGTTAATAAAAATCTAAAAAAATATATTTAATTAGGTGGTGGGCCATGACCCCTGCCACCCCCATCAGACCAAACATAACATTACAATAAAAATGTTAATTAGAAAAAGGTCGACGATTCATGACCCCCACCGGCCCAACTGCATTATATAACAATTTATTATTAAAAAAAATGGGCCGGTGGCCATGACCCCGCCGGACCCCCAAACTCCTTCCACCAAACGTATATAAATATGGCGGTGGGTGGGCCACCTCTGGTGGAACCGGCCCACACCCCCATCTCCATATACTATGACATAACATACAAAGGCCAAGATGTATCGAACCCGCACCGGACACGTGGGCCAGCCAGCGACCATGCGGCGACCCCATTTAATGCAAATGTAACGGCAACAACCCAAACTCATTAATATGCCAACAAAAAACAAACAAATCACATGGGGTATGTATGTAACAGTCACACCAATGGTGGAATGGATTTGCCAGTGGAGATGACGGGAGCTGGCCACCAGACCAGCAAATCCACCCCCATTATAGCAAAATGGTAATACAAATGGAGGGGCGGGATTTGATCCCCCGACCCCTCCTCAACCATTTGCCTTTCTTACCACAACGCAAAACTAATTTCTTTGGAAAGTTTGCCAATGGATTTTCATTTAAACCCAAATTTATTCAATGCACAGAGGCCAAGGTAGAGCATGGAAATTGAGACAATATTTTTTTATTAATTTTCAAGTGGAACTGTGAGCAGGGAAAAGCATAGGCAGAACCATGATTGAGCCAAATTTTCAAGAGGGCAAAATTTTGCCAGTGTCCAAATTGGACAAACTTTATGTCTATCCTACACCTCTCAGAGACACGAACCTGATGGAGTAGACATAATTTTGATCTGAGTAGCAGATCTTCAGATGACCTGGAGGAGGGAATCTTTGAAGAATCTAAAAGATTTCTATAGCCCCAAATTTTCACTTTGTCAGAATTCAGAAATTTGACAGTCAATTTTACACTATTTGTCGCCATGAATCTGATGGTGTAATCAGATTTTCCGTTTGATCATTCCGTTTTTCGGCAACAATTCAAAGTAGAGTGTAGGTGTCAACATTCAATGTGTGAGCGGTCATTTCCATGAGATTCGACGCCACGAGATTGATGGTGCAACTAGATCCAACAATTTATCATCCTCTTCTTCAAATAACTCCTTGATGTGAGGTATATGCAGTGTGATCATGTACTTTTTTATCTCTTTGTTTGAGATGCATTATGTTGTATAAATCCCTGTTTGATGTGAGATGTACTTATTGTCATGTTTGATTAAGATCTTTTTGTTGTCATATTGATGAGATATTCATGTGTCGCCACGTATGTTTGATTTGAGATCCCTTTGATGCCATGTTGGTGGGATGCTTGTTATTAACATATGTGAAATTATGCCATGCTGATAGGAGTTCTTTTTTTTTGAATGAGAGTTCCTGCAACGAAACATCTCTTTGAGGCACTCTTGCGTGAGGGCATATTACTTGTATGATAGAGAAAACACATGCATGTACATCATCACTCTTTCCAACACTTAATGCAGCGGCCTACACCATCTTGACATCGGGCTCGGAGACGTAGTCCCTCTTGGACAAACTCTGTTATCAACGTCTTGTGTTTTATGTTGCTGATTGTTGTCGTGTTCCTTCTTCTTTACAACATGCATATATGTTCCTTTATGCTCTTTTAAATGAAATTTTAACAACATCACAGAAGTAAAAGATCTTGGTTAAATACGGGAGTTGAGTCAACTTGGATCAAGTTTGGTATCAGAGCAGTCTTTGCGTGGACATGAATTACAAGCGTGAACAATGGAACATGCAGCGATGGAGGATGAAAAAGCAATGTACAAGACCATGCTCAGAATTTCCCAAAAAGTGGAAATAATATATGAAGCTCTATAGAAAAAGACAGAGGAAAAGCAGCAAGTGCAGCTTTAGTTGCGAGCCATGGAAGAGGCCCTGGAAGAACTGAAGCACAACAACCAGAGTTTCAAGCAGATAATGTTGAATTGAATATGCGTCTACAAGAAGAGAAAGAAGTGAAACATAGTTTTCTATGAAAACTGCAAGCAAAGGATGAGGCCTTGGAAAAGCTACAGCGTGACCCATGTGAGGCAAAAAGTAATTCTCTGTCTTCATGTATATTTTCTGATGATGATTTTGCTATTTTTGAAAATCATAACATAGGAATTGGCTCCAAACCGTTGAAGAAAATGGGGTGTGAAGGAAAAGTCTTGGGCATTAATGGCCAAGGCATTGTCAACTTGCTCAAAATAGAGGATTTACCCCATCAGGTAGGACTGGGGTATGACGGAAAGGAAGTTGGGGAATGCGTTAGGACAGCTAGCGAACCACCAAAAATAAATGATGAGAATACCTCATCATTTCTTTCCAACTCGATGGTGGAGGTAAAAGATGATGATTTCCCTTCAGTTTCCTCTTCACATAGTATGATTTATGTTGGAAATGTGGAGATCACAATTATAGGGACAAACATGAGGTTCCTTACCAGGATGATGTACAAGGAGGAAAAAGAACTTGGTGTTAATAACCAAGGCATAACTCAACCATTGGAGGTTGTGTAGAGACCTCGTTTTGTAAGCTTGGGATATAAAGAAGGAGAATGCTTGAAGGTGTCAGATTCTTTTGAGACATCATTGAAATTATCGAGGAAAGAAAATGATTGGAACACATCACCATCATTCCATGGTAGTGCCCATTGCAGGGAAAGAGCTGAGGCAATATATCATCACCATAATGACACCTGAGGCAGCAAGGAAACGTATAACCAGTTTCGATATTCAAATGTTCATTTCAATTATAATCATGTTGTTAATGATGGCTATAAATCAAGGCATCGAAAAACATGTACTTTTGTGGATTACATAACCATACATTTGCTAAGTGTTGGAAAAGAATAACATCCCACAAAAGGAGGAGGTGTCAAAGACCCTCTCAACAACAGGTAAAGAAACATGTTAAGAATATCTAGAGGAAGAAGATGTATTGCAGTCATTGCAACAGAGGTGACGATCAAAGAGCCACTTGTTGGAGGCTCCATCCAGAGCAACGCATTAATGAAAAAGTGTCGTTGGAAGAACCAGATGAAACGGTTGTTTGACCAATGAATGTGCCACAAGGAAGTGATCCATTCACCTTGATAAGTGAGAAATTGTTCTTCTAGGTGTGATAGAATGTCATGGCCTTATTTTTTCTCCAATCATGTGTTGCATTTTAAAATGTAAAAGTGATGATGTGTTTTCAATGACTTGTTAAGAAACAATGATGTCTGGTCTTCTTTTGTGTTGCATGTTAAATTGTGAAGGTGATGATGTGTTTTCCATCACTTATCAAAGAAACAATAGTGTTTGGCCTTATTTTTGTAAATCATGTGTTGCAGTGATGATGAGTTTTCCATCACTTTTTGAAGCAACAATGATACGTTGGACTTGTCTTCATAGCTGGGGTATTGTTTCCATTATGATGTAAATTTGACCATCGAGTATGTGTTATGAAATCGTGGCAAGTATGGGATGCTTGGGTCATTAGTTGGTCATATGAATTAATCATGTAATTTGCAGAAATGTACTACAGGTTTGTAGATGTTGCAGATGTCGATTCATCACTTATGGCTCCGAAGGACAAAGGTGAAGGAGAAGGAAGGGTGAATTATCAGACATTTGTAAGTGCTGACAAGGTACAAAGAAGTTGCAGATTATTTTTCATGCTTTTGGAGGACCAAAAGCTCCTTAGTGGGGAGGATTGATCCAGGCGGCTGCAAACATAGGCAAAAGTCTTAGAGGACTCAAAAAGGGTGAAAATTAAAAGTGGTTAGATTGCTCCCAAACTAGCACCAAATCAAATTGCTCATTGCCCTGATTCCAATGGTGTAAATGACACTCAAATCCGAGCTCGTATGAGGGAGAATAGCTAGTCGAATTTTTGGTCAAAGTTGGGTTGTGGGCCAGGTTTAAGTGTCCTACAATTTGAACGACCCCAGGGCATGAAACCTAGCTCCCAAAAGCAGGCAAATTTGTTGGGTCTTTAATTTGTCTAATATCCCCTATATTAGACAAAATTGAAAAATAGCACCATGGTTAATAAAAATCCAAAAAAAATTAAAAAAAATTAGGTGGCGGGCCATGACCCCCGCCAGCCCCATCGGACCAAACATAACATTACAATAAAAATATTAATTAGAAAAAGGAAAACGGGCCATGACCACCGCCAGTTCAACTACATTATACAACAATTTCTTATTAAAAAAAATGGGCCGATTGCCATGACCCTGTCGGAACTCCTAACTCCATCCACTAAACATATACAAATATAGCGATGGGTGGTCCACCTCCGGTGGACCCGGCCCACACCCCCATCTCCAAATTTTATGACCTAAGATACAGAGGCCAACGGGTATCAAATCCGCGCTGGCCATGTGCGCTAGCCCACCACCATGCGGCGACCCCATTTAATGCAAATGTAACGGCAACAACCCAAACTCATTAATACGCCAACCAAAAACAAACAAATCACGTGGGATATTTATGTAACAGTCATGCCAATGGTGGAACGGATTTGCCAACGGAGATAAGGGGAGTGGGCTATCGGACCAGAGGACCCTCCCCATTACAACAATATGGTAATAAAAATGGAGGGGCGGGATTTGATCCCCCGACCCCTCCTCAACCATTTGCCTTTCTTACCACAATGCCAAACAACTTTGTTTTGAAATTTCGCCGACGGATTGTCATTTAAACCCTCATTTCTTCAATGTGTGGAGGCAAAGGCAAAACATGGAAATCGAGACAATTTTTTTAATTAATTTGTAGGTGGAACCATGGTTGAGCCAAATTTTCAGGAGGGCGAAATTTTGCTAGTGTCCAAATTGGACAAACTTTATGTCTATCCTACACCTCTCTGCGACACGAACCTAATGGCATAGAAATACTTTTGATGTGAGTAGCAGATTTTCAGATGACCTAGAGGAGGGAATCTTTTAGGAATTTATGGGAAATCGAAAAGATTCCTTTACCCCCAGATTTTCACTTTGTCAGAATTCCAAAATTTGACAGTTGATTTTACACTATTCGACGCCACGAATCTAATGGTGTAATCAGATTTTCATTTTGATCATTTCATTTTTTGACCACTTTTCAAAGTGGACTACAGGTGTTAGCATTCAATGTTTGAGCAATCATTTGCATGAGATTCTACGCCACGAGATTGATGGTGCTGCCAGGTCCAACAGTTTATCATCCTCTTGTTCAGATAACTCCTTGATGTGAGGTATATGCAGTGTGTTCATGTACTTCTTTATCTGTTTGTTAGAGATGCATTGTGATGTATAGATCCCTATTTGATGTTTGATGTGGGATCTTGTTTTGTTCTTAATGTGAGATGTACTTATTGTCATGTTTTGATTGAGATCCCTTTGATGCCATGTTGGTGGGATGCTCGTTATTAACATTAGTGAAATTATGTCATGCTGATAGGAGTTCATTTTTTTGAATGAGAGTTCCTGCAGCGGAACATCTCTTGGAGCCACTCTTACCTGAGGGAATATTCCTTGTATGATAGAGAAAACACATGCATGTACATCATCACTCTTTCCAGTAGTTAATGTAGCGGCCTACTCCATCTTGACACTGGGGCCCAGAGACGTAGTCCCTCCTGGACAAATTCCATTATCAACATTTTGTGTTTTATGTTGCTGATTCTTGTCATGTTCCTTCTTCTTTACAACATGCATATATGTTTCTTTATGCTATTTTAAATGCAATTTTAACAACATCATGGAAGTAAAAGATCTTGGTTAAATCCGGGAGTTGAGTCAACTCGAATCAAGTTTGGTATCAGAGCGGTCTTTGTGTGGATGTGAATTGCGAGCGTGAAAAATGGAACGTGCAGCGATGGAGGATGACAAAGCGATGTACGAGACCATGCTCAAAATTTCCCAAAAGGTGGAAATAATGTATGAAGCTCTACAAAAAGAGATAGAGGAAAAGCAGCAAGTGCAACTTCAGTTGTGAGCCACAGAAGAAGCCCTGGAAGAACTGAAGCAAAAACACCAGAGTCTTCAAGCAGATAGTGCTGAATTGAAGATGCATCTACAAGAAGAGAAAGAGGAGAAAAATAGTTTGCTACGATAGCTACAAGCAAAGGACGAGGCCTTGGAAAAGTTGCAGCGTGACCCATGTAAGGTAAAAAGTAATTCTTTTTCTTCATGTATGTTTCTTAATGATGATTTTTCTATTTTTGAAAATCATGCCACAGGAATCAGCTCCAAACTGTTGAAGAAAATGGGGTATGAAGGAAAAGGCTTGGGCATTAATGGCCAAGGCATTGTCAACCTACTCAAAGTAGAGGAATTACCACATCAGGAAAGACTTGGGTATGTTATAAAGGAATTTGGGGAATGCGCGAGGACAGCTAGTGAACCACCAACAACAAATGATGAGAAGCCCTCATCAGTTCTTTCCAACTCAATAGTGGAGGTAAAATATGATGATTTCCCTTTAGTTTCATCTTCACATAGTATGATTTCTATTGGAAATGTGGAGATCACAATTACAGGGACAAACATGAGGCTCCCTACCAGGATGAGGTTCAAGGAGGAAAAAGAAATTGGTGTTAATAACCAAGGCATAACTCAACCTTTGGAGGTTGTGTAGAGACCTCGATTTGCAGGCTTGGGATACACCGAAGGATAATGCTCGAAGGTTTCAGATTCTTCCGAGACATCATTGAAATCATTGAGGAAAGAGAATGATGGGAAAACATCACCATCATGCCATGACAGTTCCCATTGTAGGGAAAGAGCCGAGGAAAGCTCTCATTGCCATAATGACACCCGAGGCAGCAATGAAAGGTATAACCAGATTTGATATTCGAATGTTCATTTCAATTATAATCATGTTGTTAATGATGACAATAAATCAAGGCATCGAAAAACATTTACTTTTTTGTGGATTACATAGCCATACATTTTCTAAGTGTTGGAAAAGAATAGCAGCACACAAAAGGAGGAGGCGTGAAATACCCTCTCAACAGCAGGTAAAGAAACATTTTAAGCATATCTGGAGGAAGAAGATGTATTGCAGTGATTGCAACAGAGGTGACCATCAAAGAGCCACTTGATGGAGGCTCCATCCAGAGAAACACCTTAAAGACAAAGCGTCAATGCACGAACCAGATGAAATGGATGTTCGACCAACAAATGAGCCACAAGGAGGCGACCCATTCACCTTGATAAGTGAGAAATGGTTCTTCTAGGTGTGATAGAATGCCATGGTCTTTTTTTTTTTCCAATCATGTGTTGCATTTTGAAATGTAAAAGTGATGATGTGTTTTCCATCACTTGTTAAGAAACAATGATGTCTGGTCTTATTTTGTGTTGCATGTTAAACTATGAAGGTGATGATGTGATTTCCATCACTTATCAAAGAAACAATAGTGTTTGGCCTTATTTTTGTAAATCATGTGTTGCAGTGATGATGAGTTTTCCATCACTTGTTGAAGCAACAATGATATGTTGGCCTTGTCTTCATAGCTGGGGTATTGTTTCCATTATGATGTAAACTTGACCATGGAGTATGTGTTATAAACTCATGGCAAGTATGGGATGCTTAGGTCATTAGTTGGTCATATGAATTAAGCATGTAATTTGCATAAATGTACTATAGTTTTGCAGAGGTTGTCGGTGTCGGCTCATCACTTATGGCTCTTAAGGACAAAGGTGAAGGAGAAGGAAGGGTGAATTATCAGACATTTGTAAGTGCACACAAGGTACAGAGAAGTTGCAGATTATTTTTATTGCTTTTGGAGGACCAAAAGCTCCTCAGTGGGGAGGATTGATCCAGGTGGTTGCAGACACAGGCAAAAGTCCTAGAGGACTCAAATAGGGTCAAAATTAGAAGTGGTCACATTTCTCCCAAACTAGTACCAGATCAAAGTGCTCGTCGCCCTGATTCCAACGGTGTGAACGACACTCAAATCGGAGCTCATATGAGGGAGAAAGAGCCATCAAAGTTGGGTTTTGGGCCGGGTTTAAGTGTCCTACAATTTGACCGACCCCGGGGCATGAAACCTTTCTCCTGAAAGTGGACGAATTTGTTCAGTCTTTAATTTTTCTAATATCCCTATATTAGACAAAATCGAAAAATAGTACCATGGTTAATAAAAATCCAAAAAAAATATTTAATTAGGTGGCGGGCCATGACCCCTGCCACCCCCATCAGACCAAACATAACATTACAATAAAAATTTTAATTAGAAAAAGGCTGACAGACCATGACCCGCACTGGCCCAACTAATGGGCCTCTAAATTAGACATAAATTAAGGCCCATGCCTCTAATTTAAAACATAAATCAAGGCCTTTGACCATCCTTCAACACATTAAACCTATCTCATTGCATTAGATAATTTATTTTTAACTTTAATATATTCATTATGAAGGTTTATGAATAATTGAATATATGTGCCTAATACTATTTATTTTTTGTGGAATATTATGAGAATATTGGGCAAATTATGAAGAGTTGGAGGAGGAGATGATTTAGGGACTTGTTCCCTATTACTAGAGGATCAATAATAAATAATAAGTCAACAAGATATTATGGAATTGTGGTACAAATGGTGGAACTCCAATGATTGAGAAAATCTAGGAATGTGTTCCACTAATCATGGAAGTAGATCCACTAATAAAAGGAGAAGATCCACTAATCAAGGGATTTCGGTGGGGAAAGCTTCCTCCATTCATGCGGAATGATTCTTAATCATTTTTTATAAGTACCACGACAAATTTTCCTCTAGTGAATAATTGAGAAAATCAAGTTATGTGTTCCCTGCCATTTAATGCAAATTCCTAGTATTGGGGACTAGATCCACTAACAATGTAAACTTTGAAACGGGAACCATAAACTCAAAACAGGAACTCTGGCGAAAAAACCCTGATTATTTTATTTTTTAGGGGTCAATTTTGAACATGTTTTAAAAATGGCAGTGACTACGAAATTTACTACGAAATTTTCTTGCAAAATATAGCTTCAAAATAAAAGTGATGATACTGGAACAATGAATTTTTTTTAGGGTCAATTTTCAAACTTTTTAAAAAATGCTAGTAAAACCAAATTTTTATGTACCAAACAAAGTTGTTTATGAGGAAAAAACACATTAATGTTTTTGGTAGAATATCATTTTTCTTTCCTAAGTATAAATTCAACATGTTTTCCAGGTGGGCGAGCGGGCTTGCACGGTTCTCAGAGTCGCCCAACCCCGGGGGGGGGGGGCGCCGGTCCACCCCCACAGCCACCCCAGCCCCCTCCCCCGTCACACCCACCTCCCCCCGCCCGCCCACCCATGCACTCACCCACTCACGCCTGATTCAAAGATCCATTAGAGAGGAAAATGAGCAAAAGGAAACAGAAAATATTGTGGAAGAGGAAAATGATGAAACTCTAGAGGACGAAGAGTTTGGATTACGTGACATTGTTGATTAAATTTAAGTTATGCTTGGAAATCAAGCTTTGCAATGTTTGACTTTGACATTTTATGAGAAGAATAAATACTCAATTAAGGTTGTTATGCGTTCAATATTTGTAATATGTTATTTTCGCATTGATTTTTAAATTAATCATTATTTTTTGAAAAAAAAAAGTAATTATTATTATCTTTTTGAAATGAAATTCATAAAAAAAAAAAAACAAAAAACAAAAAAAAAAAAACAAAAAAACAAAAAAAAAACAAAACAAAACAAAAAAAAAAAAACTATTATTTAACCATTTTTAGTTAAAATTTTCATATAAAAATTGTGATTTTGACATGTCAATTCTAGCAAAAACTTACCAAAATGTGTAGTTTTTTAATTATATTTATGTTAAAAATGGTTATTTTTATGTCCATTGTTAAAAAATATTGTTTTTTAGAAACAATTATTTCATGTGGATTGAAAAATTAATTAAGGATGTATAAATATGTGGAATATCGAAAATTCAAAATTTTGACCTTCTAATTTAAAAATGCAAAACAATAAAAACCTCACTACAAAAGAAATTAAAATTAAAATAAAAAACAAGAAAATTTGAAGAAAAA
This sequence comes from Pinus tabuliformis, assembly GCA_031772625.1. NCBI lineage: Eukaryota > Viridiplantae > Streptophyta > Pinopsida > Pinales > Pinaceae > Pinus > Pinus tabuliformis. The sequence continues at coordinate 278,556,626 of CM062812.1, forward strand.
GACCACTTAAAAAATTATCAAATTTACAAAATAATTATTTACATTTCATACATTAGAAAATTTAAAGTCCAAAAATAGGTTTTTAAAAAAAATGGTCTGATGCAGAATACCCACTTTTTAAAATCAGCATGAAAATCACTACCATTCTAAAATGCAATGTACATAAAAAAAAATTAAAGTGCCAAAAACTATGCTCTAAAAAAACATGTGTGCTCTGCATCAACCATTTTCAAAATCAGGTCACTTTTTTGCTATCTCTACGAAACGGGTAACAGTATCAGTTCTTGTTTCAAAGTTTACATTGTTCACTAATCAAGGTATTTTGGTGGGGAAAACTTCCTTCATTTATAGGGAATGATTCTTAATCATTTTGTATAAGTACCAAGTCGAATTTGCCTCTAGCGGTAGATTTTTATTAGTGTTATTGTGGAGAGAGCTTGTATTCTTGCAGCTCCATTGTATTTTCTTGCAGGGATGTAATTCTATTGATGAAAATAATGAAGATTGGTGTCATGTTCAGCTTCTAAATCTTGTTCTCCTCCATAGGTCTATGATTTTCCTTGGGCTTGGCCATCCCAAGAGCCTCAAAGCCCTTTTGTATCATTTCTTTCCTTCTTTTCATTGCTTATTCACATGCATCTCTAGTTTTTATTTCTTTCTATTTCTGCATTTAGTGTTAACGATTTCTTGTTGTAGGATTGAGTTAAATGATTGATATAAGTTATTTTGCAGGATCACAAACATTATTTCATCCTTGGAAAATCTTTGGAAGTTCATAATAATCATTGAGTTGCTTCGATTAGTCTTCTTATTCCCAAATCTAGATTGCTGGACCTCCTTTTTAACAAAGAACATTAAATTTCTGCTATTTTTTAGAGCATCCTAACGAGCTTCAATCAAATTGATTCCACTTGCATTATATCATAAAAACATTCTAGTTCATAACAAAAACTACCCCATTGTATTTTCATTTGATTTGGTTAGGAATTTCTTAGATTTACTAGCTCACTAGTTCTCAAATTTCTAGATTTTCGATTAGTAATGTTTTTATTTTTTATTTCTTTTTTGCATGGGTTAACATAGGTCTTTTTGAGTGATTCCACTTGGAATAGGGACCTAAGACCTCCTAGTTAATAAAAAATTTGTCCTATCCAATTTGGATTTGATTTGTTTGGTCAATAAACCCTCGCCAATTTCATTATTTCACAAGGAAACTTCTCCAAGCTTTTTGAGCGAATCCATCCATCTCTCGACTTTGGTTTTGATTTCTGAGTGATCCTAGGAATTTTCCCACTCTATTCCACCCATCACACAACTTTCTTAGGCCTCGCATCACTTCTAACACCTCACATTTTTCTCTCGACAGTATCTTGTAGGTTTCTAGTACATCTTGTAGGTTTTCCTAAAACGACCTGTTTTAAGGCCAAATTGACGGAAAACCTCTAGGAAGTCACCAAAATCCTCCCAAGGGTCTCCCACACCATCCAAACATCTCCTAACCCTTCCATACAACCTCCAACATCCTTAATTCACCTTCCACATCACCAAAAGACATTAGTTTGCATACTTGATTTTGCATGAAAAAAACAAAAAGACAAAAACAGATTTATTTCAATCCCTTTACTTGCACATTAGTGATGTTTGATGCTTCTTACTTCAATTCTTAGATAGTAGCATTTGGTTCATGATAATTTAGCGATATTGCAAAGCATATTTTCTTGGTAGTTAATTAGGATATGGTGTGATTTAGCATTGAATTTCTGTCTCTTTCCTTGTACTTTCTTTCTTGCAATAGGTTAAGGTTCCATTTCAAACATTTCATTTTCTGCAATTCGTTTAGGATTTGACTTCAGTACATGCACTCCATTACATCATGACAGCAAAGAAAGGACACATTGTATGCCGCACATATAATGCCGACACCTCTTAATTTTGTACGAACCCCAGGTTGGTAATTAAAGTCTGTAGCCTTGGGAGCTGCAACATTCTTGTTGCAATACCGAGGCTCATCACTTTTTGGCACCGTTGCTAGGGAGGTGTCAAAGTATGCATTGTTTTCATCCCTAGTTGATTCATGTATTTTCTCTTTTTGCAGAAACAAAATATTTTCATTAGGCATATTTAATTTCAAAAGTAGAAAATTGCATTGCATTATATTTTTCATTCAATCATAAAATAAAAACAAAATTTCTCCAACACCAACCCACCCCCCCATTTGATCACATGGTGCAGTAAGAGCCATATCATCATTCACTTTTGCAGGTAGAAGAAGAAGATGACAAAGAATGTAGAAGAAATGGATGGAGATGATGACAATGAGGAAGATCCTCTCAGATTTCCGATTCAAGGAACTGATGGTAGTGTGCACATGAACAACATCCCTCCATCTTTTCTTCCAAAATTTCATGGTCTAAGATCAGAGGATACAGAAACCTTTCTCTTTGAATTTGAAATTGTTTGTAGATCTTATGGTTACTTATTAAAAACTCAAAAACTCATATTGTTTCCGACAACATTGAAGGATAGAGCTCTTAGATGGTTCATGAGTTTAGGGACTAATTTAATAAGAACATGGAATGATATGAAAAAGATATTTATAGACAAATATAAAGATCATGATCTTAAATAAGAAATCTTTAGAATGAATCAAAAAGAAGATGAGAGTCTTGAGGATCTAATAAAGAGGTTCATGTATAATGTTAAGAGGGCAAAACTACATCATTTAGGATCCGACAAACTAAAAACCCTCTTACTTAGAACAATTAGGGATGAATGGATTGATCTCCTTAATCTCATGAGTAGAGGTGATTATATCAATTGTCATTTGAGGAAATTTGTGAAACATGCAAACACATATCAAGAGGAAAAGAAAGAGTAGGTAAATCAGCATCAAGATCGGTAAGTAAAGCTAAACTTGGAAACTGGTTTGATGGCTTTAAAACAAAAATTCTTAGCAATATAACCGAACAAGTAGAAATGTTAAGAATACAAAATGAGTAAAAAGAAGATGTTTGTGTTGTCCATACACAATCACATGATGTTAAAAGTTACTCCTCGTTACCAAGGTTGAAGAAAGTTCACCAAGAGAACAATGGAGCAAGTCAATTACCAATGCAGCAATGTTATGTAGCTCTAAGAGGACCATGGTAGCCTATTCAGCCTAATATGATGCAAGAGCATAATTCCCAATTTCAAGGTTATGCATATCCACCTCAAAGTAATTGGAACACACATTTTCCTTGGCAACATTGGCCATTTCAACCCCAATCTTGGCAACAAGGTTGGTAAGGAACTTATGGGAGCCATCCACAATATCCTCAACATTTTCCTCAATATCCTCCATACTCAACTCCATGTTATCCCTACCATTCACCTCCACCACAACCACAACCCCATCCACATCCATCTCAAACATACACTCCCACTCAACTACATGTACTACCATTTCCAAACCCACAAATTGAAGTAGCTCATCCCACTTACAATGCTGAGGTACAACCCTTCCAAACATCTCCTCTTGAGCTTAATGGTATTCACCATAGCTCAAGAAGAGTATTTCTAAAAAGAGATTTTCTTAATATCATTGAAGGACTACATCGAGAAGAAGAAGATTCAAATAAGAAGACCACACAACCATGGGTTGCGATTGATGAAGAACAGACATCAAAATTAGAGATTGAGAGAAATCCCTCATGGTTACCATCAAATCCTCCATGTGTTCAAGAGAACAATCAACAAAAATAGGAATATTTGGAGGTCATGGTAGAAGAAGACATGAAGAATGATCTAAATCAGCAAAAATACCAAGGACATCACAACTATATTGAAATATGGTTCCAGACAGTCACTAAGTTGCAGCATCACTCTCTTCCTCAACTATGCTTGATCCTTTCAAAGTCAAATCATTTGGTCTCTGAAATCCAAGTACTTGTCAAAGCATACATATCAAGCCTCCACATCATTTTGTCCATCATCTTGATGTGCACATGGCTCCACTGGAAGTATTCTTATACTTGAAAGTGATTTTGTTTTTCAAGTAGGGTAGGGTTGAAGAAAAAAAATGAAAAATAAGAGAAAATAAATCTAAGTGAAAACCTCCTTGGAGGCGCCTCAGATTGGCTCATTGATTGAAAACCTCCACGAGGCAATCAATGGGTTGGGAAAATGAAAAAGAGAGGAAAAAGAAACAATCCTACGTGAAAACCTCCTTTGAGGTGCCTAGGCAGACCTACTAGTGGAAAACCTCATTGAGGCGGCTAGTAGGCCTAGAAGAAAAAAAATAGAAAAAATAAAAGAATCCTTGCTCCATGCATGCATGCACTCTCCAACATCTGCAAGCAATAAGAACAAGTTGGTACCAAAAGGAAAATTGGTCAAGCCTAGTAAAAAAAAGCCAAATTTTGACTTGCTCCTACTTCGCTCAAATTCTCCAACAAGGCCAAGGCCATGCCAATTCATCACCCTCATCTATTTTTACCATCCACCCATAATTTGCAAGCTTCTACCACTCATTTTCCTTGTTGTCCTAAAAAACTACAAGATGCTTTGTTTTACTACAAGATGCAATAACACATAGAGCAGAAATTTATTTTTTCCATAAATTAAAAACCATGCATCCATTTGCAAATTTGTTTCAGGGGGGAGATGAATATGGATGATGGTAACATGCTCAAGCAGTTTCAGCAAATTCTAGTGCACATTTTCCAAGAAATTGGCCTCCATCACCTTCAACCATTTTTGCTTTTTCTCAATATTCATGCATCCATTTAAAAATTTGTTTCATGGGGAGATGCATATGGATGATGGTAACATGCCCAAGCAATTTCAGAAAATTCCAGTTCACAGTTTCCAAGAAATCAACCTCCATCACTTTCAGCCATTTTTAGTTTTTCTCAAGATCCATGCATCCATTGACCAAAATTTTTCTATGGGGAGGTGCATAATAATGATGGAAACATGCTTAAAAAGTTTTATCTCAATCCAGTCTACCATTTGGGAGATATGGACAAAAATTCGTTGTCCTATAAACCTATAGAATATAGAACAACACCTATAGGATTGGCAGAGCAGTTTTAAAGTAGATCCAAAGGTCAAAGAAGCTCCTCTAGAACTTAGCAGTAGCATCAGGATCATCAACATCACCATCAACACCTGCACATCAACATCAAATAAACAACAACATGCATGTCTCTCCAACAACCATCAAGTAGGTATACGTATGCAATATTCTTGACCTCTTCCCTTGAACATATTATAGCTAGAAATTTGTTGTCAATACATGAGAGATGAGGTTTTATAAGCTAAGGATGGGTCAGCAGTCTCAGCCGCTTTCAACTAGTTGATTGCAGCTCACTCCTTCACTGATGCAATGTTGGAAAGTCAAATTATGAAGGGTGATGATTTCAAGGAATGAGGACAACAGTTAAAAGAAGAAATTTTTGCAAAGGCCAAGTCACCACAACACTCCAAGCACTCCATCCACTTCATATTCACTATCTATTCATCATTCACCCATACCATTTCATTCTTGAAAAAAAAATAGACAAAGCATCCTCTCCATTTTCACAAACCTACACTACTCCCTTTGAGCCCTAGCATCATCATCCAATCCCTCTTCATCGTTTCTCATCACTCCCATACAGTTAGAAGACTCTGAAGGAAGAAGGAATGACTACTATAGGAAGGTAGAATGCTGCTACAAGAAGGAAGAAAGGAAAAAAGTGTGCTAAAACCCAAAATGACAGTGCCTAAGAGAGACATAATCAAAACAGAGAACTGCAAGGCCATTAGGCAGTCACCTAGGCCACAAAAGAGAACAAGAAGGCAACAAAAGGAAATGGGGCATTCACCATGAAAACAGAACTCAAACTGCAGTGATAAAAATAGGGTTTCCAAGAGGTCTGTAATCTCTTTCTAGCTATTTTCCAAGGCCTAAAAGATGTTATAAAAATGGGAGAAAGCATGGAAGCCAAGTAAGGGCCTTCCCTAACTTCAAACTATCATTTATGCTCAAAACTGGTATCATGTAGTTTTAACAGGGTTTCCTGTAGTTTTGACAGGAATTACTATAGGATGTCCTAGTTCTCATCTAAAGGCAGTTTGAAGGTTTTAGAGGTGTCAAAATGGTGGAACAAGGTAGCAGAAGGTTGATAAGGATATGGAAGACCTTGCTAAACAAAAAAAAATATTCAAGAACTCATCTTGAATAAGGGCAAGAAAGCAAGCTAATGGTCTCAAGAAACAATGATTTTTCTTTGAAAAAATATGTTTTTGGGCTTGTCCTTGCAGAGCTTACAGCCAATATTCTTAATGCATAAGAGAGAGGCCACTAGGGCCATGGATGAGGTACAATTAGGTCACTAAGTTGCTCAGAGGATGAACAACACTTTCAGCAGGGGGGTATGATGGGCCTCTAAATTAGACATAAATTAAGGCCCATGCCTCTAATTTAAAACATAAATCAAGGCCTCTAACCATCATTCAACACATTAAACCTCTCCTTTTGCATTATATAATTTATTTTTAACTTTAATATATTCATTAGGAAGGTTTATGAATAATTGAATATCTATGCCTAATACTATTTATTTTTTATGGAATATTATGAGAATATTAGGTAGATTATGAAGAGTTCGAGGAGGAGATGATTTAGGGACTTGTTCCCTATTATTGGAGGATCAATAATAAATAATAAATCAACAAGATATTATGGAATTATGGTACAAACGGTGGAACTCCAATGATTGAGAAAATCTAGGAATGTGTTCCACTAATCAAGGAAGTAGATCCACTAATCAAGGGATTTCGGTGGGGAAAGCTTCCTCCATTCATGGGGAATGATTCTTAATGATTTTGCATAAGTACCAAGTCGAATTTGCCTCTAGGGAATAATTAAGAAAATCTAGGAATGTGTTCCTTGCCATTTAATGCAAATTCCTAGTATTGGGGACTAGATCCACTAATCAAGGGATTTTTGTGGGGAAAACTTCCTCCATTCACGGGGAATTATTCCTAATCATTTTTTATAAGTACCGAGTCGAATTTGCTTCTAGGGGGAGATTTTGATTAGTGTTATTGTGGATAGAGCTTGTATTCTTGCATCTCCATTGTATTTTCTTGCAGGGATGTAATTCTATTGATGAAAATAATGAAAATTGGTGTCATGTTCAGCTTCTAAATCTTGTTCTTCTACATAGGTCTCTAAGTTTCTTTGGGCTTGTCCATCCCAAGAGCCTTAGAGCCCTTTTTGTGTCATTTTATTTCCTTCTTTTCATTGCTTATTCACATGCATCTCTAGTTTTTATTTCTTTCTATTTCTACATTTAGTGTTAATGATTTTTTGTTGTAGGATTTAATTAAATCGTTGATGTAAATTCTTTTGCAGGATCAAAACATTATTTCATCCTTGGAAAAGCTTTGGAAGTTCATAATAATCATTGAGTTACTTCGATTAGTCTTCTTATTCCCAAATCTAGATTGTTGGACCTCCTTTTTAGCAAAGAACAATGAATTTTCACTATTTTTTAGAGCATCCTAACGAGCTTCAATCAAATTGATTCCACTTGCATTAGATCAAAAAAACATTCTAGTTCATAACAAAAAGTACCCCATTCCATTTGCACTTGATTTGGTTAGGCATTTCTTAGATTTACTAGCTCACTAGTTCTCAAATTTCTAGATTTTCGACTAGTAATGCTTTTATTTAATTATTTATTTATTTTTGCATGGGTTAACATAGGTATTTTTTAGTGATTCCACTTGGAATAGGGACCTAAGAACTCCTAGTTAATAATAAAATTTGTCGCATCCAATTTGGATTTGATTTGTTTGGTCATTAAACCCTCACCAATTTCATCATCTCACAAGGAAACTTCTCCAAGCTTTTTGAGCGAATCCATCCATATCCTGACTTTGGGTTTGAGTTCTGAGTGATCCTAGGAATTTTCCCACTCTATTCCACCCATCGCATAGCTTTCCTAGGCCTTGCATCACCTCCAACACCTCACAATTTTCTCTCGGTTGTATCCTGTAGGTTCCTTGTAATTCCTACAGGATCATCCTATAGGTTTTCCTGAAACGTCCTGTTTTGAGGCCGAATTGATGGAAAACCTCTAGGAAGTCACCAAAAGCCTCCCAAGGGTCTCCCACACCATCCAACCATCTCCTAACCTTTCCATCCAAACTCCAACATCCTTAATTCACCTTCCACATCACCAAAAGACACTAATTTGCATACTTGATTTTGCATGAAAAAAAAATAAAAAGAAAAAAACAGATTTATTTCAATCCCTTTACTTGCACATTAGTGATGTTTGATGCTTCTTACTTGCATTCTTAGATAGTAGCATTTGGTTCATGATACTTTAGCGTTATTGCAAAGCATAATTTCTTGGCAGTTAATTAGGACATGGTGTGATTTAGCATTGAATTTATGTCTCTTTCTTTGTACTTTCTTTCTTGCAATAAGTTAAGGTTCCATTTCAAATATTTTATTTTTGCAATTTGTTTAGGATTTGACTTCAGTACATGCGCTCCATTACATCATGACAACAAAGGAATGACACATTGTATCCCGCACATATAGTGCCGACACCTCTTAAGTTTGTGCAAACCCCGGATTGATAATTAAAGTCGGTAGCCTTGGGAGTTGCAGAATTCTTGTTGCAATACCGAGGCTCATCACCAACTGCATTATACAACAATTTCTTATTAAAAAAATGGGTCGGCGGCCATGACCCCACCGAACCCCCAAACTCCATCCACCAAACGTATACAAATATGGCAATGGGCGGGCCACCTCCGGTGGACCTGGTCCACACCCCCATCTCCATATGCTATGACATAAGATATGGAGACTAATAGGTATCAAACCCATGCCGACCATGTGGGTTTTCCCGCCACCACGCAGCGACCCCATTTAATGCAAATGTAATGTCAACAACCCAAACTCATTAATATGCCAACCAAAAACAAACAAATCGTGTGGGATATGTATGTAACAGTCACACCAATGGTGGAACGGATTTGCCGATGGAGATGAGGGGAGAGAGCCACCGGACTAGCAAACCTAACCCCATTACAACAAAATGGTAATAAAAATGGAGGGGCGGGATTTGATCCCCCGACCCCTCCTCAACCATTTTCCTTTCTTACCATAATGCCAAACGACTTTTTTTGGAAAGTCCGCCGACAGATTGTCATTTAAATCTACATTTCTTTAGTGTGCGGAGGCAAAGGTAGAGCACAGAAATCGAGATAGTATTTTTTAATTAATTTGCAGGTGGAACCATGAGCAGGGAAAAGCACAAGCGAAACCATGATTGAGCCAATTTTTCAGGAGGGAAAAATTTTGCCAGTGTCCAAATTGGATAAACTTTATGTCTATCTTACACCTCTCAGCGACACGAACCTGATGGTGCAGACAACATTTTGATTTGAGCAGCAGATCTTCAGATGACCCAGAGGAGGGAATATTTTAGGAATCTAGGGGGAATCTAAAATATTCCCTTAGCCCCAAATTTTCACTTTATGAGAATTCAAAAATTTGACAGTAGATTTTACACTATTCGACACCACGAATCTGATGGTGTAATCAAATTTTCCATTTGATCATTCCATTTCTCGACCACTTTTCAAAGTGGAGTGCAAGTGTTAGCATTCAATGTGTGAGCAGTCATTTCCATGAGATTCGATGCCACGAGATTAATGGTGCAACCAGATCCAGCAGTTTATCATCCTTTTCTTCAGATAACTCCTTGATGTGAGGTATATGCAGTGTGATCATGTACTTCTTTATCTCTTTGTCTGAGATGCATTGTGCTATATAGATCCATGTTTGATGTTTGATGTGGGATTTTGTTTTGTTATTGATGTGAAATGTACTTATTTTCATGTTTTGATTGAGATCCCTTTGTCGTCATGTTGACGGGATAATCACATGTCACCATGTATGATTTGAGATCCCTTTGATGCCATGTTGGTGGGATGCTCGTTATTAACATACGTGAAGTTATGTCATGCTGATAGGAGTTCTTTTTTTTTGAATGAGAGTTCTTGTAGCGGAACATCTCTTGGAGCCACTCCTGCGTGAGGGAATATTCCTTGTATTATAGAGAAAACACATGCATGTACATCATCACTCTTTCCATCACTTAATGCAGTGGCCTACAGCATCTTGACACTGGGGCCTGGAGATGTAGTCCCTCCTGGACAAACTTCGTTATCAACGTTTTGTGTTTGATGTTGTTGATTCTTGTCATGTTCCTTATTCTTTACAACATGCATATATGTTCCTTTATGCTCGTTTAAATGCAATTTTAACATCACGAAAGTAAAAGATCTTGGTTAAATCTGGGAGTTGAGTCAACTCAGATCAAGTTTGGTATCAGAGTGGTCTTTGTGTGGACGTGAATTGCAGGCATGAACAATGGAACGTGCAGCGATGGAGGATGACAAAGCGATGTATGAGACCATGCTCAGAATTTCCCAAAAGGTGGAAATAATGTATGAAGCTATACAAAAAGAGATAGAGGAAAAGCAGCAAGTACAACTTCAGTCGTAAGCCACGGAAGAGGCCCTGGAAGAACTGAAGCATAACAACCAGAGTCTTCAAGCAGATAATACTGAATTGAATATGCGTCTACAAGAAGAGAAAGAGGAGAAGCATAGTTTTATACGACAGCTGTAAGCAAAGGACAAAGCCTTGGAAAAGTTGTTGTGTGACCCATCTGAGGTAAAAAGTAATTCTTCGTCTTCATGTATGTTTCCTTATGATGATTTCGCTATTTTTGAAAATCATACTGCAGGAATTCACTCCAAACTATTGAAGAAAATGGGGTATGAAGGAAAAGGCTTGGGCATTAATGGCCAAGGCATTGTCAAAACACTCAAAGTAGAGGAATTACCCCGTCAGGAAGGACTTGGGTATGTCAGAAAGGAAGTTGGGGAATGTGCCACGACAGCCAGTGAACCACCACCAACAGATGATGAGAAGCCCTCATCAGTTCTTTCCAACTCAACAGTGGAGGTAAAGGACGATGATGTCCCTTGAGTTTCATCTTCAGATAGTATGATTTCTGTTGGAAATGTGGAGATCCCAATTACAGGGACAAACATGAGGCTCCTTACCAGGATGAGGTACAAGGAGAAAAAAGAAATTGGTGTTAATAACCAAGGCATAACTCAACCATTTGATGTTGTGAAGGGACCTCGATTTGCAGGTTTGGGATACACCGAAGGAGAATGCTCGAAGGTGTCAGATTCTTCTGAGACATTGTCGAAATTGTTGAGGAAAGAGAATGATGGGAACACATCACCATCATCCCATGGTAGTGCCCATTGTAGGGAAAGAGCTGAGGCAAGCTCTCATTGCCATAATGACACCCGAGGGAGAAAGGAAAGGTATAACCACTTTCGATATTTGAATTTTCATTTCAATTATAATCATGTTGTTAATGATGGCCATAAATCAAGGCATCGAAAAACATGTACTTTTTGTGGATTAGATAAGCATACTTGCTAAGTGTTGGAAAATAATAGCAGCACACAAAAGGAGGAGGCGTGAAAGACCCTCTCAACAACAGGTAAAGAAGCATGTTAAGCAGATTTGGAGGAAGAAGATGTATTCCAGTCATTGTAACAAAGGTGACTATCAAGGAGCCACTTATTGGAGGCTCCATCCAGAGCAACACCTTAAAGACAAAGCGTCGGTGCACGAACCAGATGAAATGGTTGTTCAACCAACGAATGCGCCACAAGGAGGTGACCCATTCACCTTGATAAGTGAGAAATGGTTCTTCTAGATGTGATAGGATGTCATGGTCTTATTTTTTTTCCAATCACGTGTTGCATTTTAAAATGTAAAAGTGATGATGTGTTTTCCATCACTTGTTAAGAAACAATGATGTCTCATATTATTTTGTGTTGCATGTTAAACTATGAAGGTGATGATGTGATTTCCATAACTTATCAAAGAAACAATAGTGTTTGGCCTTATTTTTGTAAATCATGTGTTGCAACGATGATGAGTTTTCCATCACTTGTTGAAGCAACAATGATATGTTGGCCTTGTCTTCATAGTTGAGGTATTGTTTCCATTATGATGTAAACTTTACCACCGAGTATGTGTTATAAACTCATGGCAAGTATGGGATGCTTGGGTCATTAGTTGGTCATATGAATTAAGCATGTAATTTGCATAAATGTACTATAGGCCTATAGAGGTTGCAGGCATCGACGCATCACTTATGGCTCTGAAGGACAAAGGTGAAGGAGAAGGAAGGTTGAATTATCAGAAATTTGTAAGTGCAGACAAGGTACAAAGAAGTTGCAGATTATTTTTCATGCTTTTGGAGGACCAAAATCTCCTCAGTGGGGAGGATTGATCCATGTGGCTCCAGACACAAGCAGAAGTCCCAGAGGACTCAAAAAGGGTCAAAATTAAAAGTGGTTAGATTTCTCCCCAAACTAGCACCAAATCAAAGTGCTCATTGCCCTGATTCCAACGGTATGAACAACACTCAAATCCGAGCTCATATGAGGGAGAAAGAGCCAGTCAAAGTTTTGGTCAAAGTTGGGTTGTGGGAGAGGTTTAAGTGTCCTACAATTGGACCAACCCCGGGGCATGAAACCTAGCCCCTGAAAGCGGACGAATTGTTGGGTCTTTAATCTATCTAATATCCCTATATTGTTGGGTGTGGAGCCTGATTATCTTTTGTATTCAAAGGTATCGCCGCACGTTGCCACTCATAAAATATTCATTGCAGGGGGGGTCCAAGGGGGACGGTTGCGACTTTTTGGGAGCCCCCCCCTAGGGGGGGTTTCGGGGGCAACGGCCCCGAAGCTAAGAATAGATGTAAAATTGCCTTGTAAAATGTTGTAATTTCGTAGTCAATCTGGGCTGTTCATTAGGTGGAGATCTAACGATAGAAGTTATGTTTAATTTAGGGTTTTTTTCCCTAGAAGGCAATCCCTCGCTATATATGAGGGAATTGTATTGCGTCTATGTATATCTGTATTCTTAGTGAGGAAGAGAGAGGATATTGAGAGCGAAGAGGGAGTTACAGTGGATCTGCTATAGGTTGTATCTCTTCAATTTGCTGGATAATATAAAAAGAAGGACTGGCTGTTTCTCCGTGGACGTAGCCCAAACTGGGTGAACCATGTATATCTATGTCTCTCTTGTTTTATTCATTTTCTGTGTTTATATTTCTACAATATTTTATGTGTTCCATTGCTCTGTAATATATAATTTTCTAACATATATTAGACAAAATCGAAAAATAGCACCATGGTTAATAAAAATCCAAAAAAAAATATTTAATTAGGTGGCGGGCCATGACCCCCACCACCCCCATCGGACCAAACATAACATTACAATCAAAATGTAAATTAGAAAAAGGCCAATGGGCCATGACACCCACTGGCTCAACTGCATTGTACGACAATTTCTTATTAAAAAAAATGGGCCGGTGGCCATGACCCCGCCGAACCCCCAAACTCCATCCACCAAACTTATACAAATATGGCAGTGGGCGGGCCACCTCTGGTGAACCCGGAACATGCCCCCATATCCATATGCTATGACATAAGATATGGAGGCTGAAGAGTATCGAGCTCACGACGGCCACATGCGCTAGCCTGCCACCATGCGGCGGCCCCATGTAACGCAAATGTAATGGCAACAACCCAAACTCATTAATACACCAACCAAAAATAAACAAATCACATGGGATATGTATGTAAAGGTCACGCCAATGGTGGAACAGATTTGTCGGTAGAGATGAGGGGAGCGGGCCATCGAACCAGCAGGCCCACCCCCATTACAACACAATGGTAATAAAAATGGAGGGGAGGAATTTGATCCCCCAACCCCTCCTCAACCATTCGCCTTTCTTACCACAACGCCAAACGACTTTGTTTGGAAATTCTACCAACAGATTGTGATTTAAACCCACATTTCTTTAGTGCACGAAGGCAAAGGCAAAGCACGGAAATCGAGACAATATTTTTTAATTAATTTTTAGGTGGAACCATGAGCAAGGAAAAGCATAGGCGGAACCATGAGTGAGCCAAATTTTCAGGAGGGCGAAATTTTGCCAGTGTCCAAATTGGACAAACTTTATGTCTATCCTACACCTCTCAGTGACACGAACCTGATGGTGTAGACAGAATTTTTATATGAGCAGTAGATCTCTAGATGACTTGGAGGAGGGAATCTTTTTGGAATCTAGGGGGAACCTAAAAGATTCCTTTAGCCCCGGATTTTCACTTTGTCAGAATTTAGAAATTTGACAGCCAATTTTACACTATTCGACACCACAAATTTGATGGTGGAATTAGATTTTCCATTTGATCATTCCATTTCTCCACCACTTTTCAAAGTGGAGTGCACATGTTAGCATTCAATGTGTGAGCAATCATTTCCATGAGATTCGATGCCACGAGATTGATGGTGCTGCTAGATCCAGCAGTTTATCATCCTCTTCTTTAGATAACTCCTTGATGTGAGGTATATGCAGTGTGATCATGTACTTCTTTATCTCTTTGTCTGAGATGCATTGTGCTGTATAGATCCCTGTTTGATGTTTGATGTGGGATCTTGTTTTGTTCTTGATGTGAGATGTACTTATTGTCATGTTTTGATTGAGATCCCTTTTTCATCATGTTGACAGGATACTCATGTGTCACCATGTATGTCTGATTTGAGATCTCTTTGATGCCATGTTGGTGGGATGCTCGTTATTAATATACGTGAAATTATGTCATGCTGATAGGAGTTCTTGTTTTTTTGAATGAGAGTTCCTGCAGGGAAACATCTCTTGGAGCCACTCCTGCGTGAGGGAATATTCCTTGTATGATAGAGAAAACACATGAATGTACATCATGACTCTTTCTAGCAGTTAATGCAGCGACCTACACCATCTTGACACCAGGGCCGAGAGACGTAGTCCCTCCTGTACAAACTCCATTATAAACCTCTTGTGTTTTATTTTTCTGATTCTTGTCATGTTCCTTCTTCTTTACAACATGCATATATGTTTATGCTCTTTTAAATGCAATTTTAACAACATCACGGAAGTAAAATATCTTGGTTAAATCTATGAGTTGAGTCAACTCTGATCAGCCGAACACTAGATAGATTCATTCCTGTAAACTTATTATAATGACCGTTACACTCATGTGGACTACTCCACTGGGTGTCATACATGCTATATGTTCACTTCATGTTTTTGACTGCCACATCCGTGTCGACTACTCCACAAGAAGTCGTGCATGTCCTTCTGTGTTGTGTATATCTAACTAAGTTGGGACTATTCCCTTTCGACTTGAGACCCACTCTCACCCTCTCCCTCTATAGTGAAAGAACTTAGACACAACTTACACTAAGCACTCACGAGGCACACAAACCTTGTTGTTTGAAGATTAAGAATACCACTCTCATGTGCTGACAAGAAAGAGGTAAGGAATATATTTATGATAATGGCAACCAGGCCATCATACCAGATGGGACTCCTACACCAAATGATGTGAGGTCTAGTTGGGACTTAATATAGGGGAGATCCCCTGAATGTTGGGGGTCCTGCACCGTCAACATTTCTGGCGCTAGAAGGAGGGTTAGATGACAAGCTGAGTCCTCTCAATTGTTTTGAATCTTCGCATACCTAGTATGGAATTTTTTATAGTCCACCTTCCGAAATATTTGTCCAACGGACATATA
Organism: Pinus tabuliformis; assembly: GCA_031772625.1. Classification (NCBI taxonomy): domain Eukaryota; kingdom Viridiplantae; phylum Streptophyta; class Pinopsida; order Pinales; family Pinaceae; genus Pinus; species Pinus tabuliformis. The sequence continues at coordinate 278,572,344 of CM062812.1, forward strand.
TTTGACGTCGAGAGGGAGTTATCAGATGACTTGTCAGAAATCACATATGATGGTGAAGGCGAAGTGGCTTGGCCTGAATACTTATATGGCTTCCATGTGCTCATGGAGAACGTGGAAGTTTTTAATGAAACAGAGGTCTGTATGCTGCTCGCACACACACTTCGTGACTACCCATTGCTATGGTGTCACATATTGCCTCATAACTCCGTGCAATCATTCAGGCAATTTAGTGATCTAATAGAGTCTATTATTCACCATTTTGATCTTGAAGCACCTGATAAGAAAATGTTAAAACAATAGAAGGCCCCACATGAATCTCTAGAGGAATTTTGGAGGTGTTTCAGTTGTATCTCTTTTGAAGCTTCGAAAAGTCAAATAAAATTCCAATATCTTATTGAAAGATATGACTATGTCTGTTACAAATCGCTCTGTCCAAAAATGAAGAAAAATCTCAAACCCTGCTCAGCATAGTTTGGTGATGGAGTTGCACAATCACAAGAAGTCACAGTCACTGTCACAAGTGACTTCCCACCTTCCCCTCATCAAACAACTCCACCCCCACAGACTGATGTGGGAGAGCATGCACATAAGTCTATTCAACTGTCAGCTTCCCCACCGTCACTACTCTCAATTTCTACGCAGATTTGGATGGGAAGCCCATGGGTTGTCATATGCACTTGTTACCTCAATCTTTGTCCCCACATTCTGCCGATCCTTTGGATTGTATTGACTTGTGTTCTTCCATTCCAGACTCCACACATGTTGTGAATGAGGATCAAGCTATCGACGGAGTTGATGTTACACAATTGACTTGCTTTTTTATTTAGGAAGAGTGTGATTGTGAATCTAAGCATGAACTAATGGTGAAGGATGACCTCCTTCTATCTGTGCCTCCTCCATTTTTTCTTGACATCTTTGATGATTCTGTTATTTGTGATTTTCCTTAGTAAATCCATCGACTCATGCATCTACTATTGATTATTCATAGAACACACCTGATGTAAGTCCATCATTTGATAGCAGAGAGGAAAAATCTTTTATTGATAATCCACTTGACATTTCATCTACTTATTCTCGAAACACAGAGGGTGAATATTCTTTCTTCTCATCTACCCCTATGTATGATTCATCAAATCATGAGGATGACTACAAATATCCCAAATTTTCTGATCATGGTTGTCATGATCTCTGTACTTCTTCATTTGATCATGATGTTGATTCACTCATTGTTAATATTTCAAAGCCACTGGTCTCCGATGATATATCTATTGACGATGTGGAAACCCTACAGGCTGTCAAGGCACTTCAGCCTGAGCTGATGGTTATGTCAGGCCCTCACTATCCTGAGGTTAGTTCCACTTCTGATAAGAAAATTTGTGAAACACCCAAGGCTCCTCATCATTCATCTGTATGCACTGAAGATCAATCCAACACACAGATTTCACTTCCTCCACTGGAATCACATGATCCCATCGCTTATGCACTAGAGGAATCATACACAACAAGCACACTTGAAAAGCGTAAGTTGTCTCTCTTTCTCATGTTTGCTTGTCTGTCACAGTCAAAAGAGTGCACATTCTTATCTTCTGCACATGGTGTGTCATAGCACCATGTTAAGTTCGTAGAATGCTTGTCTTGTGCTTTCACTCTCTTCTTATATGTGGATGCGTTTAAACTCGGAGTGTGTTGGTATTCATTGTGAAATCTTTCTTTTTCACTGGTTTACATGCATATTGTTGTAGCTAAATCTAGCACCCTGTGGCACAAGTGCAGCAGGAGACAAGAAAGCTCCCTAAAGATAGCCTATGGGTTGATTGTAGACCAGTTCCTACGACATCTTAAATAGAGGAGTGCTTGTAAGGTTATATGTGAGGGGGTTGTAACACTCAAATTGTCACGTAAAAAACTGAAAATAAAAAGAAATTGAAGGGCTTGGTTCATTCCTCCAAAGGTATGAGCTATGTATTTCAGGTATTCCCTCACACACACAGGTTATAGAAGTATCACATAGGACAATGGAGTTTGATAACTTCAAAGGGGATTACAACTTAATAGTATTTGTTGGGCAAATGAGAAAGGATTACGAGAAAGTATAACTCATCATATAGAGCCCAACACATCCAGAACTCTATATTGAATACATAGAGCTACAAGCAATGGGAAATTCTACACTTGTTTGAGTTACAAGCATAAGTAATGGATTGGAGAGAAGATGGGTGCTATGATTCTTGTAGAGAAGTTTAAAGATATCCTTCAACACTTCATACATGCATTATGCATTAACAAATCAACACACATGGATCTGTAAGGAAGCATGAAATAATTTCTAACAACTATTGTAGCATCAATGCAAAGAGGAATATGAAACATAATGGAATTAACAGAAGGAAAAACATAATGTAATTCTTAGAAGGAGGAATAACCACCATTTTTGTGATAGTCTGACAAATCTACATGGGTAAAGAAATACTATATCCAATAACAGTGATTCACTTACAAAGTTATGAGCCAAAATATGGTATCGCAGAGTTCAACCCTCTCGTGTGAGAAATTTCAGAACCTTTGTATAATATTGCTTCCCCCTATTTATAAGAGGAGGGGGAGCTAGAATTACAGTCTACAAAATATTTGAGCCTGAGCCCCAACTGTCATGCTAGACTAGTTGTCTTGGTCAATGTTAGGCTCTGTTTCCCCAAAAAGATTATAATCGGGATCCAATCCCTTTCTTGGAAATAAACTGAAATAAAAGCATAGAGAAAGAAGATGGAGAGATGAAGGAGGAGGTGTCCCCTTGTTGTTCCAGTGGAGGCCCCTGATCAAGCCATGTCCTTGCAGTGATGTGTTCCACTTGCTACTTGGTCAATTTCTTTTAATTCTACCTTAACTGCTTGAGTAACCTGTTCGGTTGAATAGGGAACAGAGTGGGAAAGGCATGTGCCAAAGAGATCCTTTTATGTGTAGAGGGAGTGCATCACCATGCTGTGCCATTAAGTCCTCCTGAGTCCCCCCATACTATTCTGCAGCTGCTACATGCTCCATTAACTATTACAACTACTGGCCCATCCACCCATATAAATCACTGCAGGACACCATTGGAGCACCACAACTACAGATCTTTAAATACTAAAAACAAACAAAACAGGCAGGCACTTTTAATTTCCCCTTTAGCCCCCTTATTACAACCCCTTTTGTAAATTTCCATATATGATTAGGGGGCTAGAACAAGAGGCTTAGCCCTCAGGTACTAAGGCCATTGGACCTGTGTCTGGGAGCCTCTTCCTTTGTTATTGCAAATCCTGCATATTGGAACTTCAACTCTAGTTTTCCCTTCTTTATACTTTTTTCCTTGGTGTGGGCTGACTGTCCAAACTCGAGGTCCTTATAGACCCTACCCTAGTCATTTATCACATCCGAGGGAGGAGTCCAGCATATTGTAATCGCACTACATCTTTGCCTTAAGCCTTTACCCCTTAACTACTGTGATTGCCGATTTGTGGGGTGACATCATTATTGCCACGTGTGACCCTATGAGTGGTGACATGTGGCACCAAAAAATGGTCCCATGTCAGCCCCGAAAACACTGAAACTGAGTGACACGTGTCCCCTGCCACGTCATCAACTATATTGCCACGTCACTGCTGACATTAGCTGCCTTTTCAGCTCTGAAGACCAATCGCATGTTGCTACATGGCTCCCTGGAGGAGAGAGAAAAAGGCCTGCATGGCCCTGGTTTGCAAGCCATTCCTTTGTTAATGAATTTTGTCCTTCCCCAGCGATACAACACTTTATCACAAATCGGCCCCCGCTGATCCAAATTGGATCCATAGAAAGACTGTCAAGAACCATGACTGAATTAGGTTGAACAGATCTCTAAGGAAATCCAAAATAGTATCAAAAACACCCTGAACCAGTGGCAATGGTATCCGACGTGGAATGACGAGGACCTTGGTCAAAGCGCGCTGACCGAGGCCCATGGAGACCGCGCAGGAGGCCAAAGTATCCCCTGGGAGCCCCAAAATGGGAAAAGGAAGAGATTTTTGATTAGCACTAATCGTGCATCGCTAGGCAAACAGGGCCCTAAAGGCGGAGCCCGAGCACTCGGTCACATTGGGAGCCAGGAAATCGTGGGTGGAAAAAGCGAACAACGCTAACGTACGAAGGCAGGACCCGCGCACTGGAAAATTGGCGGTATTGATCGGGGTGCCCTTAAATGGTAAGAGGTTTTGGACAGGAGCGGAGCAAGTCCATAAACCGATCGACACGTGGCAGGCAGAGGTGAGAGAAAATCAACGTTGATCGCTCGCTATCGGTCGAGCAAGTCAACCATGCAAAACATGCATATGGCGTCGGATCTGGAGGGCCCAGATTGGACAGATGAGATTGCACCTTATGGAAAGAAGTGAAATCGATAGGGAATTAAGCCGCGTTCTAAAGGGATTTGGAATCCATTTGACCACCACAGTGGAGGAAGAAATCATACATGGCGTAACTGAAGAAATGAACTGAAGAAGCATGCTGCGCCATTTAGAGGAGGACAAGTGGCCACTTCCTGAGCATTCATGATGACGTCGAACGCAGGGAACTCCAAGCGCAGCTGCAGAAGGTGAATCAACACAAGCGGAAGAGGAACCGAACAGGCATAGGGGTCGAATGGCTAAAACCATGAACGAAGACAGTCGAATCAGTTAGAGTTGATTTGGAGTCAGAATTGAAAAGATTCCAAGCGACCAAGAGAGACAGTGAACAATGAACCCTGAGAGGAGGACTGAACATAGAGAATAGTAAAGCCAAGCAGAAGAGATAGAGGGCCAAGATGACCACAGGCAGCGTCAAGCACTAGAGAGCTTGAAGATTCAAGCCTTCCCATAGAGGAATATGTCTAGACTAAGCATCAAATTTGGCTCTTTCCATTGTAGACCAAGAGGTCATAGAGCTGGTAGGAAGAAGAAGGGTCTGTGTACTCCAAGTGGCTTGGGGAATCCAATGATCGCCCTGCCAAGCAAAATCTGCTTCAGGAGAACTCATATTGAGTCCCTGTACTGTAATTTATCTGCTGAAAGACACAATAAAACAAGGCCACCACTAAAGCTGGACCGGAGATGTAGCCCTAGAGAATAGGGTGAACTCCTTATTAAAATTGTTTGTGTCTTTGTGTTGCTTACTGTATTTCTCTGTTGTCTCTCCATTTTATTGTCTGTGTATTGGCAATCTGATCAATCCGTTGTTTCAATAACATAGAACACACACCAGCACATGAGTCTGTAATACCTTTAGTTTAATAAATCTTTAACTGATGGCACTCATAGGGTGAATATCAGATCAAGTGGTATCAGAGCTCAAGGCTGTAAGGTTAGACAAGCTTGTGTTGGTATAGCTGTGAATGCTCACAAGATCAAAGCTCAAATTAGGAGAAGGAGAGTTGGTGGAAACTAATCCTGAAATTGGAAGAGTCTATCCTCAAAAGACCATGTCATAAGAAAGTTCTATGGGGCCAGACCCTCAATTCATAGAGAGTTTCCTAGCTATAAAGTCTATGGTTGAAGAAATGTACAGAGACTTTAGAAAGCGAAAGGTGGAAGATGCATCAGGCTCTAAGCAAGAGAAAGAAGACGATGAGTCTCACTTCCATGACAACTCCAAAGGAAAGGGGAAAGAGGAAAACTTTCTCACACCTCCTAATAGCCCTGTACATAATAAGAAAGCATCTTTGATTAAGTTAGATGTTAAATTTGATTTGCCTATACATGATGGAGAGCTAAATGCTGAAAAACTGGACAATTGGATTAGACAAATTGATGTGTATTACAGGGTACAGAACATAAACTCAGACAATAGTAAGATTCAGCTGGCAAGCCTGCGCCTAGGAGACACTGCCTTGGTTTGGTGGGAAGGTAGAACCCAAGCTGATATGAAAAGCCATGGTAAGACCATCTCTATCTGGAGTGACTTTGTTTCTACAATAAAAAAATAGTTCTATCCATTGGCCTACATGCAGCAGGCCATGATGAGTTGGCAAACTCTTTGGCAGTTGAAGGGGCAAAGTGTACAAGGGTATACTCAAGAGGTCAGAAAGAGAGCGTTGATGTTGGGTATCTCAATAGACTCACCAGAGACTCTTTTGAAGTACATTAGTGGTCTACATAGCTACATGAGGCATACCATCCTCATGTTTAATCCCACTATTATATATGAGGTATTTGTACAAGCTACTCATCTAGAGGCTAGAGGAAAGAATGGCAATCCAGAAGTTGGGGGACCATCCCAACCCACTGTAAGCAAGAGCGAGGAGAAAAGAAAACAGAAGTGGAAAGCAAGGAAGGCTAACACTACACAAAAAGCCAAAGCTTCATGCACTCACTGTAAAAGGGAGGGGCATGATGATGAGCATTGTTGGATTTTGCATCCAAACCTGAGACCTAAGAAGTCCAAGGGCAAGAAGAAGAAGACAACTGCATCTATTCAGAGAGATTTGGGGTTAGACTCGAGAGATGAAACAACTATAGCAGCCACAGGTATAAGAGGTAAGAATTCTGAAGCATCTACTAGTAATTCTGCTCAATCTGTTATTGATGAAGAAAATGACAGAAAAAGACATGAGCTTTTCCATATTCTAGTTATTTCCAAAAATAAAAAGATTGATACTTTGTTTGATAGTGGCTCTCAAGTAAATTTGATTTCTGAAGCAACTGTAAAGAAATTGGGATTAGCAACTACACCTCACAAGAAACCATACCCATTAGGATGGTTGAATAATAAAGCACAACTACAAGTGACTAGACAGTGAAAACTCAAGTTTTCCTTTTGGTCAGCATTTGTAGATGAGGTTGATTTAGACATAATTCCTTTGGATATATGTGGAATTGTTTTAGGAAATCCTTACTTGTATGATAGAAAGGTTATTTTCTATAGAGCTGAGAACAAGTATCTACTGGTTAAAGACGGAATCGAATACTTTGTAAGAGATCATGAGCTCAAGAATAATTATACTCTCATAAACTCAGGACAGATGAAAAGAATGATTAATTCATGTAAACAATTCTTACTGTTGGTTGTAAAGGAAAATAAACCTGATAAAACCAATGCATTTGAGGGCTGTAATGCTAAACAGCAAGCTGATATAGAAAAGGTTGTTTCAGAGTATGATGTCTTGTTTCAAGAACCTAAAGGTCTGCCACCCAAAAAGGGAATAGTACATGATATTATTTTGCAGCAAGATGTTCCATTGCCTAACATTGGGATGTACAGGTTGTCCGCTTTAGAGAATGCTGAAATCAAGAAGCATGTGCAGGAGTTGCTCGAGAAGGGCTTCATCAGGCCCAGAACATCACCATGTGGATCACCAATCATTTTGGTGAGAAAGAAAGATGGCTCGTGGAGAATGTGCATTGATTACCGAGCACTGAATAAGATAACAATAAAAAATCGTTATCCCCTTCCTCGCATAGATGATATTTTAGGTCAATTAAAAGAAGCTGTTTATTTCACCAAGCTGGATTTTCACAGTGGATACCATCAGGTCAGAGTTGCAGAGCAAGATGCATGGAAGACTACTTTCAAAACAAAGCAGGGATTGTATGAATGGTTGGTTATGCCTTTTGGCTTAACTAATGCTCCTACTACTTTCATGAGATTAATGAATGATGTGCTCAGACCTTTTCTTGATGATTTTGTTATTGTGTTTGTGGATGACATTCTGATTTTTAGTAAAACATGGGAATAACATTTAAAGCATGTTAAGCAGACATTAGATGTTTTGAAAAGAGAAAAACTTTATGTTAAACTCTCAAAATGTGAATTTGGCAAAACATCTCTAAACTACTTGGGTCATATAGTAAGGGGAGGTGAATTGAAAATAGATCCCTCTAAAGTGGCAGTCATTGTGAACTGGCCTAAACCCAGGTCTGCTACAGAAGTGAGAAGCTTCCTAGGAGCAGCACAATATTGGAGGAAGTTCATCTCTAACTTCTCCTTGATTGCAGCTCCCTTACATGCTTTAACAGGATTGAATAAGGTGTTTTAGTGGGGAGGCAAACATCAAAAAGCCTTCGACACCTTGAAAGAGAAAATAAGTACAACACCTGTACTAGCACTGCCAGATTTACAAAGACCATTTGAGATCCAAACTGATGCCAGTGACTATGCCATGGGAGCAGTGTTGACACAGCACGGCAAACCCATATGTTATCATTTTGAGACTTTTAATCCTGCAGTAGTTAACTATCCTACATATGATAAAGAATTGTATGCATTAGTTCAGAGTGTGAAAAAGTGGAAACATTATTTAATGGGAAAAGAGACAGTAAGACATACTGATCATTAGCCACTTCAATATCTACACTCCCAAACTAAGTTGCAACAATCAAGACATTATAGATGGATGGGTTTTCTACAACAGTTTCACTTAGTCATCAGATATAAAAAGGGCATACATAACAAGGTTGCAGACATGTTATCTAGACCCATTATAAATGCATCTACCATACTTAAGCATAATTCTGTGCTAAATGAAAGCTACATAGAACAATATGCTCAGGATATGGATTTTAAAGATGTTTATGCAACATTGAGTCAAGGAAAAAGAGTAGAAGAATTGGACTATCATATAAGGGACCGACTCTTATACCATTGTGGGAAACTCTGCGCTCCACAAAATAAGAGAGTAAAGATAATTAGGGAAGTACACACTTCTCTGATATCAGGTCACTTTGGGGTAAGAAAAACAGTTGCACAACTGCAAAGATTCTTCTTTTGGTCGAAAATGAATGAGATAGTTTCTAGATATGTAAGAGGGTGTGCCATGTGTGCTAAAATCAAGCCCAGCAATAGAAAACTAGGCTTGTACACTCCATTGCCAGTTCCTTCTCACCCTTGGGAAAGTGTTTCCATGGATTTTGTTGGAGGACTGCCTAAATTTAGGAAAGCTCATGACTATCTATATGTTGTTGTGGATAGGTTCAACAAAATATGTATTTTGATACCTTGTAGTAAACAAATCACAGCTGAACAGACTGCAAAATTGTTCTTTGAACATGTATGGGTTCATTTTGGATTACCCACTTCCATTGTATCTGATCGAGACACCCGATTTGTGGGGAAGTTTTGGTCTAGTTTGTGGGAACTGATGGACACCAAGTTAAATAAAAGCACAGCTTTTCATCCACAAACAGATGGCCAGACAGAAGTAGTAAACATGACTGTGATCCAGTTACTAAGAGGTTATTGCAGTAAACATCCTAAGCTTTGGGATGAAAAATTGTGTTATGTGCAGCATGCTTACAACAGAGCCAAACACTCTTTTACATAGAGATCTCCTTTTGAGACCTGCTTTGGTTTCACACCAAGGTCTCCTTTGGATTTTGTCTTTGGTAAAGACACCATGGTTGATGGACACAGTGATGTGGACAAGGCAACCAAGTTCATTGAACAGATCCAGGAGATCCATCAGGTAGTACAGGAACAACTGGAAAAGAGCCAGGCCAAGTACAAGGCTAGGCATGATAAGCATCGGATGGAGCATAGTTTTCAAGTTGGAGACCAAGTCTAGCTGTATATCAGCAAGGACAGGATGCAAGGTGAAGGTAAAAAGCTAAAGCCTATCAGATATGGACCTTTTAGAATACTTGAGAAAATTGGTGAAAATGCTTTTCACCTTGATCTACTAGCTTACATGCACATCTACTCAGTCATAAATGCATATTGTTTGAGATTGTTTGAACCTGCAATGATTGAGGACCCTGAAGAGCAAAGTCAATTGCTTTCTATCAATGACCTGCTACCTGAATACCTCAATGAGTTGCAGGAAGACACCGTGTTGGACAGGAAGGTGAGGACAACGCAGGGGAGAAATTGAGTACCTTAGGATTGGGCTTAAAGGTTCAAAGCTGAGCAATGCAAAGTGGATTGAGATTGGACAAGTGAAGAAACAATATCCTCACTTAGTCGATGCTTGAAAACCAAATTTTGGTGGTCCAAAAGCTTTTTCAGTACGGAGGCCATGATCCGAATTGGATCCATAGAAAGACTGTCAAGAACCATCACTGAATTAGGGCGAATAGATCTCCAAGGAAATCCAAAACAGTATCAAAAACACCCTGAACCAGTGGTAATGGAAGCCAACGTGGAATGACGAGGACTTCGGTCAAAGCGCAGTGACCGAGGCCCATGGAGACCGCGCAGGAGGCCAAAGTAGCCCCTGGGAGCCTCAGAATGGGAAAAGGAAGAGGTTTTTGATGCACGATTAGCGCTAATCGCGCTTCGCTAGGCGAACAGGGCCCTGAAGGGGGAGCCCGAGCACTCAGTCACATCGGGAGCCAGGAAACCGTGGGTGGAAAAAGCGAACAACGCTAACATATGAAGGCGGGACCCGCGCACTGGAAAACCAGCGGTATTGATCGGGTGCCCTTAAATGGTAAGAGGTTTTGGACAAGAGCGGAGCGATTCCATACAACGATAGATGCGTGGCAGGCAGAGGTGAGAGAAAACTGTCGTTGATCGCACGCTATCGGTCGAGCAAGTCAACTGCGTGAAACATGTGTATGGTGTCGGATCTGGAGGGCGCAGATCCGATGGTTGAGACTTCACCCGATGGAAAGAAGCGGAATTGATAGGGAATTAAGCCGCATTCTAAAGGGATTTGGAATTCATTTGACTGCCATGGTAGAGGAAGAACATATCCACAGCGTAACTAAAGAAACGAACTGATGAAGCATGCTAGCGCCATTTAGAGGAGGACAAGTGGCCACTCCCTAAGTGTTCATGATGACGTCGAATGCAAGGAACTCCAAGCGTAGTTGCAAAAGGTGAATCGGCACAGGCAGAAGAGGAACCGAAGAAGCATAGGGATCGAATGGCTAAAGCCATGAACGGAGACAGTCAAATCAGTTAGAGTTGATTTGGAGTCAGAATTGAAAAGAGTCCAAGCAACCAAGAGAGATAGTGAATAGTGAACCCTGAGAGGAGGACTGAACACAGAGAACAGTAAAGCCAAGCAGAAGAGACAGAGGGCCGAGCTGACCATAGGCAGCATCAAGAACCAGAGAGCTTGAAGATTCAAGCCTTCCCATAGAGGAATCTGTCCAGACTGAGCATCACATTTGGCTCTTTCCACTATAGACCAAGAGGTCACAGAGTTGGTAGGAAGAAGAAGAGTCTGTGTACTCCAAGTAGCTTGGGGAATCCAAGAACCACCTTGCCAAGAAAAATCTACTTCAGGAGAACTCATATTGAGTCCCTGTATTGTAATTTCTCTGCTGAAAGACAATAAAATAAGGCCACCATTGAAGTTGGACCAGAGACGTAGCCCTGGAGAATAGGGTGAACTCCTTATTAAAATTGTTTGTGTCTTTGTGTTGCTTATTGTATTTCTCTGTTGTCTCTCCATTTTATTGTCTGTGTATTGGCAATCTGATTGATCCGTTGTTTCAATAACACAGAACACACACCAGCACATGAGTCTATAATACCTTTAGTTTAATAAATCTTTAACTGATGGCACTCATAGGGTGAATATCAGATCACCTACATGGGCTTTGGAGTTCAGAACACTACCAATCCACTGATTTATAAATGACGATACCGCCATAATGCCACATGGAGGAGAGAGAAGCGGGGAGGCCCTCTCTTGTTTTTCTCCTCTTTCCTTTGTATTTGGTTTTCTCATCCCCCTGGTGATGTACTACTTTATTGCATGGTCGGCGGTCTTATCTTTAAGTTAAAATCCCACTGAGATGTTGATTGCCAATATCACGGGATTGAGATATCGGCCTTCGGTGCCGAGAACCCCCAATAATCCTTAAGCGTGAGCCTTGAGACTCTGCCAATGGCCGATTGTGATATATACTCCACCCGGACCTGCCGACTGCCAATATGCGATATCGACGATAAACATATCATCGTTCCTCACTCCGTTAGTTCTCCTTAGACACCTAAATACCGATATGTGATACACGATGACCCTCTCGCGTCGCGATTGCGATTTTTGCCTCATACTTAGCCATTTTTTTTAGTTTTGAGCTTTCCAAGGCAATTTTAAAAATGTTTTAACTTCTTCTCTAGGAGTCCATTTTTGGACTTCCATATACCGTTGGAAATCTATTTTTGAGAACTAGGAAATGGAGGGGGACCGATCAAGCTCTGATAGCTTCTGTGGCCCAACAGGTAGCATCAAACATCACTTCTATTTGACTTTTTAAGAAACTGAAGACTGATGAAGCAGTGACTGACAACACATATCTTTCTTATTTACCATGCCTTCATCAACATGGGCTAGCCAATGCGCCGGTGGCTGCATTGGAAATGTCACTTCACGTGAGTAGGCCCATGCACTGTTTAGCATAGGAGTAGGAGTAGTGTTTTCTTTATTGCTTTGCTTTTCTTCCTGGCTTGCATGTATGCTTTTCTTGCTTACTTGATTTGGTTTGCCTGCTTGCTTTCTTTGCTTACTTATTTTTCTTTCACTTTACTTCTGATTTTTTCTTTTTGCTTTATCTTCTTGCTCGTGTCCATAGGTTAGCCTTACATGAAACCGTGTTTGGCTCTTAACACAAGCCAGGAAAATCTAAGAGGACTTGTACAACTATCAACATAAGGTTATCTGTTGTCCTCTCTATTTATGAAGAGCTTCTTGTCTTCAGTTGATAATGCTTTGATAGAAAATATGTTCAGTTTAGAGTGAGTCTTGGTGAAAACACAACACTTGCACTGTTAACTAGTACCACCTACTCTAATAAGTTCTTTTGGGTTAACCCTTGTTAGCTCATTCGAGTAGAGTAAGGTGAGGGGGAAAACCTTAACAAGTATGTCAAAGGTATATATAACATACTTCTCTAAAGGAACAACCTCTTCTTCTCTCAATAAGTCGGTATCCCTCTTCCACCTCTGAAATAAATAAGTGCCTATACATAGTTCTTTGAAAAAATGAAAAAAATGAAGAATGAATAAGGCGAAAGAAGAGAAAGGCTTCCAATGCAGAAAGGTGATATAAGTAACTCCGCCGGGGTACTGGCCAAGCTCGCTGGTAGTGGAGCGATTCTTGTGTTCCTGCGTGACTCTGCTGGGGTACACACTAGGCCTACTAGTAGCGGAGCAACATCAGATATAAAACCAAAACTCTAATAATTATATTACTTGTGCATCAATATACCCCTCATCCCCAATTAAAACAACTAAGTTGACTTGGCTTGGAATGTGTGCTGACCGATCAAGAGAATGGTAGGGACTATATCTTTCACAACAGCTAGTGCAGAAGCCATCATGATCAAAGAATCGAACAATGCTTTCGGAAGGGTTAGACTTGTTGTTCATGAAACAAGGTCCATACAGAGAGCTAGAGTTCTAGTAGTGTGTCACCAATGTTGTAGCGGCTACAACCACCCTCCAAAATTTTGGCTCGCATGAAAATTTCGGAGCCTACCTTGGATCCTGTGATTGATCATCCTTGGTCACTTGTTGGTAAGCTAATGATCTCAAGCTTCCCCTCCTTGATCTTTAGAGTTGTATGTTTTCTCATAGTTATCTAGCATGTGTCACCTTTGGGCATAGGGGTTGTTGTTTGGCATGCAAAGGGAATGTTGTTTTGCTTCAAGGGAATCGTGTGCGTATGAGTTGGTATCATCACGTAGACATGTTTCACACTCACTTCACACACTCTTGTCACGAAGGTTGTTGCATCAAGTAGAGTATGTTTTATACATTTTGGATGGCCTATGTTGTATCACTAAGTATCCATGTGTGATCACAGTCACGTCTTATCGATGTTTACATATGTTTCATTTATCTCACACATAGCCAATTTCCCAAACAACTTAGCCTCATTTAGCCTCCTGGAATTGTGCACTTTGCTTCTAAAATCATCAAGCTTCCTCCCTTGCCTATTGGAACCCCGTAGTGCACAGAGACCCTAGCAGCCATTGGCATCCAAAATTGTGTAGTGGTTTCCCCAGTGTCTTTCCCCAATCGGAACTTGATGTCTCCAAAAATTGCGCATTATTGTCCCTCAGTTGCTCAGTTTGCCTTGCAAGTTAAATCTGCGTAGATGTGTCCTCCCAGAACCCATCCTGCCACAATGCGTTTTCTCCGGAAACTACGCAGTATTGCCTCTCAGCTGCCCAGGCTGCACTACACTTAGGAATTGCACAGAGGGATCCTCCCTGGGCTGCCATCTCATAGTAGTGTCATGTGCCTCAAAACCGTGCAATGTTTCTCAAGCTACCATGTCTGTCTTGCATGCAGAAACTGCGCAGATGGGCCTCCCAGGGCCTCATTCTGACATCAGTCATTGCCTACTAAAACAACGCTGACCTATCTCTCAGTGACTATAGGAAAGGTGACATGCTGAGATCACTGCCAAGGAGTTGAGGAGAAGGACCAAGAGACTAAGTGATGGCAAAGGATGAGGACCGCATGAAAAATCTGTCAGATGCATGATCATCTCGAGTGTAAGTATGGTAAGTAAAGAACACCTTTCAAAGTACACCTCTTAGTTTGTAGGAATGCTTGCCATTGTCATATCATCCTGTCTTCAGTAACATGCATGTGTGCAAACACAAAAAAGTCATTTTATGTGTTTCCTCTACATGTCTTGCTTCCTTTTCGCTTGTTTGACCAACTTTTGTCTTTGACATGTTGATTTCCATGTCATTCTTGCGACCTCGTTTAGGTGATATCAAAGTTTTTTCTCCATGTGCATAAGTTGTTTCGACTATGTAAAAACCCATCGCACTCACACACAATGTGTTAATCATTGTCGCACAAGTGTCGTCACAGTCATCTGAAGGTCTATTCGAAGTGTCGCACTTGTCGCTTTCACCACTAGACAGTCCTGCAAATTAGTCACACTGAGCATATGTTGTCTTGTGGTTTTGGGTGTATGTTCACAAGGTCATGTATACACAAGTTCACTTAGTCACACAGTTAGCCATTTTTTCCGAAATTCTATAAACTAGACCACCCTCCATCAGTTGGACCTCCACTGAGCTGCATTGCACAATCTCGTCCCTCAGTGACCAAGCATTGTTGCCTAGAACTGCACAGATCTTGAGGCTATACACTAGGAAGTCTGTAGTGCACAATTATGGAATCAATCTAGTTAACTATCACCCAGAACAATGCAAAAGTTGCCTAAGAATCTATCTTAGTCTATGCTTCCTGCAAGCCTATCCATCAAGCTTCCTGATGGTCAATCAGAGAATTTGACTGGCAGTGACCCCGGGCTTCACTCCTCCCAAAAATTGTTCATAAGATATTAACATGCATTCCTCCAATAATTGAATAAATTGCATAGACATGAGGTACAGGCACCTACTTCTTGTCACTACACTGTCTCTAGAAATTGCATAATTTTTTCAGTTAGTCCCCCTACCAACCAGCTTGCCACACCTCCTAAAAATTGCACATTATCTTGGACAGTCCATATGCTGCCCGACACCCCACTCAACCCAGAAACTATAGAGACATGCTCTACATGAATTCCGCCCATATCTATGCAGTTTTTTCCAGCTAGCTCCCGCATCCCGCTCCTGGCCTCCTCTGGAAATCTGCATAGTTTTCACTGCCAGTGCCTCCTGTTGCCCGCACTGACTTCCCCGAAAAAATTTCACAGTTATGCCTCCCAACTGAGCCAAATCCCACATATGTCACTATTTTCCTAGACTGCTCAACCTTGCCTCTTAGTGACCTCTGCGTATTTTTTTCCTGACAATGCCTCGAAGCCTCACATACTAGCCTGACATGTGCTCTATGTTGTTTCAGAGACTTGTCCTCTCTCGGTCATCTGCACCTAGAAAGGAAAGGAAATGCATCATGGTAGACTAGGGGATTTCTGGATTTGATGTTGTCTCATGATGAGTGATTACAGGAACAGGTACACGGATAAGACATGGCGCAATGATGAACGAGATGAACAAGGAGCACATGCTAGAAGGCTTACTCATGCTTGGACGAACATTCAAAGCATACCAAGTAGCAAGCGAAGGAGACACATGCACATGCATGAAACATCAAGCGAACACCAAGACCATTGAAGACTCCACACACTTTTCCATGTAGAGGTGAAGCTGTGGTACACCATGGGCACACTCATCACTCAGCAACACAACAACTTGACATGAACAACAAAACCAACATGTGCATAGCTGCACCGTCATGTTGAGTTGTGTCATGAATCACCTTGGCCACATCACTACTTTGGGTCATAACTGTGTAATCAATGTAATGTAACGTGATAGTCCAAGAGACCCATAGATGAAGTCAAAGAGTCATGTAAGTTGAACCCTCATGAGCGAAGTCGAACAGTCACAAGGGTCAGTTTCACCCTTGGCTATATATACCCCTCATTTGTACATGAAACATACTTTTCACCTTGGCTCCTCCCACATAGCCTTGAGAGTTTGTAGTCTTTTATTTGAAGAGCGAGCAGGGGCTCCAACAACCCACTATCAAGGTTAGTTATGTATGGTGTACAGATGTGTCTTGGAACTTCTCTTAATTCAGAAGCTTGTTAATAGGGCATCACGTTTTCACACATATACTGTATTCGTTTGTAAGACTATTCTTTGAACACTTGTAATATATGTTGCTTTAACATGTACTAATATAGTTGAACTCTTTCGGTTGTTTTGGTGCATATGTTGTTGCAAATTTGTTGTATCAGTTGTTAATGTTGTCTCGCCCATGTGGACTACTCTGCTGAACACTAGACATATTCATTCATGTAAACTTGTTATAATGACCCTCGCACTTGTGTGGACTACTCCGTTGGGTTTCATACGTGCTATCTCTTCACTTCGTGTTTGTGACTACTGCATCCATGTGGATTACTACGCCGGAAGTTGCGCATGTCTTGTTGTGTTATGTGTCTCTAATTGAGTTGGGACTATTCCATTTCGACTTAAGACTCACTCTCACCCTCTCCCTTTGTAGTGAAAGAACTTGGACACAAGTTACACTAAGCACTCACCAGGCACATGAACCTTGCTATTTGAAGACTAAGTATACCACTCTCATGTGGTGACAAGAAAGAGGTAAGGCATATATTTAAGATAAAGGCATCTGGGCCATCATACTAGATGGAAATCATACACCAAATGTTGTGAGGTCTAGTTGGGACGTCATAATGGGGAGATCCCCTAAATGTTGACGGGTCCAGCACTATCAACATAAGCATAAGACTATGTCAGTCAAATTCCTTCAAGGCCTTGATCTCACATTCCCAAGGGAATTGTTTCCAATAATGATCTAAATGGAAAGTGACATCCACCCATGGTATTGTAAATGGCATATAACCATTATATTCATTCACCCATGGTATTTATCCACAAATGGTATTTATCCACCAATGGTATTAATCCACACATGGAATTTACCCATGGTATTGTAAGTGGCATCCCCCATGGTATTCATCCACCCATGATATTTGTCCACCCATGGTAATTACCCATGGTATTGTAAGTGAAATCTACCCATGGTATTCATTCACCCATGCTATTTACCCACCCATGGAATTTACCCGTGGTATTGTAACTAAAAAAAGCTATAAGTAACAAGGCACGTTTTGTAAAAGGATATATTGTCCACCACAATGTAGCTTTTACAGTTATTCTCTATTTTATTAAAAAATGTTTCTTTGTGGTTTTGTTTACTATGTGTCTCCTCTTTCCTTTTGGAATTTCAATTTTTTAATATTATTGGGGCCTCCTCCCAAGATCTGGATCAACAGTATCAGATTCAGGTTACGACTCCATGGGAATGAGAGTTTGAAGCATATTTCAGTTTCAAACTTTTGCAACAATATTTAGCAAACTTTATGCAATTGCTACGACCTCCACAAATCATTTTAGAAGGTGAAAGATAACTCATTTGGAATTATTTTATGTTAGCTCAAATGATTTTCTTATGGAATTTGATTTCGTTTCCTGGTTTGAGAGATATGAGCAATTGAAGCTACACATGTCTAGAACAATGTGTGTCCGCGCATACTATGCATTTCTGGAATCATTTTCTCACTCCACTAGTCATCAAAGTTCAGGTGTCTTATATCAATGGAAATATATCTTTAATACCTCAAATGGGTCTTTGACGGAATTTATTTCATCACCTGTAGCAGAAGTTATCAACAAAATTACAACAAGAGGTCTATAATGTGAAAGAAGCCTTTACAACATCTCAATGGATAAGAGAATCTACTAGACAAGTCACCATTATTTTACCAAGCAGACTAACAAACATCATAGTTATGGGTCACCCAAAAACCCAAGGTTATGGTTCAACCACACAAAATCCTTGTCATCGAAGTTTATTTGCTAGGCCACACACTGTTAGTATCAGAGTTGGTCATAAGCATTACATGGTATCTCCATCCTTAGATCTTTGTTTTTCATGGTTATGGGTCATCCAAAAGCCCATGCTTCATTGAAGTCCATTTTCTAGGCTGCACACTGTCAGTATCATAATTGGTCACAATCATTACAGGGTATCTCTATCCTCAAATCTTCATTCATCTCAGTTATGGGTTAACCACACAAAACCCTTCTCTTTAATGGATCTTCATATTCAACAAAGGCTTCTTAGGAGGGAACTTCAGGCAATGGGGACCATTGCTTCTTAAGGGGGGAAGTATGATCCGAATGGAAAGTGGCTTCCACCCATGGTATTGTAATTGGAATTTATCCATGGTATTCATTCACCCACAATATTTGTCCACCCATGGTATTCATCCACACACGGAATTTGTCCATGGTATTGTAAGTGACATCCACCCATGGTATTTATCCACCCATGAAAATTACCCATGGTATTATAAGTGACATCTACCCATGGTATTCATTCACCCATGCAATATACCCACCCATGGAATTTACCCATGGTATTGTAACTAAAAAACGCTATAAGTAACAAGTCTCTTTTTTTAAAATGATAGATTGTCCACCACAATATTAACCTCATTTACCGTATTTAAATGACAACTATATAACCAAACATAGAACCATCTTAAATAGACTCATCCTTATCATTCTGGTACACTAATTATACTGAAAAGTTGGTCAAACTATATGTTGAAAAAAAAAATCTAAGATGACAATTATAAATAAACAAACTTGACCCATTTTATAGATACACATCCTTATGATTTCTATACATTAATACATTGAAGAGATGGTTAAACTATATTTTGGAAAACTTTAAGATGGAAAGCATCATAAAAACTAACGTAAAAAGTAAACGACATATTATTTATCTTTCTTACCATATTTAAATAAAAATTATAAATAACACTGCAACCTAAGCCCATTTTTTGACCTCAGTTCTGGTGACATTTTTTGTTCACCTATTTAGGTCAAAATTTTATCATTACTTCAACGATTTTTCACATGAGTTTTTTTACCACATTTTCATATGTTAATATGGATGGGTGACCACTCAGGAAGTCCTGGTTAACAGGTGCAAGCCCGAAAGTGATGACTGACGCTATGTGATTCATTTCACTAGTTTCAATCCCACTTCTTCATCCCTGTGAGCATCACCCGATGCAATGAGTGCTAAGTGGACTATTCAAAAATCATGAGAAATTAGTCAGTTATGACTACCTCTCATGGAAATGGTCATAGATGAATGACTTAACATAGTTGAATCCCAAAAAATGATATCTAATATAATGCACTGCGAAAACCCCCAATACTTAATTCAAAAGAGTGAAGGGAACTCTACTTGAATGGTTCATGAGACACAATACTTGTTAAGGTTTTGCGAATGGGGTAGCAAGCTAAGTGGGCTTGACTGTGGGGAAAACTCCACAGTTAAGCACTCTTGAGCCAGAGGCGATTTGGGATGGGTGACCTCCCGGGAAGTCCTGGTTACTGGGTGCAAGCCCCGGAAGTGATGATTGACGCTATGTGATTCATTTCACTAGTTTCAATCCCACTTTTTCACCTCCGTGAGCATCACCCAATGCAATGAGTGCTAAGTGGACTATTCAAAAATCATGAGAAATTAGTCAGTTACGACTACCTCTCATGGAAATGGTCATAGATGAATGAATTACTTAATGCAGTTGAATCCCAAAAAATAATATCTAATATTCAAAAATCATGTGAAATTAGTGAGTTACGAGTACCTGTCTTGGAATTGATCATAGATGAATGACTTACCTAATCATTTGAATCCCAAAAAATGATATCTAATATAATGCATTGCAAAATACGCCAATACTTAATTCAAAAAAGTGAAGAGAACTCTACATGAATGGTTCATGAGGCACAATACTTGTTAAGGTTTTGCAAATGGGGTAGCAAGCTAAGTGGGCTTCACTGTGGGGAAAACTCCACAGTTAAGCACACTTGAGCCAGAGGTGATTTAGGATGGGTGACCTTCTGGGAAGTCCTGG
Organism: Pinus tabuliformis; assembly: GCA_031772625.1. Classification (NCBI taxonomy): domain Eukaryota; kingdom Viridiplantae; phylum Streptophyta; class Pinopsida; order Pinales; family Pinaceae; genus Pinus; species Pinus tabuliformis. Next base: position 278,592,721 of record CM062812.1, read on the forward strand.
TTACTGGGTTCAAACCTGGGAAGTGATGATTGACACTATGTGATTCATTTCACTTGTTTCAATCCCACTTCTTCACCCTTGTGAGCATCACCCGATGCAATGAGTGCTAAGTGGAGTATTCAAAAATCATGAGAAATTAGTCAGTTACGACTACCTCTCATGTAAATGGTCATAGATGAATGACTTACTTAACGTAGTTGAATCCCAAAAAATTAAATCTAATATAATGCACTGCGAAAACCCCCAATACTTAATCCTCTCATAATTGTAAGTAAATAGAATTATGAAGATTTTCATGAAAATAAAAAATTATTCACTTCTTAAATATTCAATGATTAAATTTTCTTTCATGTATATTAACTTATTATAAAAATATGGAAAAGAAGATACAATATTTATATTAGTCACATATATTATCTTGAATGCAAATCCAAAAATTGTTTCCTAAAATCAAATAATTGTTTACGATCTTCATCATCTATATCATTAGTGTTTGACATTGTGGGAATATTAGTGTTCATGAAAATTCATTTAACTATAGCTATGGAATGGCAAAGCACATTTTTTACTCTAAAATATATAATAACAGTTAACTATCTCAGATTGGATGCTTCTGTGATTCATGATATAATGATTAAGATTTTCCGGAAAATCACATGGAGAATTATTGGTCGAAGCATTCGAACCTTAATCTAGGTTCATCATCAGGACCAGGATGAGGAACAATATCAACAGACTACTAATAAATATCTCATAGATGCAATGATCAATATCCAACGTTCAAAAGAATAATTAATAACTAGGAACGCTAAGAAATACAAAATAATATATTCAAAAGTTATTTTTGACTTTTTATTTTAAATAAATTTATTTCATATTATTTTATAATTTATTCCAACTAATTTATAATTAGTATTGTTATTTTTTTTAAAGACCATTATAATTTCTATTACTTTTATTTTATAATTATACTAATTTAGTTTTAATTGATTTAAAAATAATAATCTTAAGAAAATAGGAAATCATTACACATTATTATTAACATGGCCACATATATGGCTCATTTTTACATGATAAAAATTTAGTCAAGTTAACTAAAAATACATTCATATCTTTATTTATCCTTGCCTGGGATATATTAAAGGTTTCAAATAGTTGACCCATTTTTTGGTCAACATAGAAATGGTAACAAAATATGTACATTTTCCTAATCCAAAATTTTAAGTACACCCATCCTCATTTCTTGAATTTCTTGCCTTCACAAAGCTACTATAGATCATGTCTCCTAGTGTGCACTTTGAGTAATGAAGATGATGAGATCATTACAATTTTATCTACTATAATGTTATTCTCATGTTTTCATTTATATCTATTTTTAAATAGTGATGATGCTTAAATTATTTAGTGTTGATGATCGTATTATGGCTTTCTTCTTCTATCAATACACAACTGTGATGTTTGTTTATAATGCTATAGGTCATATGTAAAAACAAACACATGAAAGCAGTAGTATGCATATGATATGGGTGTCATGGATGATGGTCAATTTTCCTTTGGTTGTGGTGATGTTTGGTCCTTTCCTTTTGATTATGATATATATGCAAACAAGCGTTAGTGTGCATGCATGTGTAAAGGCGTGCGAGTGTTTATTTTAGAGTTATATTGTAATATTTAAAGTGTTCAAGTCATAGGATATTACAATATTTACACTCATTGAGATCTAAGGTCAAGACCTATAATCTTAGTCTTGTATATGAAAACAAGCATAACTATCATTAATGCTAATTACATACTTTGTAATTACATGTTAAGTTTTGGGACATGTTTCATATGGAATTCAAATAGTTGGCAGTTGATTTACATACTTTGAAATTACTTTTGGCATAGTTCATGCACTTGGAAAATATTCATATAGTGGTTTCCTTTTATAAATTGGTTTAACAATGAAATGCATAGAAGCAAAGCACTCGACCCACCTTGCATCACATCACATAATACTTGAAGTAGATGCTATTGGTTAGATGTTTTAATGTGAAGTGGTCACAACCCTCCATTCAAATCTAAAGTTGGAGATTTGACCTCCATTCACATATGAACTTGCTCTAAATCTTGGTTGATATTGACCTTTGTTTAAGCTATTTCTTCCACCACTAGGTTAAGGTCATGCTCTTTAGGTGGGAATTTCTCCATGCTTTTGAGGTTAAACTAAGGTACACTCTTCTCATTAGGATTTTGAATAAAGGATTCTACTTTTATCCTTGATTTTAACACTCTTCCCTTAGCTCACAAGTGAGGAGTGAGGGCCAAGGTCCAATAAATAATCCAAGTCTCCATATTTTAGTGGTTTCCTTTCTTGAGGAAGTTTTGGGACCTAGGAAATTGTTGATGCTCTCTACTAGGTGATGGAAGATGCACCCACCTCTAGAATTTCTTTAGACATAAGCACTGCACATCAAGTAGGCTCTTTGGTTATGGTTTAACCCATATAAAACAACATTATTCTTTTTGCATGGTAATGATCCTACGTATAGTTAAGGCCATCACTGTTCATTCCAACCTATTGTATATCAAGGTAAGGTTTGTATTCTTGACTTGCATATGATATATCCTCACTTTTGTACTCGCACATATATTTTCAACTTGTTGGTTCTTTATGATGGTATTTTATACATTGCTAAAACTCTTCTCATTTTAATTATGGTGGTTAAATATAGGTAAGATTTGTGGCTAAAATATTTTAGTGTTTTTTTAAATTGCCTAGCATTCAAGTCTTTGATAACACTCTTGTTATGATTTGAAGGTTGAAGAAAAACTTAAAATCTATATTGGTAAATGCTTCTTGTTGATGGGTGGGTGATGATCTTGCTTGGGTTATAGGATTTGAAATTGAAGTAATTGATTATTAATATTGAGATCTGTGCATAGATTTTCTTGTTGGGTTCACAAATATATGTGTGCCCAAAAATGGTAGGATGTTATGTGCATGGTCGAGTCTTGAACACGCATGCCCAAAAGTTGCATGCATATAAGGTTTGAGTGGTATCTCTACAAAATGCTATTGTTTGAGTACATATATTAATTACCATGATTGTTTGATGAGATACATGAATACACTGGATTTTTAATATTCATTTGTGTCCTAGACTAGTAAAAGGTTTTGTGCACATTTATTTGGGTTTTATTCCTACACCAAATGTATGAGTACATATACATGTTTGGAATGATTTCAAGTGGTATGATTTGCAACTCCTTTACTATATACATATGCATGCATAGAATGTATGCTATGGATCACTATACTTAGACTTTTGTTAAGATGGTTTAATGATAGGATGCTCAAAAATAAGTTTGGACTTGAAGCCATAATTGCATAATGCACTAGTGAGGATATTCAATATTTTATTTTGTCCTTGGTTATAGTAGTTGTAAGTGGAGAGCAGTCTTGTGGAAGGTTTAATTAATGAAGAAGCCTTTTTTAAAATTCCATCTTTTGCATTGATATGATAAATGAGGTCATTGTTTGCTTGGATGGTGAAGAGCTAGAAGCATATGATACCTTGTTGGTTTATGTAGATTCGCACCAGTTCTTTGGTTATTTTTGTATAGATAATGTATTACATGGCATGGATGCATGACTTTTCTCAAGTACTCCTGCTTGAATAGATCTGAAATTGGATTAGGTGATTTCTTCCTCTTTTCTACATTCAAATAAAACAAAAACTTAGGATCATGTTTATGCTTTGCAAGACTAAAAATGGGTCTTGAAACAACATGTTTTACAATGAATCTTCAAATCATGAATCAATATTCATATGTAACTTAACATAATGAACATAACACACATAATCCATGAAGGCATAAAGAAGAGAAAGACAAAGGTTTGTTGATGGAGTTCACCCCTCCTGGGCTACATCTTCGGGCCTATCAACATGACTAGACCACTCATATATTCAATATCAATGAAGTACATAAACATTTGCTGCAGGTAAATATGTGGCTATTACCCCTACAAGGTAATGTTCTCCTACAAAGAAATCTCACAACAACAACAACTCAAAACATCTCCCACAAATATGACATACTTCAACTGAAATGAGCTAAAAACACCACGTGAACCCTTCAATTCCACATTGAAGCACACAATAAAAACTTCATGTTAAGAGAAGTTAAACCCTGCTAGTTATACCTACTGCAGTAGCCTTGTGGAAGTGAGAATACTCCTACAAAGTCTTCGCCATGCCCAAATACCTCCCAGAACTTCTTCCAAACCCTAACTGATCCATACACATTTAGTCTCAAGCCTGAAAAAAGACTCTGAAGATGTGGTCAAAAAAGAATCTAGAGGTTATGAATGGATTCATAACATCTAAAAACCCCTAAGAAGCCTCTTTCTGAGCTCAATTTGGATAAAAAATCCAAAAGTTATGAGCTTCCAAGCTCTCTCATGAACTTGAGTGTTAACCATCCTACAAATTTGACTTTCTAGCTAACTATCCTACAAATCTTCCCTAAAAATCGCTAACGGAGTGGCAATTTTGCCCTTTGCAGGTGCATTTTGTTGGACCATTAATTCGTTCTCTAATGCCTTGAGATAAAAAATCAAGGCCATATGGGTGCATGGGGTTGAGGGCTAGGCCTTAATGCCTGCCCCCACCAGTTAAGCCCCTTAGAAGTCGAGAAAGTGGTTTTCTGGTGCCACAGGGCCATGAGTTGGGCCTTAACACCTACCCTACTCGTCAGAGCTCTTTTCCTCTATGCACCGGGTCACATCAGGTTGCATATGCCCTGGGACTAGTCCCCATCCTTGGTGCTTTTTAACTAGGGCTCAAATACGCCGCATTGTGGTCATGTTTGACAATAAAACCATAATCTAGTGCCTTAAACTTAGCGCCCCCTTCCTTGGTGCCTTCCCTTCTGCTGAGGGTTATATGCTCGCATATGACTGGCGGTTAGGCCCTATACTCCACCCCCTCTAACTTCCAACTCCATTTCGCTCCTGCCATGGTTTTATGTACTATGGGTGATGACCGTGTCTTGGGGCTGGGGCTAAGCCCTGAGCCCTTGGCTCCCTCCGCCACAGTTCTGTGTTGTGGGGAGTGGTTGGGGGCTAGGGATTAGCCATGGCCCCTTCCCCCAAATGCGCGCTACATAGACCTTTTATATGTGTTGTGAACTATGATATACAAGAACCAACATGCAACCTATTGGTAAGGCTCTTGACTGCTGAGTGGGAGATCTTGTGTTTGATCCCTGTGGGGGTTTCTTGGTTCATAAACATAAAATTTTAGACCAACCTTAGGAGGCTATGTGGCTTCCAACCACTGGCCCACGTGGCTTCCACCCATTCAACACGAACCCACCAATAAAGACACATAAAACATTTACCAATGTGGTGAAGACAACTGGAAGCCTACCACTGGCCGATAAAAACCCAAAAAACATAGTCAAAATGCCCAATTTCCATTTTTTTTGCTTGTTTAGGAAAACGGTCAATGGACAAAAACTTGAGCATTCGATGTCGGATTGAGGTGAAACAAATTTCATTGGATTCATAATGATGGGCACTTCGATTTGGTGCTAGTTTCAAAAAGTTTCTGTACTTCATTTTCAAGCATAAATTTGATCACTTGATCTTGAATGGTGAAAAGTTAGAAGAATATGATAGGTTTTCAATTGATGGAGATTCACACAAGTTCTTTGGTTATTGTGTATAGATAAATTGATTACATGGCAGGCATGCACAAATTTTCTAAAGTACTCAAGCACTCATTGAGTCTTGATATATAGTGTATGTTCAATAGAATTGAGAAGTGGTTCATGAACTAATTTTTTATGCATAGTGGATTTGTGGTTGTGGGTGTGCTTGGCATCTATCAAGAAATGCCTCATATACATACTATACACATCATTTTGGTTGCTGCATTTTTTCTCATTGTTTAAACCTATATATGTTTAGTTTCCCATATATCTAATAGGTCCATTTTTTAAGTAAAATTTGTTTATACATGTTTTAAGTAATAGGTTATTGTACATGTTTTTTACCTACCATTTGACATTAGGAACCCCACAATTATTTTTTTTTCTATGTGGTTCACATACCATAGAGATCGTTGACCGTTACGTCCACTAAATATTGTATCATGCAAATCCACCTGAAGGGATCACTTCCTACTAGCTCAATCATGGAGCCTAACCCTGAGGGTGTTGGGAGAATTGAATTCGCGACCTCTATAGAAAAGGTGCTTTAACAATGAGGACTCGACCAATTGACCTAACCCTTGGGGATTTATTTTGGTTTAGTTTCATATGCACGATCTAGAAAAATAAACAATATTGATCGATGAAAGAATGTCAATATCACACTTATACATTACAATTGTTGTGTTGAATTTCCCTATTTTGAAATTGGAGTTGTTTCTAGTTTGTTGTAGCAATTTGTTTAGTGAGGTCTTATGCTTGTGGAGGTGAAGAATTCATTCTTTCAATAGAGTTTCTAGACATATTTAGCTCCTCATATGCCTATCTCCTCTTCATGCATGGTTGTTACTATTATTTTCTTACCTTAGTTGCATCAAATACCATTTCATGCATGATTGCATGATGTTTGTTTATGCATGGATTAAAGTGGATAGTTACATGATATTCTTTTGCATTCATAACAAGATTGAATTAATTAGTAAGGTAAAAAACAAATTATTTTGGTACTGCCAAATATTTAGAGGAAGGCTATAGTGAAACTTTTAAATATGAGATCCTTGAGTGGATTTAGGTTCCAACTCTAAATAGGGATATGATATGCCCAAAACAAGATCCTTATGTAGATATATATCATAAGAAGGCCTCAAAAGATTATATTAAGTGAATAATATGACATATCTTGGTGTTTCTAGATAGTTAGAAATAGAAAAGGATGAACTTTATAGCTTCAAACTTTTGAATAATGGTAGTTTGTATATGTTAATAGTTGATAATTGATAGTAGAGAAAGAGATCAACTATCTAATATCAATTATCAATTGTCCACATATACAATTTTCCATAATTTAAATTTTGAAGCTATAAGATTTATCTCCCTCTCAAAGGTGAATCTAAACCATCTTGAATATTTACCCTTAAGTCTCATTTAAAATATAAATTAAATAAGCAAAAAACAAACAATATTTAAGTTCACATCAATCCTAATCCACTAGGAAATTGATAAGTAACACACATATGCAATGAGCTTTAACTCTTCGGGAACACTTTCCAAGAATAAAATCAGATCTCAAAGTATTACAATTAAGATATAATCACCCCATTATCTTATATATTAATGTTAGATCACTTAACAATTTAAACCCACACTTTTATCAAAGTAACATGATAAACTAGTGTTAGAAATAGCAAACCAAGAAGACAATGAATGTTAATAATCAAATATGCAATTGAGACAACTTTGGATGATTGGAAACTTCATATATCACATCAGTCTTGTTCTTTTTAGATCTTTTAAGGTATAATCAAACTGAAAAGGTTCTTATAAATTGATGATTGATGCCATACCTATGTAGTTAGCTTAGAATTTATTTTCAATTTTGTTTAGTTTCTCTTTAGATTTCTTTTGTTTATTTTTAATAGAAAAGGCCTAATTAGTTGAACATCTTATAACCAAAATTCCAATTTTATTTTATTTTTTCTTCAATTATTCTTGTTTAACATTTTTTTTTGGAAAATATCATTTGCATCAAACATTTCAAAACCAAATCCTAATATACTGCCAATTGAAAATCAACTAAGAAGGTTAAGGTAGGATTGGGAAAGAAAATATTTTAGTCAATATTGTTGCGACAAAGACAATTAGTAACTAAGAGAGAGGAAGGGTAAGGAGAATATTCCTTGAATGTGTTTTGATGATAGTTCATATTTAGTTTGAAATTGACATGGTACCTCATAACTGCATTATTATAAAAGGACAAAAGTGAAGGAATAAAATTGTATTTCTATCATAAAGTTCAAAATAACAACTATGAAAATATTGAAGGGAATTAAAAAATGATTGGCATATGCGATGAGAATTATTTAAAAATGATTTATAAATAATAAATTGTGGGACAATCTTGATGGTATCATTAGTTCTAGAGGTCAAGGAAAAATAATGAAGGCATGATATAACGACAAATCGAAGAAAAAAAGTTCCTCATTTTCCATCATCGTTCGTTTCATCAAAGCTTTCAATCTCAACTAATTGATTACTTGGAAAACAAGACTCTCCACTAATAATACATGCAATTGAATGATGGAAGAAATTATTTGAAATATGTTTGCTACAACAATTCCATCTTCCCATGTAGAAGGTTGAGAAGGATTAAAACTAAAAGATTTATGGGAGGAGGTTTCATTTGTTTCATGCCCTATATGAAACTAATTTCCATCTTGCACTTTATTAGACTTTTGGCATGAAAAATGAATTTCCAAAGGCTATAAAATGATCATTTGACCATCAAACATATCAGGGCACAAAGAATACTAAGTGGAAGATGAAATAAAATGAAATTCCTCTCTAAAGTAATAACTTTTTTGAAGGGAAAAATTTATTCTATTAGGATAATCATGTTTGATTTTAATTGTCAATATTGTATTTTTATTTCTTGTCCTTGAGTTAACTGGTCAACATCCATCTTGTGTTCTACTAAAAAACATGAACACAAAATGTTATCCAAAACATAATTATGTTCAATGTTAGTAAAAAAACATGAGAGTAAATCACAAGAATTTTCAAAGTAGGAGGGTTCAATATTTCTCTTGGGGAGATAACTAGTAGAAAGGTATATGATGGAGGCCCCAAGAAGTTCTTCTTGAACCTATTTAGTTAGACAAGGAGAATACTATCTCTCAAT